>JAEAOA010002091.1:2402500-2722500 GCA_016746295.1 Potamilus streckersoni
CAAGTCACCCATCAGTCATGATAAATTCAAGTCACCCATCAGTCATGATAATTTTAAGTCACCCATCAGTAATGATAAATTCAAGTCAGCCATCAGTCATGATAAATTTAAGTCACCCATCAGTCATGATAAATTTAAGTCACCCATCAGTTGAGACAAATTTAAGTGTTGTAAATGTATCTGAATATTTGTACATATGATATGTATATATGTTTTAGTGTATATGTATGTGTGTATGTGTGTGTATATATATATATATATATATATATATATATATATATATATATATATATATATATATATATATATATATATATATATGTATGTATGTGTATATGTATGTGTATATATATATGTATGTGTGTATGTGTATATATTTGTGTGTGTATATGTATATATATATATCTTTATATATATATATATATATATATATATATATATATATATATATATATATGTGTGTATATCTATATGTATGTTTTTGTGTATATATATATATATATATATGTATGTATATGTATATGTATGTTTATGGGTATATATGTATATATATATATGTATTTGCATGTATGTATATATATATGTATATATGTTCTTTTATGTTTACAATGTTTTACTCTATATCAGTATTTTAATTTAGATGTATGGACTATGCAGTCTGAAATAAAGAATTCTTATCTTATCTTATCTTAAGTCCCTGTCTGAATGACTACATTTGTTTTTTATATTTATTTGCCCTGATTTACCTTACAACTAATATGTTTATAACTGCATCACACCTATTCAAAACTATTCTATCTTTCAATGTAAATTTATAAACAGTCCAATCACCCACATTAACACAAACCGCACAAACATTCAAAAAAATATATACTAAGTTTCTGACTAAAAAAATCCAATGGACAGTGGAATCTTTTCTTAATTAAATGCAGTCATTGCTATTCTTAATAGTTTAGGGTGGGTTGGGGGTAAAGGTAATACAAATATCATTTGTGTTCATCTTGGCATTCATCCAAAACTGGATGGTCCTGCTGAAGAAACTTCCTGAAAATCTTTTTTAATGTTTTTCAGCACTGAAAAATGATCATTCTGCATGAGTGGCAAACATGATAGATGGTATTGCTACTTTTCAGCTGATGTCTTACATTACAGTATGACTAATGTTGATATGGTGTTTGCAGTTTATAAAAAAAATAAAATGCTCTGCATAGCTGCTGCACTTCATGAAGTCAAACATCATCCAGGAGTTGTGAAATTTAGTTTTGCTGGACCTTGCTCATTTTGCTGATGGTACATCTTTTCCTAAATCAGAGCTGAATTCCCTTAATAAATAAACTATGTATCTACACTGTTGTGACTACTGCAATATTCATGTTTTGCAATTTATATACAGAGTAAAATCTAACTTCAAAAAAACATTGCCAATGATCACATTCTTCAATATTAGTATATATTTATTTGTTTTATAATTGAAACAGACTTCAATTTAATTCAGCATTTCCTGGCTTCAATCACATTAAAGCCAGCTGAATAAAGGTCAATGGAACTTGACAACACGCCTTTTGCTTGTGTGAGAATCTGAATTTCTTAGTAAAAAAAGAAAGGCATCAGAGTAAGCTAAAGCAATATGACTTGAATTTGTAGAAGAGCGTTGATATGTGCAGCCAAATGGATGAGATATTCGTGAAAATTCCGCCTCTCGTTCCTATGTCAATCGCTACACAACACCGTTATTTTGGCATTAACACAACGCGCCAGAACACATGGGGATGCGTCTCACCACAGGAGTCTGCAGTTTTATCAATAAAGCATGACGAAAATTCTGACTTGAAATAACCTTAACGGTATTATAAATAAACATATAATACCGTTAAGATGATTTCGTGTTGTCAGACATTTCGTCATGCTTTATTGATAAAACTGTAGACTCATGTGGTCTCACATTGATCTGAAGGACTATCTCTATTGTGTCCTCGCAACGCTGGTCTTTAATCAACACAATTACTGTGTATCTGCTCCGTTAATAGAGAATGGCAAAAAATAACACAATTTGGTAATGAATGGAAATAAATATATTCTAGTAAATGAAGTTTAAAAATTTTTTTAAGGGTTTACACTACCCTGGGTCTGGGACGAATCTACCCACCCGTTGCCGTTGAAAGTGGGAGTCATAAATTTATGAGTGAACAGATCTCCGAAATTCAAGGATATCGTTCAATTTGAAATATAATTATATCCATTCCAAACTAAAATATACAACTGAAATTACCCGTTTCTTTGAATTTTCTGTTACATTCACCACATCTATCTCCTCATCAACATTGTGTTTCTTATGTAACAGCGGGCAGTCTTCTCTATCCACCTCCATTTTGACCAAGAAGCAGTCACATGACTGTCGTCGGGTATAGGCTAGCTGATAACCAACACTGTTGTTGATAACCAACACTGTCGTTGATAAACAAATTGTGATCGAATAATCATATTTTCTTAACTGATTAGTATCCTTACTTTGGTGCCAACATTCCCAAAGTAAACGGAAACTTAAGAAGAAAAAAAAAACCTAGAAAAGTAATGAATACAAAATAGCATGAGTTAAAAACGCAATTTGTATAAGTTTGAAATTTAAACATAGATTGTATTGTCACAGTAGAACACAATGCACAAGTTCTAACAAACAAAACTAACTTTTTCCCTACATGATATAATTATTACAACACATTCAACATTGTCCGGTAGCGGTTATATATTTGCATACATGATGTAGAATTCTATTCTTTTTATCTGCATTGTCATTTCCCAAGAACAGTAAATCTTAGCTAATGTATCCATGTGGCATAAAGAGTATTTTTTTATCAGCTTAATTCGTTGTCTACTGTACTTGGGACATGAAGAAATGCATGATGGTTTTGATCCCACTACAGAAATAAAAATGGGCTTCAACAAGATGAATACAGTAAAGATCCGCTTTGAATTAACTTAATTAATAGGACCAAAAGGATACTGAGATAAAATTAACGGGATTAAAAATATAGTAAAATACATCGTGATCAGGCATTGGTCGAACGATTTAATAGAACACTTGACGAGCGATTGTTTGGACATCACTATGCTCAGGAATTATTGATGTGGTCAGCTAGCGGACTGACATCAAAGCGATCTTGTGAACGGGTTGCAAGACTACCCAGTGTATTAACCGCGTTACCGTGTTAAACAAATTAAGTTAGACGCGGATTCTCGATGAAAACCATCACGCAATTAAAGAAAACCACGCACAGGTTCAATAATGTGTAGCAGATGGGGCTCCGAGTGACAGAGTGGTCCAAAGCGCTCACCTCTGTCTGCGTGGGTGTCTCAGGCTCGGCCCATGTCGGCATGTGAGAAACTTTGCCAGTAGCTTCTCGTGTGGTCGGTGGTTCTTTCCAGGGTTAGTCCTGATTCTGCCTTAACCAATTATACTGGCCGCCATGTATAGCCTGTCTTGTGCTGAAAAATGGCGTTAAACCCTATAACAACAACAATGTGTTGTCAAAAACAAACCTGTGTTAGGTAACAGTGACACATTTAGGTATTTATATGAACTTGGTGAACTCGAAAATGGCAACAAAAAAAGAACAATTTATCATGTCTGGAACATTACAAGCCACAAAGTTGTCAGCGTGGTAAGACACACAGGTAAAGGACAAACCTGCAATTTAGAAACTAGATTTAACTGCCACTCAATGTAGAATTATCCGCGAATAATTATAGGTAATTCCTGGGCATACACGTTTACCACCAGTATTTCAGCGTTTACTCAGCAGCATCTCTTCTACGGTAACATTGAATACAAGGTAATGCAAGATTGTCTCGTACATGACCGCACCAACAATTCGGTCTACGGTAAATTGTCTAAGATCGTTGAGAAAATATTTCCATAACATTTTGGTGTTGCACTGAGCACAGCGATTATATTATTAGTGTTTCAACGGCATAATGAAATCAGCGTCAATATCAAATTCGCGTTCAACGCGTGCATCATCACGCTGATGACACGTTAACTTATTTTCGTTATTATTTCAGGAAATGATAAATTTGCTGTGGTATGCGTTGTTGTGTTTCACAAGGATGAAGTATTTGACACAGTTGAGACATGTATGTCTCTCAACATGGCAAGATATGCAAGGTTAGTTCATTAACGCAATCACCAACGATTCAAACTTTTTAGTGTCTGCGATCGTCAAACCCTGCAACAAAACGAACGATTGTCGCGTATCCATGCGCCTGGCAAGTTGGTGCTGATAACGCGGCTTCTACTACACTGTTAGACACCGTGACAATATCGTTGAGAACCAGGATTTGTTTTTTCTGTAGATCCAGGTATATCAACCTCGATGATCTTACGACGAGTATCAGTGGGACGATACAACAGCGGAACTAACTTATCCGGTAGTTTTGTTGATGAAGTTTAAATAGTTCTCGCTGAAATGTATCTCGGACTATATTTCGCGGTGCAACGATAAGATCGTTGTTTATGAAGTCGCTCAGCGATGTCTATGAGATCGCAAGTCTCATTTCCTTACATTTAATTCAATAAGATTTTAGTAACATTCTAACTTTCATCTATCATAAAGTGTCATCGACGACTCCGCAATCACATACTTTCTTGTAATAATCAACCAATCATGAGGAGATTCACCGGCGATCGAAGCAGCTTGTCTCTGATATCCACACATGATGACGGAAACAAGACAAGTTGCCAGCTACGTAAAACCATTTCTAATATTTGTTTCGGTACACTGCATTTTTCGTCCCAAACTACAATGTACAGAACATATTTGTGGCCCATTTTGTCTGGACCACACTGCATACCACGCCATCGAAAGGAACGAGGTCATGTTTTTGCGTCACTGAATTGATTATCACGCATGTCCTTGGTAAGTCTATGTGTGGGTGTCAGCACAGGTTTAACACTCGCGGTATTTTATCGGAACCACCAGGACCACTTATATAAACTAGTATATGTCGTGACAGGATAGTGGATTGGCGGTGCTGGTGAAATACCATCGTTGCACTAGTAACTACTTGGCAGATTTCAATGCGCAATTAGTTGATTTCCGAGTATTTGTTATTGTTTGAGTTTCCAAAATCTATATGGGTTATTTCATCTGGAGGCCATTACAAGTTCTGGAATATTGTCAAACACATTATCAGGACTGAACGTGTGAGCGAAAACACATCAATTGGTCAACACAAGCAAGGGGATATTTAGCACGCCAAATTCTGGTAACTTTTATTCGCTGTTGTAAAATGAATCCGTGGTGACTCCGACAATCGTCTGGAAATCGATTAAGCATTGATAACAAATTGAAGCCGACGTCAGCTATGTATTGCAAACAATCTTCATCGTAAAATTTAAGTGTTATTCCTTCAAGTAACACACTGTTCTTGTTTCTGCAAATGTAACATTTTTAGTTGTTTCTGCGGAAATAAAATGTCATTCTTCGCATCCGATAAACCTAGTTGGATAGCTCGCTACCTAGTCGATGATACAAATTCGGCAGGTTTAAACTGGGGATTCTATAAACCTTCATGTCCATATTCGGTGCATAACCGAGAACATCTTCGAGAAAATTTTGGTTTTTCTATTGTTCCTAAAACAATTATCGGTTAACTTCTCTATTAGTAACTGAATCAATGTGCAACAAGCTACGGTCGATCTTACTTGATCATGCAGTTGTTCAAGACAGTAACAATCCCTGGATGGTAGAAACGTAATATTGTGAATAGATCGAAATACATTTCCCTCATAATATCAACTCGCCGTTGCAAAATAAATGGCGTTTCTGGTAACAACGCATGAGCGTTATGCCAGAGAATTTGAATAGTTTTATGTTCTTACTCATATATTTTCCAAAGTCATGCAGAATTAGACTGGTTCTCGTATTAACAATAATTGAAAGTTGAATTATGATCTTCAGCAACGTCACATCATCAATGGATGCCCCATGGTCGGCGACAAGTTTGATCCATTCATTTTTCCCCACGTCATCGTTTAGCTAATCCCGGCCGGTGTACTGCATTAAAATGTTCGATAGCATGCTTGGCCACACAATTTATAATCTCGATTCTCATTGGAGCACATCAGGGTCGTTCAACACATGAATCCGTTACACCACCGTGGTTGCAGTATATAAATTTTCATAGTACGGTCTATTAATACAGGTGATGATTTTCGAGTCAACACAGCGACACGTTGACCTCATAGTCGTGGCTCATGTCCGCTTCAATCTCAGATCCGCATAAATTGTACCTCGCACGCCAACCCCACCATGCGAACATGTGATTGTTATAACGCTTTATTAAGAGTGTTATAGAGTATTTGTTTGTTGAGGATGATTGTACTTGTTTTTATCTCACCCTGTCTAGGTTCACATTAATGTGCCTGTATGACAGTATTGTGTTGTTTGTATTGTAATTGTAATTCTTCCACAACTTGTCTTTCGCAAATTAATTTTCATGTTTTGACGGTTGTTTCAATGACCTTCTTTTGCACACCAACACCTTCAATCATCATTGCTTGGTCGAGCAGGATTACCGTAATGGTTCTGTATCTAACCACAGTTCCTTCACTTACAGGGGTTATTAAATTCATATCAATAATGGATTGTCTAAATAAATCTAAATGTTCCAGTGAAAAGTTATAAATTGCATACAGTGTTCTAAAATCTTGTTGAGAAATCTGTAATCTGGAATCCATATTTTGATCGCGTTCCATAAATGCTATCAGCCAGGGTTATGCTCGTGCGGCGTGGTTTCTTGTGAAGCTAAGCAATCGGATGAATATTGATGTCCGTTTATTCGCAGCGCTACCTAAGATACATCAAGCGGGTCAAACACTAATGAATTTCTTATTTGTGAGTTTAACTACGTTGTATCTTGGAACGCAACAAACATATGGCGGGGTGTTGCAATTCCTTGCTGGGACGAGATTTGCCAGTTGAAATATTCCACAGTTTCACTTTCAACAGTGCATGTCGTCATTTACAGCCACGACAGCGTTAATTTACAATACTGGTACCAGTGCTGGATTAGAACCTGTGGAGGCCCTTAGGCAGTTGAAATATTGGGGTCCCTCTCGCAAATTATCTCATAATACGTCAAGATCAAATCAATTCAGTATTATTTTGATCCGTTGTCGCAGAGCCCTTAAAATGTTTGGGGCCCATAGGCGGGTGCCTACACTGCCTATTTGTTAGTCTGGCACTGCTTGGTTCAGGAACGAGAGTAACCGTTGCTTTTCTGTAGCCGATGGAGCCCACATGGGCATCCAGAACACCAGATTTACAGCATGACCGTACCGTTAAGCTTCGCATCTTCATTGTGCAAGATTGCTTCGTCGTCTGTACCACGTGGAACAAGCATAGCTATGTGTTTGGCTCCTAATATTATTTTGCGGACATATCTGCAAAACCAAAATTTGTGTGACAACGGTGTCGCGCATGAAAAATAGCCTGGTGCGTCAACTTGAACCTCGATGAACTTCAGATCAGGTGATAGTGACAGCGGTGTTACAGGCGTTTCTGGTCTTCGAATGTGAAGCTGATGGTCATCGGCGTTGTTCGTGGTATCGTTAGATAGCATCATTGACGGGTCGAAATATCTAGGCAAAGTAACTAAGAAAAGCTTGAAGCCAGCAAGCTTTGTAAAATGTTCAACAAAATATTTTTATTTTCCTATAAAACAAGAAAAAATATATGAAAAAGACAGGCACATGGAATTCAGAGATAGCCTTGACCTTAACATCTATAGGTTTAACTTGCCCATGTCCTATAATATGTCCAATGGTTGTTGCACAAGCACAGGAAATCTCGCTTTTGGATAAACTGATTGACAAATTTGCATCAGTGAGTCTGTCTAAGAATTTCCTAATGTTCCTAGATGTTCTTTCCAGGTGTCATTGTAGATGAGGACATCATCGATGTAAACAATTATACAGACCAGAGGTAATCATATTCATCAAACGTTGAAAAATACTTAGCGAACTATTCATCCCAAATAGGAACAATTTGTACTGATAAGGTCCATTTGGAGACATGAATGCCGAATTTCCTGTCCTTTTCGTTAGTGGAAGTTGCCAAAGTTCTTTCAGAAGGTCAAATTTGTGACATACTTGGCATTTCCAGTATTATCAATACAGTCTTCGTTTCTTGGTAATGAAAATGAATCTGTTTTAGTCACACTGTTTATCTCCCTATACTGAGTGCACATATGGAAAGTTTTATCTGGCATACATGGTGAACTCCAATCACACTTTCCTAATTTTTAAGGTAGAAGGCATGAGCCTAATTATCCCAACCCTAGCATTTATAAATTCACACAGAAACTAAATCTGTAATGTGGTTTACATTTACACTGATTTAGGCTTGAAAATGGGTTGGCTTGTTGGCGACTGCCTGTCACAGTTAAACTAGCATTGGAGATCAAATGTGTAACTTGGGCTGCAAATGAACAATTGACTTGGCTTATGTGTCTGCTACAGAGGTAATTATCTAAAAATCTACATGGTTGAAGGGTGATGAAATGGATATTAATTTGTTGTAGTACTAGTGAATTTTAAAGATGAATAAGGTACATGCTGATTCTATTAACTGCCTTGTCTCAGGAAAATGTTCAAAATAGCTACTTCTATACAATTAATACTGTAATCACTTAACTTTTTCATAACTCCAATAAATCAGTTTCATCTGACATTAAACTTTAACCAATGAGTAGCTTTTAAAATAGTTATGCAAATGTAACAAATCTCCAAATTACTTCTAAAATGCAATCAATATCATAGTTATTTGATACAATTAACATAAATATTTCTACACATCTAATTTTAACATCAGTTTCAAATGCAATGATCTTTTGAATGACATTTTTGTTCACCTCAGTGTCATGTCAGATGTAGTCATCTAGTTACATTATAAACAGTCATAATCTTCAACATCATTTTTTATCTTACCAGCACTGAACAAACAGTATTTGCAATTTTCAAAACATCGTATTTTATCTTACCAGCATTGAACAAACAGTATTTGCAATTGTCATTTGCTTCAGCACATATATACAACATCATGCTTCTTCACCTCTTATTTAACTTGCCATCAGAATCATATCATAATCCAATGAAAATTCAACAGTCCATCTTTAATGAAATATTTTAAACCATTACCGATGCACTACAATAATATCCTGATCTTGTTACTGTTATTTGCTGTCTGGTATAAAATTTTGCCATTTCATTCAGATCATTTGTACACACGTCTTGAGGATCAGATAATTCTCAAAACTGGACAAGTTGTTACTGAACAATTGTACAGAGCTGGATATTTAAAACTTCAAGCTGAATACATTATCTGCTGGAGTTATGAGATTGTCGGTTTAATGTTAATGGTAAGATACCTTATGAAGTGTTTGTCCCCTCTCACAAAGTTAATAACTTGTTTGTTGAATTAAATGTCTTTAATCATCACCTGGATACACCATAGGATTGGCCATAATTTCTACTCAGTTCCTCATACATCACTTGTGCTCTCTTAACCAATCAATCATAAAATACAATCTGCATCCTTTTAAACTACTCAGCTCTATCTCCTGTTGATTGATTTATGGAGCAAAAAAAATCCTGATCTAATGTTTTTGGCTGTTCTGACAATCCAGAATGGTGTCAGACATTCTATGTCCACCTGTTCTGACAATCCAGAATTGTTTCATTCTATGTCCACCTGTTCTGACAATCCAGGATCATGTCAAACATTCTATATCCACCTGTTCTGACAATCCAGAATAGTGTCAGACATTCTATGTCCATCTGTTCTGACAATCTAGGATCATGTCAGACATTTTATGTCCACCTTTAAATTTTTTACCTCAGTGACACTCCAAATGTATGATACTTTCAAAATCTTTGTCCAAGACAAATAAAATAAAGTGCATTAACCACTGAAAAACCACAATGATCTGATTTGGTAATAGTTTATTTTGCAGCTTACACTGTTTCTTGAAGTAATCAATGACATCATAATGTTTTTCCATAAATTATATCATAATGTTTTTTCATACATTATATCATAATTTTTATCCATACATTATAAAGTGAAACTTGTATAGATAAGCAAAAGTCAGGCAACAAATAATGTGGCAACATGTTCAGCATCAAATTTCATTTTAAAGAAATTACTTTTTTCAAAGTGCAACAAGCCAACAATCAATGCTTTACCATTGTTTAACCTTGACCCCAAAATCAAAAGGTACAGCTACAATATTGCAAAGTAAATCATCTTAGCTTCATACTGATTCATCCAAAGGAAATCAAAATATAAAGAAATAAATAAAATATTTGAAACTTCGACATATTTTCTATTGTTTAGTCCTAAATATCAATATCAACAGCATAATATACTTGGATAAATCATATTTGCTTTATGATTAATGTGGAGCATGAAACAAATCCATTAATGGGTTGAGGAAATGGAAACAAATTAAAAAGCTTCAACTAAAACCTTAATAAAATTTTTGTATGATTGTGACCTTAACCAATGAATCATAAAATACTTTAATACAATCTGCATCTTTTTAAACTACTCAGCTTGTCATTGGCACAATGGCATGTATTGTAAAATGGTTGTCTTAGTTTCATAATGATTTATTACAAGTACTATAAATATTCATCAAGGGGTATTTGAGAAATATTTGCAAATGATAAAACTTTAACCAAATAAATATGCAAATTTTCAATTAATTTGACTGAAACCTCAAGGCAAAAGGAATAAGTGAGCATGTCATAGAGTGAAGTGTCTTCATGATACATGACAAGTATAATAAAAATTTATTATCAGGCTTACAAAATATATGCAAATGACAAACTTTTTGTTTATGCCACTGCCATCATAGGAATTGCCAGTGCTATGTCTTGCTTTATAATTATGTGGGTTCAAATATACAAAAATATCCTAACACTGCAATATAATTTAAAATTTTTACAACAATCTATTTTTAAACAAGAAAATTATTCCTCCTTTAAAAAGGAGTACCAAAAGGGAGTTAAATTTTGCTTGAATAAATATAAAAGAAATTTCTTATAAAACCTATATGGCAGGGTTGGATAAGATATGACCAAGGAAAAATTAAAAAATATCAACATCAAAGTATAATTTTTAATTTATTTAATACAGAAATTCAAAGACAATATACCATTCCAGAGCTGCAAAATTACCTTGAGGTACTACATCAGTTGGAATAGAGCTGTATGTAGATTCATTTCAAAAACTATTCTTTTTTCTCATCATATATATATATATATATATATATATATATATATATATATATATATATATATATATATATATATATATATATATATTTATATATATATATATGTTCAAACAAATCAACCAACAAAATTGAGTTTTTTAATGCTGAAATATCAAATTTTCATACAGATGAATTGTTAAAATTGTTGATAAATTGTTCATAAATAAATTTTCAAAAAAAATATGTATGTCAAGTCAAAGTGTCAATTCAAAAATCTAATTCATTAACAATTCCATATATTGTTTAATATGGAAAAGATGAAAGATGAGAAGAAATGCTTAAGCAAATACAACTAGAAAAAGTATAAAACTGAAATCCAAAAATGAGTTTAAGTCTACAAAAAAGGTTTTACACTTTAAAACTATACATAAATTATCATTGTAGCATTACAACTTTGCAGTAGACATCACTAAATATTCAATGGAATCTTTTCTTCATTTCTTTTAATCCAATCTGAAACCTATCTTTCTTGTAAATGGTTAAATATGGCAGTGTTCTTCAAATGAATGACTCATTGGATGTATATATAAAATGTGAAATGCTCTTGCAAATCTCTTGCCTAAAAACATTGCAGTACCCCTTCACTGTAATGTACCTCGTTATAACACCTTTTACACTATAAGACAGGTATGTTCATGTGTTATGCCATCAAGTATGGATCATTTTTATAATCAGCACTTTCATGAGTGACTTTGCTGAATGCAAAAAGGCAAAATTCACATTTTAAATAATCTGTACTTGTCTAACATTTATGACTGGTTTAGTTTCAATTTTAAATAATTTCTTCAGAATAAAAATCTGAGATAATGTTATTCAGATTAGACAGTATATGAGTTATTGAGCAAAAAACAAACCATAAAAAACTAATTATTGTGGAGACTTTAATATGCTAAATTATTACTTTACAACAGAGGTAGGTTGAATACATATTACACATGTATAAAAATATCTTGCACATTATGTGATAGCAGATCAAGGTCCAAATGGACTCAGCTTTTAACACAGTATATACATTAACATAGTATATACATTAACATAGTATATACATTAACATAGTATATATACATTATATATCATTGTTTTCTCTAAACATTTTAAGAAGGAGTCTTTGGCTCAGTCTCAAAGTCACAGAATTCTAACAGTCTGTAAATTGAATTGGTACTTAAAAGAATCATGGAACATTTATAATTTTCTGATCTTAAGTTCTTCTACCAGACAGCTCTGTTTTACTGATTAAGATGTTGTCCATGTATCATATTTAATTTTAGTGTTTTTATCATGTTCCTAAATATTAGGAGATTCAATACTGGGCTTAGTCTTGTAACATCTGTCCATGGAATCATATGGAAAATGTTGTTTGTGGTGTTTAATGCCATATTTCAGCACATGAAAGCTATATTTGGTGGAAATAGAACCAGGAAAGAACCTCTGAAAGCTACTGGCATGCTTTTTCACTACCCATGCTGATTAGGACAAGACTCAAGCCCAAGCAGACGGAAAGTGTGCAAACTATAAAGCCATGTGCCTTAGAGCACTCTGTAACCTGGGTCTCCATGTTTTGAAAGTAAGTTTCTATCATCTTAAATGATATCCACTAATACTTTATATAATTATGAAATTAGATTACTTGAGAATTTGGACATCTATCATGTGTCAGCATTTTTTGGGGTAAAATGTAGAACTGATGATACCGTATAAATGCAAAAAGAACCTATCTACTGAAATGAAGAAAACTTTTATCAAATAGGCCTCTCAAAGAGTTTGCAAATAAAATTTAAAATTTGAATTATTGCAGATGACTGAGGTAAAATGCAAACAATAATTTGTTGCGTTTGTTCTAGGTTTTGATGCCATTTTTCAGCACATGATAGGCTATACATGGTGGCCAGTATAAATGGTGGAGGAAGAACCTGTAAAGACCCTGGAAAGAACCATTGATCCATGGAAGCTATTCTCATGTACACACATTGGCTGAGCCTGAGACTCTAATCCCGATTTAGGACTGCTGTAATGATTTAGATCACTCAGCCACTCTGGGCCCCTAAACAATATCTAAAGTTATATAAATACTTTTCAGTACCCACAAATTAAAAGCAGTTTATTTAAATTAAAATATACCAAACAAGAACTGCTCAAAATGGACCACTTGGTGCACAGAGTATATAGGAGGGGGGTTATTTCAAAAGCTACTTATTGGCTAGAACTGAATTATGTTTGTACACAAATAGTATCATGTGATATATTTTCAGTGTTCTAATTTTAAAAAATAGGATGCTTACATAATTTTTTCTTTTTTTGCTTTAAAGGTCAATTATGGAGAAAATATTTAAAATGTATATTTTTCATGGATTTTGTGGAAAATTATGTTTATTAAAAAGCTCCTTCTAAGATAAAACTTACAAATTCCCACAATTTACCATTAAAATCATTGAAGAGTTATTGTCCACAATTACTGAAAACACTACCTCCCTTGGTTAATACATTGTTTGCTGTTGTATCTAACATCATTCTAGATAAAGCTAACCAGACACTAAATTATAGAAGTGAAACTGAATGGTCTTTTCAAGAAAACATGATGGATCTCAAGCACCATATACAAAAATGACTAATGTGTTCCTTTTTTAAAGTGTCTAAATGAAGAAAGACCAAAAAAAACAGGAATCAATCAATTACATTTCATAGCATAGAAGCTTTAGGACGAGATATAAACTTAAATTCTCCAGTTCCTTCCCAATCATGCTATCTTCAGTTAAACACATCAATGGTAAAATGAGACAATGAGCAATGAGCATAGAAGCTTTAGGACGAGATATAAACTTAAATTCTCCAGTTCCTTCCCAATCATGCTATCTTCAGTTAAACACATCAATGGTAAAATGAGACAATGAGCAATTGAAAGAGAGAAAACATAGAACAACTGACCCCATTCATTGAGTACATACTTTTGAACTGCAAACACATATCTTCACTAAACCTTTGCATTATCGATTTATTATGGAGAAATATGAGCAGTAAATATTTAACATAATATGGATAAATATTATGCAAGGATATAATGGGTTAAATTTAAAGAGGGACTGGTACTGTATGCACCATTTCATAGAATTGCAGTTTAATTTTGAAGATTTCATGTCAGTAATTTTGACTAAAATTAGGTATCTGATATTTTATAATTATAAATGTTAGAAAACAAACTGAGATCAAACTTTATCAAATGCATTTAATGTACAGTATTTCATGTTTCTTTCCAATTACTGTTATCATTTATTTTTTTTTCCTACTGATAAACATATTGACCACAGTTGTAAAATTGGTTGTTTCAATGTCCTTAAATTACACAGGAACAAATTTCATTTCAAAACCTATCAGAAATTGTTTACGGCATAAACTGTTACCAAGTTCTTTGTTTTAGTGAGTACTTCACATCATACATAGCAGGGGCAGATAAAACCTGCACCAACTGTTGCAAGAGACATGATTTAAAATGCAATTGTTTGTAACCATTGCAACAGACATCATCGATACAGACCAGAGGTAATCATATTCATAACCCTATAACAACAATGAACACCAGGTTTTACAGTAAGGAAGGTTAGAAAATAAATTTCAAAGCATAAACATACAATTTAACATGATACCTAATTTACCATGAAAAGACAAGACACTGATAAACTATTCACCAGGAAAATATAAGGTACTAATACAGAATTTACCATGAAAACATAAGGTACTAAAATAAATAAAAAAAACAATAACTTAATAAGAACTAAAACATCATCGACAGTGTGGCTGAAATTCGTAGGACAGACAAAAATGTAAAAGTATCAATGAGTATTAATCATAATGTGTAAGAAAACTAATTACTTGAAAGATAAGTTAATGTGCGATAGGATTAATAGTTAACATTACATCTGTGATGTAGAACTAATGTTACTATGCAGAAACCATTTTTATTCTTTTACTCAGTGAACTTTACACACCTATAATAAACCCCCAAATCAAAAGCCTTCTTCCTTACCTCATGTGCAAGCTATCCACCAGTTTTGTAACTGGAGATGATATAGACGTTACCAATTACTATGCAGAACCTATTTTATTCTTTCAGTCACAATGACCTTGCCCTAAACCTTTTAAGCCAAAGATCAATCAGATTTTTCCTTACCCCAAGTGCAAGATGAAAAGCTCCAGTTATTGTGAAAACTGCTTTCTTTTTTTCAGTTACAGTGCCTTTGACCTTGACCTTTAGAGTAAAAACATCAATAGCATCCTTAATTATCTCAAACCATCCACAATGCTTGGTGATTGGACAACTAAAGATACTGGGGCCCTGGATAGCAAAGTGGTCTAAAGTGCTTGAATTTACCAAATGCTGTCATCTTGAAGCTGTCTTTGTGGGTTCAAATCTTGGGCTCAACCTATGTGGGCATATAAGAATGCTTTCCATTAGCTTCTCATGAGCCTTTTGACTTTACCAGGTTTCTTCCTCAATCAGTTACA
Organism: Potamilus streckersoni; assembly: GCA_016746295.1. Classification (NCBI taxonomy): domain Eukaryota; kingdom Metazoa; phylum Mollusca; class Bivalvia; order Unionida; family Unionidae; genus Potamilus; species Potamilus streckersoni. Next base: position 2,418,335 of record JAEAOA010002091.1, read on the forward strand.
CTTTCTGCCATGTGTAGCCTAACATGCACTGAGAAATGGTTGCAGATGGATAGATAACATCAAATCAGATTCAAGTGTGCTGTCACATAATGTGCTTAGATAACATCAAATCACAATATGCTGATTAAAAATTGTTTGTAAAAAAGGAATATCTAAAGGCATTTACAAAGAATACCACTTACCACATACACTCACTTATAAGTTGAGTCCAACTGCAAACTGTACAGATTCAAAAATGCTGTCACATCATGTGCTCACAACTGGATCTAAGCATAGTCTAAAAGGTAAATGTGGAGAATAAACAGAAAAGACCCTAATCTGCCAGCACATTATGCTATGTCAGATCAACATCTACATTGTCAGCAGTTGAAATCAACTTATAAGTGAGATAACACAGATACCAAATGCAATATCTAATGCAATGTGCACTGTCTGAGCATGAATAATAGCAATTAAGTAAACTAAACTGATGAATAAAAGCAAGTAAGCCAAACTGATGAAAAGAATAGTACCTTATGTAATTTCTCAGTTCTTGGAAGGCTGAAAAGTTTCATAAAGCTTATCCAAAACTAGCACTAAAAGAACTAAATAAAATTCCTTAATGACCCACTACAAACCAGAGTGTAATCAGATATTACATAGATTGCCTCTATTTTTTCTAGTAACGATTGTAAACATTTTCATGCAGAAAAAAATCCTTATAATAATTTTTCTTGCAATCTAATAAGTGTGCATTTAAACTTTTAATCCTCTTTAAATTTGGAAATTGAACTTTTTTTTGTCACTACATAGTACAGTGCTTGAAAAATGTGAAACCACCTGCCTACCTATATACATACATATCTACATACCTAATGTGACAAGGCATAACACAAAGCAAACACTTAAAAACCAACTCTTTTCTAACATATCAAAGTGGATATAATAAGCTGATTAAAAAAACAAAAACAACAAAATAATATCATTTTGTATTAAAATTTCAATCTCTAAAATATGCTTGAGAAGCTATCATCCAGCCCAATAATTCAGATTTCACTAGGTGAAAGTATATACTTAGAGTAACCTGTGTGTGACGGTCAGCAGTACATGCTAATGAATCAACAATTACCTGTACTATGCACTACAGGTGAGGCCTCCAAGGAATACCATGCAGCATTAATTCCACACACCTCATTCTACTGTAAATGCACAGTTAGCATGCTGAGGGTAACCATATCACAATACACAATGTATAATCTCTAATATGGAATGTTCACATTGAAAAAAATGTTTTACTTCAAACCAAACTGGTCAGAAAAAAACCTTCTAAGTAGGTTGCATGAATCAATGTGAGCAAAAGCTCAAATGCTTAAGTATGAATGTAGGTCACAGTGACATGGTTGCAAAAACATAGTAATATAAAAAATGTAGCTACATATTAAGTTTTATGACTGGAACACAAGCAAGGAATTAATTTTTAACACAAAGCCTGAGGAAAGTTAGCAGGCATGAAATACAGATCATAGAACTTCTTTTTGGCAAAAACGATGTAGAGCTATCAACATGTATCCTGTCACCAAGTTTCATCATTATAGGTATGACAGTATACATAAAACATGCCAATAACTGTCATGAGCTAAAAGCAAGACCTTTACCTAAGCCATTAAAGATGAAATATGGGTCACAATAATTCATTTTTTGTTGTAGGATTGTTGATGTTGTTGTTGGGTTTAACACCATTTTTCAGCACAATATAGGCTATACATGGTGGCCAGTATTAATGGTCGAGGAAGAACCCTAAAAATCCCTAGGAAGAACCACCGACCTACAAGAAGCTACTGGCAGACTTTCTCACTTACCCACATTAGCAGAGTCTGGACTTGAACTCACGAAGACAAAGGTGAGATGGCAGTGATCCGTAATGCTTTAGACCACTCGGCCACGTGGGCTCCTTTGTAGGATTGTGGTAGTGACTGAGATGCATATTGTCATCAACTTTTAAATTCCAGAATGAACAATGCATCAAACACAAAGCATAAAACAGAGTGGATTTCAACTGAAATGAGGGCTCATCAAGATGCATACCACATGATTCTACATAAGATAGTATGCACACAGCATGTCATGAACTAAATGCAAAACTTCTATTAAACCAGCAAAATGAGAAATATGTCACAGTGACCTTTATGGTATGGGTCTAATAGAGATGTACAAAATTACCAAAGTTTGATTTAAGCATGAACAGTAAAATCATCAAACTGCACGTAATTAATACAGGTATGTTAGAAAGCTTGTCAGTAGCTTCTCCTGGATAGATGGTTCTTTCCAGGGTTCTTCCTTCACCATTAGTACAGGCTACTATCTCATGCTAAAAAGTGGTGTTACACCATACAACAACATAATTAGTAAAATGTGAAATATAGGTCAGTGGCCTACCTTTAAGATGATGGTGCATCCTTTCATCTTATTTGATGATTCCAGGTATAACACATTTATACAAGAGATAAAACACCACATGGTTATGAGGTAAATGTAAAAATGTAACATAAACCAATAATGTAAAATGTTGGTCATAATAACATGAATCTACATGTCTGAGACATGATGCCCCAGTGCTAGACTTTAAACTGCCACATCTCAGACACTGTAGCAATATGACTGAAAAACTTTCCAAGCTATGTTAAAAATCCATATTACACATACACACACACACACACACACACACACACACTTGACTAAAGCTATAAAATGTGAGATGTAGGTCACAGTACCCTTATTTTGTGCTAAACATATGGTATTAATAGAATGCATTCTTCTATTTTTATGCTTCTTGCATGATCAGAGTATTGAGAAATAAACTTAAAACACAAAATGTAACCAAAGTCAGTAGAGCATGATATATAGGTTATACTGAACTACGTTTGTGATGATGCTGTAGTGCTAATCATGATGCATCACTTCATTAATTAGGAATAACAGCAAAAATTCTAGTGATCATGATCTAAATGCCAAAAATCAAGTAAAATGTGAAATATAGTTCACACTGACCTTCCTTTAAGGATGTGGCACTAAAAGTTATATACAATTATATAGTTAGTTGCTTTTATAATGAACAGAACTTGAACAACAAATTTCATGTACAAAATCTAACCAAAGTCTGTGAAGGTAAAGCATGAAATATGGGTCACAATGTCCTACATTTGCAAATACATCCCCACATCAAGGCATAACAGCCCTCTCATCTCCTACCCATAGTGGCAGATGCTACAAAGCCCAACCCAAAACTGCTGCCTGGGACCTAGGAAGAAATAATTGTATCTGTGTACTATGTATCTAAATTTACCTGTGTATCTCTGTCCTAAGTATTTAAATTTACCTGTGCAGATCCCGATATTGATAGCAGTGGTAATGAAAAAGCTTACATCTACTTTGTAGAAGTGCCTTTAAATATAGTTAACAACTATGAATGTTTTACCTGTAAAATGGAAGGTAGTATTATAATAATAGATGACTGCCCTTTGCATGTTATCATGACAAGATATTTCAATACATCATATCACAGATGGCAATAAAACAATACAATGATCATGATCAAATTCAACTTTCTATCATTTTGATTCAGTCAGAAAAGATTACCATTAGAGTTAACATTTTTAACAACAATACATATTGTAAACATGTGAAGACTCAACATTTCCAAGAATGAAAGCCAAAACAAATGTATAGTCAAGCAGTCATAGGAAAAACAAAAACCACTCCTTTTAAAAGCTTATTAGTAGAGTCCAACTAAAAATTGCACTAACTTAGCTCTGCCATTATGTAATGTTTGTTAGGAGTAATTAGTGTAGCAAACAACACAGACGACCGTCATCTGTGTGTGCATTATGTGATGGCAAATCAGAGACTATGCTTTTTGAAGTTAATCTTAAAAATTTAAGTCAGATTAATGCAATAGTAATAATAATAACAATGATGATAATAACAATGATAATAATAACAATATTTCATTTTTTACAAGGGAGTAACACAGCAAATATCTAATTTCCCTTGATGCCCTCTAATTAGCTAACAATTATAAAACAAATTTTTGCAAACTGTATGGTTTTAACAGATAACGTAAAGAGTTCAATACAAGGACAAACAGGGTAGTGAACATGTTATAAATACTTCATTGTATGGTGTTGGAATTGAATTATTCTGAGTCTTAGATCATAAGTGATATTATTTGCTTTGACAAACTTTGAAAAGATCTTGTTGAAGATGTGTAAAAAATAAAAGCATTGCAAACATTCATTCTATAATTAATAGTAAGCCAATTTCTATAATGTACAGAAAGCCAATTTATATAATGTTTAGAAAGCCCATTTCTATAATGTACAGAAAGCAATTTTCTATCATAAACATAAAACCAATTTCCATAATGAATATAAGGCCTATTTCTATAAAGAAAAAAAAGCCAATTCATTCACTGAATAGAAACAAATTTCTCTTAAGAACAAAAAACCAATTTCATGTGAAAATGAGTATTATAAGGAAATATACTTTTGTGCAATAATGATATGTGTAGAATTTTTCTGTAGCTTTAAGATTCTGTTTAGATCAGATTTAGAACAGTCCCTCACACTGTTGTACAGCAGTCCATAATAGCTAAAACATATATAAAGCACAATGACATCTTGTGATTAATGTATCTTTAACATAGCTGAACAGCGATTTTTCAACAGCAGTGGATTTGAAAAAATGTCTTTGAATCCATGTTACAATCAATATAGAGACCCAATAGGTTTTACTGCTTTGCATTTAAATTAATTTAAATGTTTAAATTAAAATAAATGAAGATGCATACTTTCTGATCTGAAAGCCATCAACATGTTTAATTTTGCTTTTAATAATTACCATTTTATTGGAGCAGTACAACTCCACTGAAATGTTAATTATCATATTAACAGTTTTAACTAGATTCTAGCAAGATTGTGACCAAGGGCAATTATGATCTACAAATATCATGCTGAATGCAAAGGCAAATTATATGTATGACAAATAAGTGCAGCCCTAAACCAGAGCTTTGAGGTACACTGGTAGTAACAGGTAAGAACTCAGATATTGTTGTCTGAATATAAACTTGCTGATACCCAATACTAAGATAAGATTCAAATAACTGAATTAAAAATTTTATAAGGAGACAAGAACTATTTAATATGCACATTAAAGGTCACCGGCCATCTATATTGTACAAACGTGTGATATTATTAGAGTCATAAACAAAATGCATTTCTTATGTATGCACACCATAAAAATGCTTAATTAAAACTTAAAAATCCACTTTTGGAAATGAAAACATTATTTGGCAATCTCCGTAAACAATCAGTAGTTTCCACATGCAAAACATGGATATGACGTACATTTATCCCTTCCATTCAACCTTGCCATTCAAGTGCTTAATTTCCTGATGTAAATGTCTATGTAATATATCTTATGATCATGCTTTTGTACAGCAAATATGATGCATTGTGTTGCATATGGATGTAACCAAAAGAGTGGTGACGGTAAAAAGGATTCTTTCTTTTCTGAAAGACCCGGTTGACCAGAAAAAAAGTGAATTCAAGCTTTGAGAGAGAATAGGGTGAGGGGATGGGAAAGTTGTATCATTAATGTCGGATTATAGTTAATTTGGCCCAAGACAATTCAGCCCAACTCAAAAAAGATAATTTGGCTCAACTTAGCAATAGTTTGAACAATTTCTTTTTCTTAAAACAACAAGTAGTTACTACGTTAGATATGTTTCTGGAATACGTTTTAGGAAAAAACTAAATTTAAACAAAACTGGTATTTTTTCAAATAAAATAATCATATGATGTGATTATGACTTTTAACGTAGCTTCAATAATTTTTCAGTCATATCACTATGATGTCTGCAGTGTGGCAGTTTAAAGTGCTGTCTTGCACTGGAGCATCATGTTGCAGACAAGTAGCATGATGTCCCACCCAGTCACATCCTGACACCAGGCTGACTAGTCCTAACGCTAGCCACTTAATGTTGAGAGTCAAGTGAGACAGCTGTTAGTACCATTTTTTAAGTCTTTGGCATGACTCAATCGGCGATCAAACCCATGACCTCCCGCATCTCAGGCAGATGCTCTAACCACTAGGCAATCAGAGCCATTGAAAATGATCATATTTTGCAATGTGTGTGTGTGTGTATATATATATGAACACAGACATATCTTCCTATCTTGCTCATAAAATATTTATGTACATCTTTTAATGCTAAAAATATATGTATCTACACAACGACATTCTCAAATGAAGTCTTCCAGTAAAATTATTTATATTCATTTATTAAACAATAAAACATAACAGATAATATTCTACAAAATATGTATATATTTTTCTAAGGGTAGTGTACATGAGATATTATAACAAATATGTTTAATTTTAGGCTTCACTGATGTATATAATACACACTCAGTTACACGAGAGAGAGAGAGAGAGAGAGAGAGAGAGAGAGAGAGAGAGAGAGAGAGAGAGAGAGAGAGAGAGAGAGAGAGAGAGAGAGAGAGAGAGAGAGAGAGAGAGAGAGAGAGAGAGAGAGAGAGAGAGAGAGAGAGAGAGAGAGAGAGAGAGAGAGAGAGAGAGAGAGAGAGAGAGAGAGAGAGAGAGAGAGAGAGAGAGAGAGAGAGAGAGAGAGAGAGAGAGAGAGAGAATATTGTTGATCATTTTGTCAATATTGCTGCAATATGAAGCTCTTACCAGTTAATTTTATTTTTTTTAAAATTGTCTTAGTGTGTACACATGTAAATTAAAAGTTTGCTATCATTAGTCAATCATATTTGCTACATTATTCCATAAAAATAAGGGATTAATTTAATATTTAATTTGTACCCCCTGATAAAAGGAACCCTGCATAAATATACACTTATTTTAAAATGAAATCAAAGAAAAAAAAAACTTGCATTGTTATCATTTATTCCTTCATTTTTCATCATACAAAATTTATTGAAGAAAAAATATACCCACTAAGTATATCGCTTAGGTCAAATAACAAAATAAAAAGAGAAGAAAATATCACCTGATTGCTTGAAGGCAATTGCCATTCACACATGACATTACAAGGTGCAAACTGACCAAGATTATATTGTATTCAGGTTAACTATACAAATAAAAATCATTATTTGAAAATACATACACTGTGAGTGCAAATAATAATCTTTTCGCTATCATGGGTTACAAAAGTGTTAACAATGCATGTTATTGTTGTGTATACTATTTGCCCTGCAAACATAAATTATGATCACATCTGTGAAACAAATAGAAGCCCAGTGATGGATAAACACAACATGGAGCGAGCAATAAACTTTTTCCTTAAACTTTCCAACAGGATATCAATACAAAGGTAATTTTATTATAAAGTAAATAACCCTGAAAACTGACTTTGGTATCTTTTATGTGTGCCTATTTATCTTATGAAGTTGGCTGACATAAGGAAGTCAAGTTTGGTTTCTTTAAATTCTTTTAAGTGTGCTGATTTTCTTTTCTCTTTTTAATAAAGTCAATTGACATAGCGAAGACAACATTGATTCCTTTTTTACCTGTATTAATGGGAATTTTTAAAATAAATTGAAACAAAGAAACAGTTTTGAAAGCGACACAATCAAGTGAATCGTGCACGCATATCAATATACGGCTGAACAGTAAATTAGTTTTCAGTAGTTTCATCCAAGTGTTCCCTATCCAGGGTTTAAAATGTGATTGTCTTATTTTTCAACAAGAAGAAGCATGTACTTCGTCTTGTGGGGATAATTGTAAGTCATTTCCAGCTGGTGTCCTTTATAGGTGGGAAATCGTATCTAAGGGATAGTAATTGTATTGTATACTTCTTTTTCGAGTAATTAAATTATTATTTCTTCTTTAAACTTGAAAATTCTTTTTCGTCTTTTTGTGCAAGTATAACCACTTTTAATTATGTAATGCAAATCTGATGTAAACAGAGTGGCCGGTGATCTTTAAGATGGAAAAAAGAATGCTGCATGAATCTATTTCAATCCAGTCAAATTGAGTTATTATGATATGAAAGCCAATGAGACTGGATAGTCAAGAATGCTTTCCAAAGTGGACAAGACAGAAGTCAGAGAAACATACTTTTTACAGCATGCTTTTCAACAGTCTCCAAAAAAGCTAAAAATATTTTAAAAATATATGTCTGAGCTCTTTTATGACCATACTTGATGTGTGTTTGTGTTCTATTTTGTTCTGAACTTTAAAGTGATCATAACAATTTAAATAAAGTTATCCATCACTTTTGTCTGCTGAGATTGGTTGATATGTGGCAGATGTATTCTTGAATGATGCAGTAATTTCCTCTATAGTCATGCCTTTTGTCTCTGGAACCTTCAGTAGTGTGTACAGCCAGAACATGGCCAGCATTGCCACGAAGGGGATGAAGGAATATTGGCCTATTGTGTTCTGCAAACAATTAAAAAAAAGAAACCAATTTAAATGGAGAATGTGTGCAGTTTTTATTTAATTGTTATAATGTTAAATACTACTATTAACAAGGATTTATTATAAAGCAGGCATTCAGCTGTTCAAATATTACATAAACAGCCATCAATGGACTTTTGATGAGCTATAGGAATAACTACTGTAAAGTAATTTAATTTCTTAGGTATTATTTCACTGGTTTTGCAATAAAAACCCCAAAAGGAAGATACAAAATAAATAATACTATAACAGCTGTGTCAGTTTCCAGATAATGAATATGCCTTTTAAAGTGATTATCAGTTTCACAGATGGATTATTGTTAAATTAGTCTTTAAATCTATGATTCTTAGCGAATAAGAAATCCACAAATAGTGGTAAAACACAAACAAATTCACTTCAAGTCTTTGCCAGGAAGAAGTGCCTTCCTTATGCTTTGATTGAAAACTACCAGGAAAGGCACTGTCTTACTGCAGAAAAAAACCCATCAATTTTGATTGGTTATATTTCTAGTCTAAATGTGTATACGTGATGCTGTTAACTAGCTGATGTACAAAGGGAGGTAACTCACTAATGTTTTGCAATCAGTGGTCATACAGTTGGTCTGAATTTAAGATTACAACAATAGTTAACCCTTCCACAAATTTTAAATAAGTCACATTTCTGACAAATGTTTGCATTATTATATCTTTGAAAAGACTTTAACTTTTAATAAATTATTACCTGTAGAATGGGGAAAACCAGTCCTACAATGAAGTTGGCAAACCAGTTTACAAGAACAGCTATGCTGACGGCTGCTGACCTGGGACCCTGTGCAAACAACTCTGCCACAAAGAACCAGGGAATTGAGCCTGTAAATAATGAAGATTTTCAAAATATTTTCACTGCATAATTGGAATCTCTCCATCCGAAATATGAAATTCTCTTTCAGCCTGTAAATAATGAAGATTTTCAAAATATTTTCACTGTGTAATTGGTATCTCTCCATTCCAATCCAAAATTCTCTTTCACTGATGCTACTCAGATATTACCTGATGGGGGATCACCCAGGGAAGTAGAAAAATGGGGGGTTTACTATTGTTCATTATTTACCCAAGTCTCAAATATTTGTCTCTTTTTCTTCCTGTTCTATTCTGTGTAGTCTCTACTAAAGTCAAAGTCATCATAAGATTCACCCTGCCCTGTACTGAGAACTTTATTTCAGTCTGTTGTCGGAAGGGGCATAGGAATATCTTGTTTAGCGAGCTTTAACATGCTGGGAAACTGTTTCTTTATGGTTGTTTTGTAGAATTCTCCATAGGCACTGTCTCATGGATATCTTTACTCCAAAATCTGCCTACTCTGCTGGCCGTAAGAGTTGGCACCCAACAATTTAAATTCCATTTTCAATGTGCTATTACAACTTCTGTAAATGTTACACAACATATATAAATATTGGTGTTGTGTTGCAACCAATGTAATGTGAAAAGTCAAGATATCTGAAGCTTTGCAGCATATTTTGCTATCTTTGATGATACATGAAACCCAAAACCTGACATTATTAATTATTGCCTTTCATTTGGCATGAAGTTGCTGATCTTGTACTTTCTTTATTCTGCCAATAAATGTGCACATCTGTATTAGCTTGAAGACAATCAGTAGTCTCAGCCTCCTGAAATGGACCAAAATTTGTGCATCTACAAATGCGAGGAAAGGGTATCAACTGCAGAACCCAGTACACACATTTTTCTGCTATAAACATTTAGCTGGATTTACTATCATCCTTTTGTATTAACCTATATCAGCATATGTTATAATAGACTGTAGTATTTTGATCAAATAAATATCCTTACTATTAAATTTTTGCTATGATTCTTATTTATTCAGTGTATCGTTAGAGTTAAATAAATATTTCATACAGTGCAGAATGTATTTTTTATGCTTGATTTTGAACAAATTTGTGGGAGTTATCATGCATTACTGATCTCCAAATATGCACATTGTTACAATTTTGCATGATTTGCATAAACGAGTACCTGGCACCATAAGTGAAGTTACAGAATGGAATTTACTGCAGTAACACATAAGTAAATTATTTAAATTTTCCCATTTCTACAGAGAAACAATTGGAATAGTCTGTAGCCATTCAAATTGCTGTGAAATAGAGGCTGGAATGAAAGATTTATTAAAACAGTTGAAAGTTCCTGCTTTATTTAATGAACATTTATACCATATTCAATACAATACATGCTTATGCCCTAACAAGTGCAAACATACATCAGACTATGGTCAAAATCTACTTGTAAAAAGGAGCCTGGGTCTTTCTTCCCCTATCATGCCTCAGGGACAGACAGCAGCAGATAAAATCCACCATATACATTCAAACTGCAAACAATACATACCCTGATCTGCCATCTTATAATAAAATCACTGTATATACTCAAACTGCAAACAACACATACCCTGATCTGCCATCGCATAATAAAATCCACCGTATATACTCAAACTGCAAACAACATATACCCTGATCTGTCATCGAATAATAAAATCACTGTGTATACTCAAACTGCAAACAACACATAACCCTGATCTGCCATCACATAATAAAATCCACTGTATATACTCAAACTGCAAACAATACATACCCTGGTCTGCCATCTCATAATAAAATCACTGCATATACTCAAACTGCAAATAACACATACCCTGATCTGCCATCGCATAATAAAATCCACTGTATATACTCAAACTGCAAACAACACATACCCTGATCTGCCATAGCATAATAAAATCCACTGTATATACTCAAACTGCAAATAACACATACCCTGATCTGCCATCGCATAATAAAATCCACTGTATACACTCAAACTGCAAACAACACATACCATGATCTGCCATCTCATAATAAAATCACTGTGTAAACTCAAACTGCAAACAACACATACCCTGATCTGCCATCACATAATAAAATCCACTGTATATACTCAAACTGCAAATAACAAATACCCTGATCTGCCATCGCATAATAAAATCCACTGTATATACTCAAACTGCAAACAACACATACCCTGATCTGCCATCGCATAATAAAATCCACTGTATATACTCAAACTGCAAATAACACATATCCTGATCTGCCATCGCATAATAAAATCACTGTATACACTCAAACTGCAAACATGACATACATTGATCTTCCATCGCATAATAAAATCCACTGTATACACTCAAACTGCAAATAACACATACCTTGATCTGCCATCGCATAATAAAATCACTGTTTACACTCAAACTGCAAATAACATATACCATGATCTGCCATCGCATAATAAAATTACTGTATACACTCAAACTGCAAACAACACATACCGTGATCTGTCATCGCATAATAAAATCCACTGTATATACTCAAACTGCAAACAACACATACCCTGATCTGCCATCGCATAATAAAATCCACTGTATATACTCAAACTGCAAATAACACATACCATGATCTGCCATCGCATAATAAAATCACTGTATATACTCAAACTGCAAATAACACATACCCTGATCTGCCATCGCATAATAAAATCCACTGTATATACTCAAACTGCAAATAACACATACCCTGATCTGCCATCACATAATAAAATCCACTGTATATACTCAAACTGCAAATAACACATACCCTGATCTGCCAGCACATAATAAAATCACTGTATATACTCAAACTGCAAATAACATATACCCTGATCTGCCATCGCATAATAAAATCCACTATATATACTCAAACTGCAAATAACACATACCCTGATCTGCCAATGGATAATAAAATCACTGTGTATAGCCATCGCATAATAAAATCCACTATATATACTCAAACTGCAAATAACACATACCCTGATCTGCCAGCGGATAATAAAATCACTGTGTATACTCAAACTGCAAACAATACATACCCTGATCTGCCATTGCATAATGTGCTGGCAGGTAAGGGTCTATGTTGTTAGTCCATTTGATTACTCCTAACAAACTTCATAGACCCACATCTGCTGGTGTGATATGCAAGAGCAGATTTGGATCTGTGCATTTTACAGTTGGATCCAATTTACAGATGACTGCATGCATATACTTCCACAGAATATGCTGACTTTTAAAGGAGAAAAAAGCATGGTGCATGCCTTGTTTGTTTTTATCCACTTAAGTTTATTGATTGATTCAAAGGTTAATTCAGTCCACAAAATAATTCAACTACAAACAAGTAAGACCCTGATAGACTTTGGCACTGGTAGATCATGGTCTATACTGTTTGCTGTACTAATTATTCATTTACAAAACTGCATAGACCCAGATCTGCCAGCACATTGTAATGGCACATCTCGTTCTTGGCAATTTGCATTCGGAATCAGATTATATGTGAATATACACTGTATTTCAAACCTTGTAATGACTAACCAAAATCTGTATAGACCATAAGAGTTGTTTTCAAGGATTTTTTTTACAAGCTTTCAAGGATTTTTCTGCAAGCTTTCAAGAATCTTTCAAATAAGTTTTCAAGGATTTTTCCATGCATTTTCAAGGATTTGTCAATGAGTTTTCATGCAGTATATTCCTAATGATGCATAAATTGTCCCCATATGTTCCTTTAACACTGCATAAATTGGTACATAAACAGAAGAAAAAGCAGGAAATTAATTAGACTGCCATTACAGCAAACAAATGCTTTTTCATCTGATAACTCCTCACTGCAGCAAATGAATACTATTTCATCTGGTAACTACTTCACTGATGCAAATTAATGCTACTTCATCTCACTTCAGCAAAATGAATATTTCATCTGGTAACTACCTCATTGCAGCAAAATGAATATTTCATCTGGTAACTACCTCACTGCAGCAAAATGAATATTTCATCTGGTAACTACCTCAATGCAGCAAATTAATCAATTTCATCGGGATAGTACCTCACTGCAGCAAAATTAATGCAATTTCATTTGGTAACAAACAGTCATTGAGTCACTTGATCCACCCATCTTTACCCCATCTTTTATTCAGTTGTAATATTTTATATTCTCCTAGTCAAATTCAATGAGTTTCAGGAAGAATCTAAAAAGCTTTTCTAAAAATTTGATTTTTTTGTAAAATTATAACAACCATAAAACAATAAAACTTTATAAAGATTCAATGAGTTTTCATGGCAACCCCTCAAATTGAAGGATTTTCAACTTTATATGAATCAAGCTAAAGAGTCACAAATAATAGAAAGGAAGGTACACAATAAATTTACCTGGTCCAGCAGCAAAAAATATGACGTAAACTATGACAGCTATAATACAGATGTACTTGAGCCAGGATATATTATTCTGAAAAGAATAGATGACAATTTATGTTATAAAGACAAAGAAAAACACAAATTCATTTGGCTATCTTTTTAACACAAAATTGATCAAATAAATGTTTTTTATTACTAGATTAGATCACATTGTAATTAGCCAAAACCTGGTGTAGAGACCATCTGTTCAAAGCAGCTACCATTTCTTTGTCCTTATCAATTATCCTAATTTATTACTGTATGATTTTGCTTGCTTGTTTGTTTGTGTGTATATATATATATATATATATATATATATATATATATATATATATATATATATATAACTTAAGTGAAGACTGGTGTCATTCAGTTTAAACAACTAAAATAAGACTGTACATAGTGAACATCATTAATGGGGCTATTTACCAGGTCTATCTTCAATATCATCACATTCATCAATGCATGTTTACATTTCTTTGTATTGTTTGCCCTATCTACATGTCATTTACCTGTGTATAAAGACTATCTGTCCAAAAAGATTACTTTTAGCCTGGTCCCTTTAGTTTCAGACTGGTCCCTTTGGTGGCACTCACCAGTAATTATGTACTTTTGAGAGAGTGATATATGTAAGGTGAAGTTGTTTGCATTTTAAACATGCACAGTGGAGAGAATGTGTGCATACCTATTTACTACTTTCATGTAATGTGGCTGAAATTTCTTAGGATATTATATTTTTAAAAATTTTAAATGATCTTAGCACAAAGCTAACTAAAATGACTGCTCCCTTGTGCTTCAAAAATCAACAATACCTAAGATATACAAAGTTTGTTTTAAATAGCCAGTATAACTAGTGAGGAAACCTGGGAAAATTCTTTTTCTTTAAAATTTTAACCATATGCTAAATACAAAACTGTAGAGCACCAACTTAACTGTCTAGAACACATGCCTACAAAAACACATATAATATAATATCACATTTAAAAACATAAATATACATAAAACTGGAGCGTAAAGATACATATATCTCTATTGTAAACAATTTGTTAAAAATTTAATGGATAAATAGAGATAAACAGTTTTATTCACATTTTTATTCTTATGTACAAACACATTAACTGAAATCCCAAATATTAAAAAAAAAAAAAAAATAATAATATGAAATGGACATCATAATGTACGTTTAACAGATGATCGGAACTTAAACTATATAATAAATAAATAGTAAAATAATATGGTGAGCGAAATTATTTAGAACTAAATAATTATAATATAACATTAATTTGAGATACTGTGTCCATTTTATAAAATTATTTGATATATTTTTATGATATAATTAATACTAACATTAATTAAATTTTTAATTAAATTAATATTAAATAATATAGAAGTATTAACTAATTGTAAACAGGGTACATAATTCAAAACAATTTTTTTTTTTCATTATGGAATGTCGTACAAAGTTTTTGAACTAAGACCTTTTGGATATACCATATTAAGGCGGTGAATCCAATAGGTTTCCTTTAAAAGACATTCCATCTCAGAATCAACTATATCAAAAGGTTGAAAGGAGAAATCTTGCAAAGTATGGGAACTTTTGTTAAAGTGTTTGACAACATGTGAATTGAAATTATGATTGATATAGTTTTTTATATCTGACCTATGTTGGTTCATACGTTTAGATATTTGCTAACTCATTTGTCTAATATATTGTATGCTACACTTTTTGCATGTGATCAAGTAAATGATATTTGATGTTGCACAATTAGTATCACAACACATATTAAAACTTTCTTTCATATACATATTTTTAAAAGAAGTATTTTCATTAATAACAGAACAGTGCAAACATCTAGGTCTATTACATTTAGTACATTTAATTGATGATCCATTTTTATATGTACTTTCTAATTTAGAACTAATTAAGTAATCTTTGAGATTTTTTGGCCTTTTATAAGCAAGCAAGGGTTTGTTTTTGTGTAGCATATTAACACTAGTTTTACTAGATAGTTTTAATAAATCCCAATATTTGTTGATACTTATACCTATATTAGGCAGACTAGGATTATATTCAATAACAAAAGGAATAACAGTTTATTTTTATCTTTGATTCTACATTGTAATGATTCAAGTTGTGTAAGAGATGATACTTTTTAGAAAGCTGTATTCATGGTGTTAATATGGTAATTCCTATTCAGAAAATGCTGACCTAACTCTATCAAGGACAATTTAAAAACATTGTCATCTGAAATAATTCTTCTATATCTTTTAGCTTGACTGTATGGTATACCGTCTTTACATGATTTAGGATGACATAAAGAATATTCAACATATTGATGAATATTCGTGTTTTTAACATGAACCATTGTGGCAATGTCATTATTTTCATATTTCACGACTTCTACATCCAAAAAAGATACTTTGGTGTTAGATACATTGAAAGTAAATTTTATAGTAGGATGTAATTTGTTTAGAAAGTCAATAAAGTCATAAAGGTCTTCTAATGAATAATTCCAAATCAAAAAAAAATCTTAACCATAAATATGGTTTTAAAAGTCTTTTATCAAGAAAGTCAGTTTTTAATTTTCCCATAAAAAAGATGCATTATATATATATATATATATATATATATATATATATATAAATATAATTTTCATTGACCATATTCAGATGATAATCATCATTTGTGATAAAAATGAATATGTTTAACTGCAGCAAACAGATTTTTTTTACAGTCAGGAAATTTCAACAGTTATGGTGGTTTAACATATATACCAGATAACAAGTCATGTCCAACTGCAAACTGCATGATGTGCTGACAGACTTGAGCCTCTGCAGTAATCATGGAATAATCAGTACAGCAAATAACACAAACCCTGATCTGCATGGATTAATCAGTACAACATAAAACACAGACCCTGATCTGCATTGAGTAATCAGTACATCAAAAAACACAGACCCTGATCTGCATGGAGTAATCAGTATATCAAAAAACACAGACCCTGATCTGCATGGAGTAATTAGTACAGCAAATAACACAAACCCTAATCTGCATGGAGTAATTAGTACATCAAATAACACAGACCCTGATCTGCATGGAGTAATCAGTAGAACAATTAACACAGACCCTGATGTGCATGGAGTAATCAGTACAGCAAATAACACAGACCCTGATCAGCATGGAGTAATCAGTACAACAAATAACACAGACCCTGATCTACAGGGATTAATCAGTACATCAAAAAACACAGACCCTGATCTGCATGGAGTAATCAGTACAACAAATAACACAGACCCTGATCTGAATGGAGTAATGAGTACAACAAAAAACACAGACCCTGATCTGCATGGAGTAATCAGTACAACAAATAACACAGACCCTGATCTGCAAGGAGTAATCAGTACAACAAATAACACAGACCCTGATCTGTATGGAGTAATCAGTACAACAAATAACACAGACCTTGATCTGCATGGAGTAATCAGGACATTAAATAACACAGACCCTGATCTGTATGGAGAAATCAGTACAACAAATAACATAGACACTGATCTGTATGGAGTAATCAGTACAACAAATAGCACAGACCCTGATCTGCATGGAGTAATCAGTACAACAAATAACACAGATCCTGATCTGTATGGAGAAATCAGTACAGCAAATAACACAGACCCTGATCTGTATGGAGTAATCAGTACAACAAAAAACACAGACCCTGATCTGCATGGAGTAATCAGTACAACAAATAACACAGACCCTGATCTGCAAGGAGTAATCAGTACAACAAATAACACTGACCCTAAACTGCATGGAGTAATCAATACAACAAATAACACAGACCCTGATCTGAATGGAGTAATCAGTACATCAAATAACACAGACCCTGATTTGCATGTAGTAATCAGCATAGCAAATAACACAGAACCTGATCGGCATGGAGTAATCAGTACAGCAAATAACACAGACCCTGATCTGCATGGAGTAATCAGTACAACAAATAACACAGACCCTGATCTGTATGGAGTATTCAGTACAACAAATCACACAGACCCTGATCGGTATGGAGTAATCAGTACAGCAAATAACACAGAACCTGATATGCATAGAGTAATCAGTACAGCAAATAGCACAGACCCTGATCTGCATGGAGTAATCAGTACAACAAAAAACACAGACAATGATCGACATGGAGTATAACAGTACATCAAATAACACAGACTCTGATCTCCATGGCGTAATCAGTACAGCAAATAACACCGACCCTGATCTGAATGGAGTAATCAGTACAACAAAAAACACAGACCCTGATCAGCATGGAGTAATCAGTACAGCAAAAAACACAGACCCTGATCTGCATGGAGAAATCAGTACAGCAAATATCACAGACCCTGATCTGAATGGAGTAATCAGTACAACAAATAACACAGACCCTGATTTTCATGGAGTAATCAGTACAGCAAATAACACAGACTCTGATCTGCACAGAGTAATCAGTACATCAAATAACACAGCCCCTAATCTGCATGGAGTAATCAGTAGAGCAAAAAACAAAGACTCTAATCTGCACAGAGTAATCAGTACAACAAATAACACAGACCCTGATCTGCATGTAGTAATCAGTACATCAAATAACACAGACCCTAATCTGCATGGAGTAATCAGTACAGCAAATAACACAGACCCTGATCTGCATTGAGTAATCAGTACATCAAATAACACATACCCTGATCTGCATGGAGTAATCAGTACAGCAAATAACACAGACCCTGATCTGCATGGAGAAAAAAGTACATCAAATAATACAGACCCTGATCTGCAAGGAGTAATCAGTACAACAAATAACACAGACCCTGATCTGCACAGAGTAATCAGTACATCAAATAACACAGACCCTGATCTGCATGGAGTAATCAGTACAGCAAATAACACAGACTCTGATCTGCACGGAGAAATCAGTACAGCAAATAACACAGACCCTGATCTGAATGGAGTAATCAGTACAACAAATAACACAGACCCTGATCTGCATGGAGTAATCAGTAGAGCAAATAACACAGACCCTGATTTGCATGGAGTAATCAGCACAACAAATAACACAGACCTTAATCTGGATGGAGTAATGGAGTAATCAGTACAGCAAAAAAAAAAACAGACCCTGATCTGCATGAAGTAATCAGTACAGCAAATAACACAGACCCTGATCTGAATGGAGTAATCAGTACAACAAATAACACATACCCTGATCTGCATAAAGAAATCAGTACAGCAAATAACACAGACCCTGATCTGAATGGAGTAATCAGTACAACAAATAACACAGACCCTGATCGGCATGGAGTAATCAGTACAGCAAATAACACAGAACCTGATTTGCATGGAGTAATCAGTACAACAAAAAAAAAAAAACCTTGATCTGCATGGAGTAATCAGTACAACAAAAAACACAGACCCTGATCTGCATGAAGTAATCAGTACATCAAATAACACAGACCCTGATCTGAATGGAGTAATCAGTACAGCAAATAACATAGACCCTGATCTGAATGGAGTAATCAGTACAACAAATAACACAGACCTTGATCTGCATGGAGTAATGGAGTAATCAGTACAACAAAAAAAACAGACCCTGATCTGCATGAAGTAATCAGTACAACAAATAATACAGACCCTGATCTGAATGGAGTAATCGGTACAGCAAATAACACAGACCCTGATCTGCATGGAGTAATCAGTACATCAAATAACACAGACCCTGATCTGCATGGAGTAATCAGTACAGCAAATAACACAGACCCTGATCTGCATGGAGTAATCATTACAGCAAATAACACAGACCCTGATCTGCATGGAGTAATCAGTACATCAAATAACACAGACCCTGATTTGCATGGAGTAATCAGTACAGCAAATAACACAGACCATGATCTGCATTGAGTAATCAGTACAACAAATAACACAGACCTGATCTGAATGGAGTAATCAGTACATCAAATAACACAGCCCCTAATCTGCATGGAGTAATCATTACAGCAAATAACACAGACCCTGATCTGCATGGAGTAATCAGTACATCAAATAACACAGACCCTGATCTGAATGGAGTAATCAGTACAACAAATAACACAGACCCTGATTTTCATGGAGTAATCAGTACAGCAAATAACACAGACTCTGATCTGCACAGAGTAATCAGTACATCAAATAACACAGCCCCTAATCTGCATGGAGTAATCAGTAGAGCAAAAAACACAGACTCTAATCTGCACAGAGTAATCAGTACAACAAATAACACAGACCCTGATCTGCATGTAGTAATCAGTACATCAAATAACACTGACCCTAATCTGCATGGAGTCATCAGTACAGCAAATAACACAGACCCTGATCTGCATTGAGTAATCAGTACATCAAATAACACATACCCTGATCTGCATGGAGTAATCAGTACATCAGATAACACATACCCTGATCTGCATGGAGAAATCAGTACATCAAATAACACAGACCCTGATCTGCATGGAGTAATCAGTACAACAAAAAACACAGACCCTGATCTGCACAGAGTAATCAGTACATCAAATAACACAGACCCTGATCAGCATGGAGTAATCAGTACAGCAAATAACACAGACTCTGATCTGCACGGAGAAATCAGTACAGCAAATAACACAGACCCTGATCTGAATGGAGTAATCAGTACAACAAATAACACAGACCCTGATCTGCATGGAGTAATCAGTAGAGCAAATAACACAGACCCTGATTTGCATGGAGTAATCAGCACAACAAATAACACAGACCTTAATCTGCATGGAGTAATGGAGTAATCAGTACAGCAAAAAAAACAGACCCTGATCTGCATGGATTAATCAGTACAACAAAAAACACAGACCCTGATCTGCATGAAGTAATCAGTACAGCAAATAACACAGACCCTGATCTGAATGGAGTAATCAGTACAACAAATAACACAGACCCTGATCTGCATGAAGTAATCAGTACAACAAATAACACAGACCCTGATCTGCATAAAGAAATCAGTACAGCAAATAACACAGACCCTGATCTGAATGGAGTAATCAGTACAACAAATAACACAGACCCTGATCGGCATGGAGTAATCAGTACAGCGAATAACACAGAACCTAATTTGCATGGAGTAATCAGTACAACAAAAAAAAACAGACCTTGATCTGCATGGAGTAATCAGTACAACAAAAAACACAGACCCTGATCTGCATGAAGTAATCAGTACATCAAATAACACAGACCCTGATCTGAATGGAGTAATCAGTACAGCAAATAACATAGACCCTGATCTGAATGGAGTAATCAGTACAACAAATAACACAGACGTTGATCTGCATGGAGTAATGGAGTAATCAGTACAACAAAAAACACAGACCCTGATCTGCGAGAAGTAATCAGTACAACAAATAACACAGACCCTGATCTGAATGGAGTAATCGGTACAGCAAATAACACAGACCCTGATCTGCATGGAGTAATCAGTACATCAAATAACACAGACCCTGATCTGCATGGAGTAATCAGTACAGCAAATAACACAGACCCTGATCTGTATGGAGTAATCATTACAGCAAATAACACAGACCCTGATCTGCATGGAGTAATCAGTACATCAAATAACACAGACCCTGATTTGCATGGAGTAATCAGTACAGCAAAAAACACAGACCCTGATTTGCATGGAGTAATCAGTACATCAAATAACACAGACCCTGATCTGTATGGAGTAATCAGTACAACAAATAACACAGACCCTGATTTTCATGGAGTAATCAGTACAGCAAATAACACAGACTCTGATCTGCACAGAGTAATCAGTACATCAAATAACACAGCCCCTAATCTGCATGGAGTAATCAGTAGAGCAAAAAACACAGACTCTAATCTGCACAGAGTAATCAGTACAACAAATAACACAGACCCTGATCTGCATGTAGTAATCAGTACATCAAATAACACAGACCCTAATCTGCATGGAGTAATCAGTACAGCAAATAACACAGACCCTGATCTGCATGGAGTAATCAGTACATCAAATAACACATACCCTGATCTGCATGGAGTAATCAGTACAGCAAATAACACAGACCCTGATCTGCATGGAGAAATCAGTACATCAAATAATACAGACCCTGATCTGCAAGGAGTAATCAGTACAACAAATAACACAGACCCTGATCTGCACAGAGTAATCAGTACATCATATAACACAGACCCTGATCTGCATGGAGTAATCAGTACAGCAAATAACACAGACTCTGATCTGCACGGAGAAATCAGTACAGCAAATAACACAGACCCTGATCTGAATGGAGTAATCAGTACAACAAATAACACAGACCCTGATCTGCATGGAGTAATCAGTAGAGCAAATAACACAGACCCTGATTTGCATGGAGTAATCAGCACAACAAATAACACAGACCTTAATCTGCATGGAGTAATGGAGTAATCAGTACAGCAAAAAAACAGACCCTGATCTGCATGGATTAATCAGTACAACAAAAAACACAGACCCTGATCTGCATGAAGTAATCAGTACAGCAAATAACACAGACCCTGATCTGAATGGAGTAATCAGTACAACAAATAACACATACCCTGATCTGCATAAAGAAATCAGTACAGCAAATAACACAGACCCTGATCTGAATGGAGTAATCAGTACAACAAATAACACAGACCCTGATCGGCATGGAGTAATCAGGACAGCAAATAACACAGAACCTGATTTGCATGGAGTAATCAGTACAACAAAAAAAACAGACCTTGATCTGCATGGAGTAATCAGTACAACAAAAAACACAGACCCTGATCTGCATGAAGTAATCAGTACATCAAATAACACAGACCCTGATCTGAATGGAGTAATCAGTACAGCAAATAACATAGACCCTGATCTGAATGGAGTAATCAGTACAACAAATAACACAGACCTTGATCTGCATGGAGTAATCAGTACAACAAAAAACACAGACCTTGATCTGCGTGAAGTAATCAGTACAACAAATAATACAGACCCTGATCTGAATGGAGTAATCGGTACATCAAATAACACAGACCCTGATCTGCATGGAGTAATCAGTACATCAAATAACACAGACCCTGATCTGCATGGAGTAATCAGTACAGCAAATAACACAGACCCTGATCTGCATGGAGTAATCATTACAGCAAATAACACAGACCCTGATCTGCATGGAGTAATCAGTACATCAAATAACACAGACCCTGATTTGCATGGAGTAATCAGTACAGCAAATAACACAGACCATGATCTGCATTGAGTAATCAGTACAACAAATAACACAGACCCTGATCTGCATGGAGTAATCAGTACATCAAATAACACAGCCCCTAATCTGCATGGAGTAATCATTACAGCAAATAACACAGACCCTGATCTGCATGGAGTAATCAGTACATCAAATAACACAGACCCTGATCTGAATGGAGTAATCAGTACAACAAATAACACAGACCCTGATTTTCATGGAGTAATCAGTACAGCAAATAACACAGACTCTGATCTGCACAGAGTAATCAGTACATCAAATAACACAGCCCCTAATCTGCATGGAGTAATCAGTAGAGCAAAAAACACAGACTCTAATCTGCACAGAGTAATCAGTACAACAAATAACACAGACCCTGATCTGCATGTAGTAATCAGTACATCAAATAACACAGACCCTAATCTGCATGGAGTAATCAGTACAGCAAATAACACAGACCCTGATCTGCATTGAGTAATCAGTACATCAAATAACACATACCCTGATCTGCATGGAGTAATCAGTACATCAAATAACACATACCCTGATCTGCATGGAGAAATCAGTACATCAAATAACACAGACCCTGATCTGCAAGGAGTAATCAGTACAACAAATAACACAGACCCTGATCTGCACAGAGTAATCAGTACATCAAATAACACAGACCCTGATCTGCATGGAGTAATCAGTACAGCAAATAACACAGACTCTGATCTGCACGGAGAAATCAGTACAGCAAATAACACAGACCCTGATCTGAATGGAGTAATCAGTACAACAAATAACACACACCCTGATCTGCATGGAGTAATCAGTAGAGCAAATAACACAGACCCTGATTTGCATGGAGTAATCAGCACAACAAATAACACAGACCTTAATCTGCAAGGAGTAATGGAGTAATCAGTACAGCAAAAAAAACAGACCCTGATCTGCATGGAGTAATCAGTACAACAAAAAACACAGACCCTGATCTGCATGAAGTAATCAGTACAGCAAATAACACAGACCCTGATCTGAATGGAGTAATCAGTACAACAAATAACACATACCCTGATCTGCATAAAGAAATCAGTACAGCAAATAACACAGACCCTTATCTGAATGGAGTAATCAGTACAACAAATAACACAGACCCTGATCGGCATGGAGTAATCAGGACAGCAAATAACACAGAACCTGATTTGCATGGAGTAATCAGTACAACAAAAAAAACAGACCTTGATCTGCATGGAGTAATCAGTACAACAAAAAACACAGACCCTGATCTGCATGAAATAATCAGTACATCAAATAACACAGACCCTGATCTGAATGGAGTAATCAGTACAGCAAATAACATAGACCCTGATCTGAATGGAGTAATCAGTACAACAAATAACACAGACCTTGATCTGCATGGAGTAATCAGTACAACAAAAAACACAGACCTTGATCTGCGTGAAGTAATCAGTACAACAAATAATACAGACCCTGATCTGAATGGAGTAATCGGTACAGCAAATAACACAGACCCTGATCTGCATGGAGTAATCAGTACAGCAAATAACACAGACCCTGATCTGCATGGAGTAATCATTACAGCAAATAACACAGACCCTGATCTGCATGGAGTAATCAGTACATCAAATAACACAGACCCTGATTTGCATGGAGTAATCAGTACAGCAAATAACACAGACCATGATCTGCATTGAGTAATCAGTACAACAAATAACACAGACCCTGATCTGCATGGAGTAATCAGTACATCAAATAACACAGCCCCTAATCTGCATGGAGTAATCATTACAGCAAATAACACAGACCCTGATCTGCATGGAGTAATCAGTACATCAAATAACACAGACCCTGATCTGAATGGAGTAATCAGTACAACAAATAACACAGACCCTGATTTTCATGGAGTAATCAGTACAGCAAATAACACAGACTCTGATCTGCACAGAGTAATCAGTACATCAAATAACACAGCCCCTAATCTGCATGGAGTAATCAGTAGAGCAAAAAACACAGACTCTAATCTGCACAGAGTAATCAGTACAACAAATAACACAGACCCTGATCTGCATGGAGTAATCAGTAGAGCAAATAACACAGACCCTGATTTGCATGGAGTAATCAGCACAACAAATAACACAGACCTTAATCTGCATGGAGTAATGGAGTAATCAGTACAGCAAAAAAAACAGACCCTGATCTGCATGGATTAATCAGTACAACAAAAAACACAGACCCTGATCTGCATGAAGTAATCAGTACAGCAAATAACAGAGACCCTGATCTGAATGGAGTAATCAGTACAACAAATAACACAGACCCTGATCTGCATAAAGAAATCAGTACAGCAAATAACACAGACCCTGATCTGAATGGAATAATCAGTACAACAAAAAACACAGACCCTGATCGGCATGGAGTAATCAGTACAGCAAATAACACAGAACCTGATTTGCATGGAGTAATCAGTACAACAAAAAAAAACAGACCTTGATCTGCATGGAGTAATCAGTACAACAAAAAACACAGACCCTGATCTGCATGAAGTAATCAGTACATCAAATAACACAGACCCTGATCTGAATGGAGTAATCAGTACAGCAAATAACATAGACCCTGATCTGAATGGAGTAATCAGTACAGCAAATAACACAGACCCTGATCTGTATGGAGTAATCATCACAGCAAATAACACAGACCCTGATCTGCATGGAGTAATCAGTACATCAAATAACACAGACCCTGATTTGCATGGAGTAATCAGTACAGCAAATAACACAGACCCTGATCTGCATGGAGTAATCAGTACAACAAATAACACAGACCCTGATCTGAATGGAGTAATCAGTACGGCAAATAACACAGTTCCTGATCTGCTTGGAGTAATCAGTACATCAAATAACACAGACCCTGATTTGCATGGAGTAATCAGTACAGCAAAAAACACAGACCCTGATTTGCATGGAGTAATCAGTACATCAAATAACACAGACCCTGATCTGTATGGAGTAATCAGTACAACAAATAACACAGACCCTGATTTTCATGGAGTAATCAGTACAGCAAATAACACAGACTCTGATCTGCACAGAGTAATCAGTACATCAAATAACACAGCCCCTAATCTGCATGGAGTAATCAGTAGAGCAAAAAACACAGACTCTAATCTGCACAGAGTAATCAGTACAACAAATAACACAGACCCTGATCTGCATGTAGTAATCAGTACATCAAATAACACAGACCCTAATCTGCATGGAGTAATCAGTACAGCAAATAACACAGACCCTGATCTGCATTGAGTAATCAGTACATCAAATAACACATACCCTGATCTGCATGGAGTAATCAGTACAGCAAATAACACAGACCCTGATCTGCATGGAGAAATCAGTACATCAAATAATACAGACCCTGATCTGCAAGGAGTAATCAGTACAACAAATAACACAGACCCTGATCTGCACAGAGTAATCAGTACATCAAATAACACAGACCCTGATCTGCATGGAGTAATCTGTACAGCAAATAACACAGACTCTGATCTGCACGGAGAAATCAGTACAGCAAATAACACAGACCCTGATCTGAATGGAGTAATCAGTACAACAAATAACACAGACCCTGATCTGCATGGAGTAATCAGTAGAGCAAATAACACAGACCCTGATTTGCATGGAGTAATCAGCACAACAAATAACACAGACCTTAATCTGCATGGAGTAATGGAGTAATCAGTACAGCAAAAAAAAACAGACCCTGATCTGCATGGATTAATCAGTACAACAAAAAACACAGACCCTGATCTGCATGAAGTAATCAGTACAGCAAATAACACAGACCCTGATCTGAATGGAGTAATCAGTACAACAAATAACACATACCTTGATCTGCATAAAGAAATCAGTACAGCAAATAACACAGACCCTGATCTGAATGGAGTAATCAGTACAACAAATAACACAGACCCTGATCGGCATGGAGTAATCAGTACAGCAAATAACACAGAACCTGATTTGCATGGAGTAATCAGTACAACAAAAAAAAACAGACCTTGATCTGCATGGAGTAATCAGTACAACAAAAAACACAGACCCTGATCTGCATGAAGTAATCAGTACATCAAATAACACAGACCCTGATCTGAATGGAGTAATCAGTACAGCAAATAACATAGACCCTGATCTGAATGGAGTAATCAGTACAACAAATAACACAGACCTTGATCTGCATGGAGTAATGGAGTAATCAGTACAACAAAAAACACAGACCCTGATCTGCGTGAAGTAATCAGTACAACAAATAATACAGACCCTGATCTGAATGGAGTAATCGGTACAGCAAATAACACAGACCCTGATCTGCATGGAGTAATCAGTACATCAAATAACACAGACCCTGATCTGCATGGAGTAATCAGTACAGCAAATAACACAGACCCTGATCTGCATGGAGTAATCATTACAGCAAATAACACAGACCCTGATCTGCATGGAGTAATCAGTACATCAAATAACACAGACCCTGATTTGCATGGAGTAATCAGTACAGCAAATAACACAGACCATGATCTGCATTGAGTAATCAGTACAACAAATAACACAGACCCTGATCTGAATGGAGTAATCAGTACATCAAATAACACAGCCCCTAATCTGCATGGAGTAATCATTACAGCAAATAACACAGACCCTGATCTGCATGGAGTAATCAGTACATCAAATAACACAGACCCTGATCTGAATGGAGTAATCAGTACAACAAATAACACAGACCCTGATTTTCATGGAGTAATCAGTACAGCAAATAACACAGACTCTGATCTGCACAGAGTAATCAGTACATCAAATAACACAGCCCCTAATCTGCATGGAGTAATCAGTAGAGCAAAAAACATAGACTCTAATCTGCACAGAGTAATCAGTACAACAAATAACACAGACCCTGATCTGCATGTAGTAATCAGTACATCAAATAACACAGACCCTAATCTGCATGGAGTAATCAGTACAGCAAATAACACAGACCCTGATCTGCATTGAGTAATCAGTACATCAAATAACACATACCCTGATCTGCATGGAGTAATCAGTACAGCAAATAACACAGACCCTGATCTGCATGGAGAAATCAGTACATCAAATAACACAGACCCTGATCTGCAAGGAGTAATCAGTACAACAAATAACACAGACCCTGATCTGCACAGAGTAATCAGTACATCAAATAACACAGACCCTGATCTGCATGGAGTAATCAGTACAGCAAATAACACAGACTCTGATCTGCACGGAGAAATCAGTACAGCAAATAAAACAGACCCTGATCTGAATGGAGTAATCAGTACAACAAATAACACAGACCCTGATCTGCATGGAGTAATCAGTAGAGCAAATAACACAGACCCTGATTTGCATGGAGTAATCAGCACAACAAATAACACAGACCTTAATCTGCATGGAGTAATGGAGTAATCAGTACAGCAAAAAAAACAGACCCTGATCTGCATGGATTAATCAGTACAACAAAAAACACAGACCCTGATCTGCATGAAGTAATCAGTACAGCAAATAACACAGACCCTGATCTGAATGGAGTAATCAGTACAACAAATAACACAGACCCTGATCTGCATAAAGAAATCAGTACAGCAAATAACACAGACCCTGATCTGAATGGAGTAATCAGTACAACAAATAACACAGACCCTGATCGGCATGGAGTAATCAGTACAGCAAATAACACAGAACCTGATTTGCATGGAGTAATCAGTACAACAAAAAAAAACAGACCTTGATCTGCACGGAGTAATCAGTACAACAAAAAACACAGACCCTGATCTGCATGAAGTAATCAGTACATCAAATAACACAGACCCTGATCTGAATGGAGTAATCAGTACAGCAAATAACATAGACCCTGATCTGAATGGAGTAATCAGTACAACAAATAACACAGACCTTGATCTGCATGAAGTAATGGAGTAATCAGTACAACAAAAAACACAGACCCTGATCTGCGAGAAGTAATCAGTACAACAAATAACACAGACCCTGATCTGAATGGAGTAATCGGTACAGCAAATAACACAGACCCTGATCTGCATGGAGTAATCAGTACATCAAATAACACAGACCCTGATCTGCATGGAGTAATCAGTACAGCAAATAACACAGACCCTGATCTGCATGGAGTAATCATTACATCAAATAACACAGACCCTGATTTGCATGGAGTAATCAGTACAGGAAATAACACAGACCCTGATCTGCATGGAGTAATCAGTACAACAAATAACACAGACCCTGATCTGAATGGAGTAATCAGTACGGCAAATAACACAGTTCCTGATCTGCATGGAGTAATCAGTACATCAAATAACACAGACCCTGATTTGCATGGAGTAATCAGTACAGCAAAAAACACAGACCCTGATTTGCATGGAGTAATCAGTACATCAAATAACACAGACCCTGATCTGTATTTAGTAATCAGTACAGCAAATAACACAGACCCTGATGGAGTAATGGAGTAATCAGTACATCAAATAACACAGACCCTGATTTGCATGGAGTAATCAGTACAGCAAATAACACAGACCCTGATCTGTATGGAGTAATCAGTACAACAAATAACACAGACCCTGATCTGCTGGCACACTATGAAACTGCAGATCTGGATCTATGTTGCTTGAAGCTGGATTTCATTTACTTGCATGTAAATGCTTCAGTAAGTAATAACAGTAAAGACAGTAATAACAGTAGTGTTGGCAATGCTGATAGTAGTATCTGGTAACAAGATCATCAGCAGCAATAACCTATTATGTTGGCAGCCATATTAGGAGCAGTAGACCTTATAACAGCTATTAGTGTTGTTGTTATTATGGCATTACTGTATTTACATAATGTATTTGGTCATGATAAAATAATACATTTTTTTCCAGTCCCAAATCTTATGGTGAAACTTTTTTCACCTAGGTTATATGTCCCATGACTTATGAAACAAACTAAATTTGTGTGAATTTGTGACCCCCCCACTGCACACTGCAATCAAATAGATAAACAAAATGCTTATTTGATAATAAAATGAAAGAAAATAACCTTGTATTATTATCATCTATTCGTCTTTTTCTCATCATGAGCATTGAAGAATAAATATATTCATAAAGTATATGAAGCATAAACATAGACAAACAAATTGTGTTTGATTGTCCTCAAAGGTCTGAATATGTTATCTGACTGAAAACTTGATCCAGCAAAATTGCAAATGAGAGAGAACTAATCAAATGATTGCTTGAAAAGCATCAACCATTCCTGCATGACTTGGTGTTAGGTGTAAAATAACCAAGATTGGATTATATTCAGGGCAACTATATGACTGTATCTCACACATAAAAATCATTGAAAAAACCCCTTTTCTCAAGCATGGGTTACAAAAAGTATTATTAAAGCAAGTTATTGCTGTGTATACTATTTACCTGCTTACATCAATGCCCATTTGTATTAATTATGACTACAGATGCCAATCAAATAGCAGCCCAAATTGTTAACACATCTGGCAGTGAGCAATAAACTCATAGTTTGAACTTACCATCAGGATATCAAAGATATAGTTTACTTTTATTACAAAGCAAACCATCCTCAGAAGCCAACTTGAAATACTTCCAAGCTGATTTCTTTTAAAGGATATCAATACAAAGGTTACTTTATTACAAATCAAGCTGACCAACTTTGGATTCTTTTAAGTGTGCTGATTATTACTTTCCTTTTTTAAAATACAAAATAAGAAAACTAACTTTGTTTCTTTTTTACATTATTCATGGGAATTTTAAAAATAAATTGAAACAATGGAACAATTTTTTATGTGGCACAATATAATGCTTTGTTCATGGACATCGATGACCTTAGAATCGCACAGTTGATTTGGAGAAAATAAAATCATTTGATGAATTGTTGAATGCCAGAAGAGATGATTTTGCAAAAAATATGGTCAATAACATGCATGAAATTCCAGTGTAACTTGATCTCATTCAGTAATGGACTATCAATAAGATAGTACTTAAAAGTGACAATTAGCATAACTGGTGCAGATTTGAAACATTCTGACTTTAGTCCTTGCAGTTTTCACTTGAGGAGATGTGTCGCCTCCAATGATCATTTTTCACAGCATAAGAATTTATAAAATTATTCATGCACCGAAAGAATGGATTGTATGTGTGCAGGAGTATAGCTTGGTTATGAGATGATGCTATAGTGAATTAAAGAGTTTTATCTCAAATTTTATATTTTTTAGCTGCGATTACATTACCTGGAAGATCAACCCAATGACTAGGATATAGCCAGAGATAAACATTCCACCCAGTCCAATGAGATGTAGAGATCTTCTTCCTGCTCTGTCCATAATTAGGGCAGAGACAAAAGTCATGAGTACATTCACACCCCCTGTTATCACCGTAGCATCCTTGGCAAGAATCCCTGATAAACCAGCACTCTCAAATATACTGGTAGAATAATATATCACCTAGATTGGAAAAAAATGAAGATGTTTACACAAATTACTTTAAGAATCTCAACAAATTTAGGTTTCAAAAACACACAAGTCTTGTGTGCAATAGAAAAGTCTTATGACTGTCATAAGATCATTAAGATTTTGTCATTAGTTTTTAAGAATTGAAATCGGGAAATAATTTCAACTTTATTTTACTCATGAGAGCACTGAATTGCTGGAACTTGTATCGAGTATATTTGTAAGAAAAAACCCCATAAATTTCACATGTGGTTTCACATGATATCCCTATTATGATATTGTGAAGAAAAACAGAAGTAAAGTGGATGAATTTTATTGATTCTCTGATACAATGGTGAGAAATAGTCAATATAATTGTACAATGAATTCATGAGAACTTTACCTTGGATCTGATCTTTTCAAAATCTGGTGCATATATAAATTTTTTACATATTTATATTATTCAAATATTGCAGAATAAATAGTGCTGATATTATTGTCTTCAAACTGTCACTTAAATATTTTAATAACTCTGCATTCATTGTCTCTAGCATTGATACTGTTTTACAGCTGTAAGGTTATATTTGAATGAAACAATATAAGATGACTTTAATTTTAGCATTGGATGGAAACAAGATTTTTTTTTAAAATCAAGCTGATGCAAATAGAAGTGCAAGTATTTAATTTTAGCTATTTGTTTATTTAATTAAATGCAAATAAAAACAAATATGAACCCGTGCAGCATAACTGTTCATTATACAACTACCAGTTTACAAAAAGCATTATTATACACTTTCATTTAAAATATTTCATTCATTAAATCCAATAATCTTCTGAATCCAAAACTAATATGCCTTTATTGCTCTAAATGCAAAAGTCCACAAAATATGGTCAAGGTAAAAAGAAAACAGCTGAAGTTATTTTGCAAAAAACATTTATCTTCTTTCAGTCCTTGACCTTTGTCCTATTGACAACCAACACAAACACATCAAAAGGCACCTTTATTGTCTCAGATGCAGTCTATTCACATTGCATGATCATAGTTTGTGGTCTGGAACTTGAATTTTTTTGTGGAAAACTTCTTATTTCATGGAGTCCCTCTGATGTTGACCTTTAACCTTTTGATGCCCAACTCTACTGGTATCTTCCTTGTCACAAATGCAAACAATCAACAAAGTTTAGTTTAGGTATGACATAAAATTGTTATTCCCATTTCCATTTCTTTCAACATTCATCTACAACCAATCTGACCCCAAATACAAGTCATCCACAAAGTAAAGAAGAACTATATATCATGTGTATACATTTTTCTTCTTAGTCATTGTGACTTTGAATTCTACTATAAAACCAAAATCAATAGGATTTTTTATATATGCAAGCCTTTGACAATACTTGGTCAAAGTATCTGGTATACAAATCAACCTAACAAAACAGTTTTCATTCTCCCAGTTCATGTTACCTTGACTTTTGATATTTTGAGTCTTAAGTCAAGAGTTTTTTCTTGGCCTCAGTTCTAAGCTACCTATAAAGTTTCTTAACAGCTGATGACAAGGACTCAAATTACTTGGTAATAACAGATGGTAGAAGACTCAAATTATTTGGTAATAACAGATGATGGAAGATTCAAATTATTGTGGAAGAAACAAAAATGTGAACATGTCTACAGATGGACTGACAATATCACAGCATGATTTGTTTGTTCTGCCTAAATGTGTGTGTGTGGGTTATATAGAAATCATCCCCATTATATAATACTTAACAGCATTAATTCCAGAATAGCACCTATTATACAATACTAATAGCATTAATTCCAGAATAGTCCCCATTATACAATACTTACAGAATTAATTCCAGAATAGTCCCCATTATACAATACTTACAGAATTAATTTCAGATTAGTCCCCATTATACAATACTTACAGCAATAATTCCAGAATAGTCCCCATTATACAATACTTACAGCATTAATTCCAGATTAGTCTCCATTATACAATACTTACAGCATTAATTCCAGAATAGTCCCCATTATACAATACTTACAGCATTAATTCCAGAATAGTCCCCATTATACAATACTTACAGCATTAATTCCAGATTAGTCCCCATTATACAATACTTACAGCATTAATTCCAGATTAGTCCCCATTATACAATACTTACAGCATTAATTCCAGAATAGTCCCCATTATACAATACTAACAGCATTAATTCCAGATTAGTCCCCATTATACAATACTTACAGCATTAATACCAGAATAATCCCCATTATACAATACTTACAGCATTAATTCCAGAATAATCCCCATTTATACAATACTTACAGCATTAATTCCAGAATAGTCCCCATTATACAATACTTACAGCATTAATTCCAGAATAGTCCCCATTATACAAAACTTACAGCATTAATTCCAGAATAGTCCCCATTATACAATACTTACACCATTTAATTCCAGAATAGTCCCCATTATACAAAACTTACAGCATTAATTCCAGATTAGTCCCCATTATACAATACTAACAGCATTAATTCCAGATTAGTCCCCATTATACAATACATACAGCATTAATTCCAGAATAGTCACCATTATACAATACTTACAGCATTAATTCCAGAATAGTCCCCATTATACAATACTTACAGCATTAATTCCAGAATAGTCCCCATTATACAATACTTACAGCATTAATTCCAGAATAGTCCCCATTATACAATACTTACAGCATTAATTCCAGAATAGTCCCCATTACACAATACTTACAGCATTAATTCCAGAATAGACACCATTATACAATACTTACAGCATTAATTCCAGATTAGTCCCCATTATACAATACTTACAGCAATAATTCCAGAATAGTCCCCCATTATACAATACTTACAGCATTAATTCCAGAATAGTCCCCATTATACAATACTTACAGCATTAATTCCAGAATAGTCCCCATTATACAATACTTACAGCATTAATTCCAGAATAGTCCCCATTATACAATACTTACAGCATTAATTCCAGAATAGTCCCCCATTATACAATACTTACAGCATTTATTCCAGAATAGACCCCATTATACAATACTTACAGCATTAATTCCAGAAAACTGCTGAGACAGCTGCATCACAATACTGATGGTCAGAGGAGTCCTTAATGAGGAACTATTTAGTAAATCTCCAACTGTAAACTGCAAAATGAAATTAGTACACACTACAGATAGGTATATAGTCATGGTTATTTAGTACATACTACAGATAGGTATATAGTAATGGTTAACTAGAACATACTACAGATAAGTATATAGTCATGGTTAATTAGTACATTCTACAGATAAGTAACTAGTCATGGTTAATTAGTACATACTGCACATAAGTACATAGTCATGGTTAAGTATGTGATACTGCAGATAAGTACATAGTCATGGTTAATTAGGACATACTGCTGCTGCTGTTGTTGTTCAGCTTCATGCAATTTTTCAGCACATGATAGGCTATTCATGGCGGCCAGTATTAATGGTGGAGGAAGAAACTGGGAAATTACTGGAAAGAACCACTGACCCACAAGAAGTAACTGGCAAGCTTTCTCACATATCCACATTCGCTGAATCCTGGACTTGAACCCATGCAGAGAGAGGTGAGATGGCAGTGATCTGTAACGGACAGCGCTTTAGACCACTCAGCCATTCAGGGCCCCAGGACATAAGGCAGATAAGTACATAGTCATAGTTAATTAGTAGATACTACAGATAAGTATATAGTCATGCTTAATTAGTACATACTGCAGATAAGTATATAGTCATGGCTAATTAGTAGATAATACAGATAAGCTTATAGTCATGGTTAATTAGTAGATACTACAGATAAGTATATAGTCATGGTCAATTAGTACATACTGCAGATAAGTACATAGTCATGGGTAATTAGTAGATATTACAGATAAGTATATAGTCATGGTTAATTATTACATACTTCAGATAAATATATAGTCATGGTTAATTAGTACATATTGAAGATAAGTACATAGTCATTGTTAATTAGTAGATACTAGAGAAAGTATATGGTCATGGTTAATTAGTTCATACTGCAGATAAGTATATAGTCATGGCTAATTAGTTAATGAAGCAGAATTATCTAGAGACAGCTGTTATATGGTGTCTCACTGATCAATGTTAAATACTTTAATTAAATTACTTATGTAACAATTTACATAATAATTTGTAAAACAGTGTTTCACTAATTACATGAAATGAAGAGACCTGACTTATGAATAGTCATCAGCTGTTACACAGGTAGAATTTGCAAGACTATTAATTTTTACTGTTGTACCTCTTAACTTGAATTAATAGAACAAATGTACTCATTGTGAATTTGCAAGACTATTAATTTTTACTGTTGTACCTCTTAACTTGAATTAATAGAACAAATGTACTCATTGTAAATTTGCAAGACTATTAATTTTTACTGTTGTACCTCTTAACTTGAATTAATAGAACAAATGTACTCATTGTAAATTTGCAAGACTATTAATTTTTACTGTTGTACCTCTTAACTTGAATTGTGAAAATAAACAGCAGATCTACTTTTAACTGAAAGCAACAATTCAACAAACACTTCTGAAAATCAGATATCAAAGCAATTTTGACACATAAAATAACTTCTCACAAAAATGCTCACAGGCATTCCTCAGTTGATTTAAACATCTGTACACAAGAATGCATACTGCATTCATCATGTATACACCTGTACAATCATGGGGAGCACATTTTCTTTCATTCACTTATCCAAGGACAATTAGTTTCAGAAAATTCACCTGTCCCATCTACCTTTCACTTGTTCCAAAATTTAAATCAAGTGTCAAGATCTGATGATATGAATGCATAGAAAGAACAAACAAAATAATGTACAACAACTGTTACTTAAAATAATTTAATGTTTCATAACATTTACATTTTGGTACATCAGACATTTTCAGTTTTTTAATTATCTTGGAATCTTATATGAATTACATATCAGTACTTCCATCAGCAATAATATACTGGGATTTACTGTAATTCAGACATTTTCAGGGATTTTCTGTAATTCAGACAGTTTCAGGGATTTTCTGCCCAAGCTGGCAAGTGTCATGCAAAAACCATGCTGCATGGGCTTTGTGAGGTTCAGAACTGTCAAGAGATTTGGTTGGTTTAATCCTGAATTTGTCAATAACTGCAAAACATATTTCCTTCTAAGTCAATGAATTTAAGCAGGAGATAATTTCAACTCAATGCAGCTGAAAATTTCTCTGTATCTATGTAGGGTCATATTTGACATTTTTTTCTGTCTTAGGGTCAAGCTTTTATCCTTGAACAAATAATAATTATTTCCTTACCTTTAAATATCAGGAGGACTCTAATTTAAACTGAAAACAATATCGAGGGCACACCTTATGTAAATTAAAATGGAAAGGAGCTATTTATGTTTATAAATAGACATTTCATATCTGCATACTTTATATAGTTGCTAATAAGCTGAATTAAACTCATTAATGCCATTCCTTAATGTATCAGTAGATTTAAGTCTATTTAGTTTGTGTGGAGAATTAGTAGAACAAACAATGCAGACCCTGATCTGCTGGTGCATTATGTGACAGTAAATTAGGGTCTATGTCGCCTGGAGCTGAATCTGTCTTATAAGTGAGTAATGTAAGTACTGATAGTAAAGCCTTGATATTTGGAGTCTGTCAACACATGTCTGATGATAATTTACATAATTTGTAATTATAATTTTCTTAAACCAGGTATCTCAAGTATTTGACACAATAATTTTATGGTATAAAATCTGACTGATAGCAACCTACCTTTTTTATTCGACTTTGAGCTTCTTTCTCTGAAATCATCTCCTCAATTTCATCACTAACATCAACAGTCTTTCTCAACCACTGCAAAGCTAAATTATAGATCTTGTGTATTAGCCATGAAAAAACAATTGTAATAATGTCTTCTGATTTTAAAGACATTCCAACAACTTTGTAAATCTCTTTGAGAATAAAAGTGCAAAGTAAGCCTGCTTTAAATGTGGACTTTTTGTCTAGATGTATATACCTTGGTATTTTTATATATGTACATCTCTATAGTATTACTTACATGCTGGTATTATTATATGATGTACATCTCTACAGTATCACTTACATGCTGGTATTATTACCTGTACATGTCTACAGTATCACTTACATGCTGGTATTATTATATGATGTACATCTCTACAGTATCACTTACATGCTGGTATTATTACATGTACATGTCTACAGTATCACTTGCATGCTGGTATTATTATATGATGTACATCTCTACAGTATCACTTACATGCTGGTATTATTACATGTACATCTCTACAGTATCACTTACATGCTGGTATTATTATA
This sequence comes from Potamilus streckersoni, assembly GCA_016746295.1. Classification (NCBI taxonomy): domain Eukaryota; kingdom Metazoa; phylum Mollusca; class Bivalvia; order Unionida; family Unionidae; genus Potamilus; species Potamilus streckersoni. Next base: position 2,456,278 of record JAEAOA010002091.1, read on the forward strand.
CTACATCTCTACAGTATCACTTACATGCTGGTATTATTACATGTACATCTCTACAGTAACTTTTACATGCTGGTATTATTACATGTACATCTCTACAGTAACTCTTACATGCTGGAATTATTATATGTACATCTCTACAGTAACACTTACATGCTGGTATTATTATATGTACATCTCTACAGTAACTCTTACATGCTGGAATTATTATATGTACATCTCCACAGTAACACTTATATGATGGTATTATTATATGTACTCTACAGTATCAATTACATGCTGGAATTATTATATGTACATCTCTACAGTAACACTTACATGCTAGTATTATTATATGTACATCTCTACAGTAACTCTTACATGCTGGAATTATTATATGTACATCTCTATAGCAACACTTACATGCTAGTATTATTATATGTACATCTCTACAGTAACACTTACATGCTAGTATTATATGTACATCTCTACAGTATCACTTACATGCTGGTATTATTAGATGTACATCTCTACAGGATCATTTACACTGCTGGTATTACTATACGTACATCTCTACATTTTTTCTTACATACTGACCTAAAATATGGAGAATATGGAGGAAAAATATTTTCAAATTTATATTAGGAATACATGCAGGATCACAAGTTTTGCATGCATCATAACACTCTACAATTTGTCATGATGTGTCATAGATTCTTAAGGATGGGCTAAAGAACTATTATGTAATATTTTTAATATGATGTAACAATGTGTGCTTGATGTTGGAACAATGCTTTTAATATGTTGGAACAATGTGCTTAATATGTTGGAACAATATGTGCAATATGTCAGAACAAAATGTGCAATATGTTAGAACAATGTGTGCAATATGTTGGAACAATGTGTTCAAAATATTGAAATAATGTGTGCAATATATTGGAACAATGTGTTCAATATATTGAAATAATGTGTACAATATGTTGGAACAATGTGTTCAATATATTGAAATAATGTGTGCAATATGTTGGAACAATGCGTTCAATATATTGAAACAATGTGTGCAATATGTTAGAACAATGTGTGCAATATGTTGGAAAATATTTTTATGTTGTCTAAAATGTAACAAACTGCTGCACAATGCAATTGAGTGGCCAAGCAATTCTATCTGTTGAGACTGCTATTCACTGAAATTCCATTTATAACAATGTAGAAAAGTAGGTGCAATTGGAAATTCATCATTATACACAGATGAGAATGAATTAATAACTGTTTTATCCATACCTTTATCTGCCTCATCTTCCAGGTCTTTAGTTATTAGCAGATATCTGGGACTCTCTGGACAAAAGCTCAGAGTACACAGTTGAAATACTACTGGTATCACAGAAAAACCTGCAAGACAACAACTTCAATTACACAGTTGAAATACTACTGGTATCACAGAAAAATCTGCAAGACAACAACTTCAATTATACAGTTAAAATACTACTGGTATCACAGAAAAATCTGCAAGACAACAACTTCAATTACAGTTAAAATACTACTGGTATCACAGAAAAATCTGCAAGACAACAACTTCAATTACACAGTTGAAATACTACTGGTATCAGAAAAATCTGCAAGACAACAACTTCAATTACAGTTAAAATACTACTGGTATCACAGAAAAATCTGCAAGACAACAACTTCAATTACACAGTTGAAATACTACTGGTATCAGAAAAATCTGCAAGACAACAACTTCAATTACACAGTTAAAATACTACTGGTATCACAGAAAAATCTGCAAGACAACAACTTCAATTACACAGTTGAAATATTGGGATCACAGTAAAAACTGCAAGACAACAACTTCAATTACCCAGTTGAAATATTGCAAAACAAAACTCAATTACACAGTTGAAATACTACTGGTATCACAGAAAAACCTGCAAGACAAAACTTCAATTGCACAGTTGAAATACTACTGGTATCACTATTATCATAGTAAAACCTGAATATATAAGTATATTGTAAAACTGGGGACAATTAAGAGAAAAAAGAAAATCACATAGAGAGACCTTTAAGAATTTTGGCAGCAAAGCAGAGCATGCATGCATCATGAATAAATGCCAAAGAAAAACAAAGTCTCAGCTTTAAACTTTGCTCTCCTGGTACTTATTGTTTCCTTGAAAAATTAAATAATAAGCATGAAAATTTAGGTTGACCTTGGCTTGAATCAGTCTAATTGCTATCGTTATTACTTATCTATCTTTATGTAATATACAGTTAAATCTTATGGACAGGAGTAAATGTCAAGACTTGAGAAATAAATAGATCAAATACCTTTATGTAATATGCATGAATATAAAGTAATAAAATGTGGTCTTTATGAATTTAAAAAGGTTTATTGGAATGTGGCATTTTTTTAGAGAGTTATTGCTTTGCCCAAAAAACTTTAACAATGCCAATGTCAATGCCATCATGCGAACTATGTCTTACTTTTGTTTTTCTGAAAAAGGTAAGCCAAACATTGGGAATTAAAACAATGAAAGTTTTAATCAATGCATGCATCTTTCAAATAAGATTTCAAAGCAAGGAATAGAAAGGTTAGCCATTTTGTTTACATAGTTGCAGCTAAGATTTCCCAGCATTCAGATCCTACCCAATTATGAAGATGAGTTTTTACTGTCAAACAAAGGACATGAAATTTGCATAATAGTACAATGATGGTCAACATGCAAATCTGACGATGATGATGATGACTATAATATAGACACTAAAAACTGGAAGAGTTATAGTTATATTAACAAAATTCCATCATACCCTGAATCCAGGTGAAAGTAAAAAAAAAATCACAAAAACCAAGGCTTGAAATTAGCAGTTCTCCGTTACCCTAAGGCTAGAAAATTTCCTTTAAAATGAGCAGTTTTCATTTTTAAATATCTACATTATAAAATCTATCAGATGGTAAGGGAGCCACCACAAATTTCCCCTTTAGGATCAATTGTTCCTTGCATTGGTTTTGCAGCTTTTGGTCCCTCACCCCGAGATAACCACTGCAGGCCAATGTCACAATGACCTTGAGTGAAAGCATTCAGAGATGATAACAATTTCAGTACAAAGGTCTGGTATGGACTGAAGCCTGATCTTGATGATGATAAAGGGAACCATCATAGGTGAAACTGACCTGTCTTGTCAGAACTGAATGATATGTTCTTGTGTACAACACTGTGTAAAAAGTGTCCATTTGCCTTCATATGCTTTCAGGGTGGAGTGCCTTCTTGCTTGCTCAATTATCTCCAAGATTGGTTTTCAGAACTGTTTTATTTCTGAGAGCCTGTTTAATATGATTCCGATTCATTAGCCCTAGGTACCATGACGACTTGGAGTATATTAGGTAAATTCTCTCTCTGCCAGGGAATTTGTCTTGAGATTGATGGAGTCATTGATCCACAACTTCTCCCATCTGAGTGGTACAATAAGGATGAGGTAACACTCCAATTTCTCTTGGTTTTTGTAGAACCTTTAGCACCAGAGATGTTTGAGGGTAGGTATATGCATCCAGTTTATAGACAGCATGTTGGGATCCTGTAATGGTGAGACAAAGATTGGGAGCTTGTAGCAAAAAGTTCAACCAATCATTGGTCCCATCAGAAACAAGTTGATTGTTCTTGGACAAAGGATATTACCTTTAGACATCCATGAATATTATGAATTTGGATTTGTTACTGACAACACCACTTTAGAAAGTCTCACACCAGTATGCAAAGGTCTGGTGACTTGGTTCTGCCTGAGATAAGTCACCAACTGAGTTGTTGGAGAGAATGACTACCTTTGCATTAAAATAATTCCTGCCACCAGTGAAAGGCTTTTAAAATGACCTTCATCTCGAGGATATTGAAGATGCCATTCTTGTGGAGACAACCCTCCATTACAGATGTGCCCCACAGCCTTCTGCACTTGTATCTGTATTGACTGTAAACGTTGTACAAGTATATTCACTATGTGCCAAGTAAGGTCACTCCAAGTCTTCATTTGGTAGCTCATATTTGTGCAAATGGGGAGAGGTTGGTCCAGTGGGCAAATGTTTGAACTCCATTGAGATAAAACAAAATCATTTGTAACAGGTGCATATAAAGGCAAACTAGGATATTGTATTAAGCAGCCTTAGAAGGCAAAGGAATAGACATGCAGAGAGAGATTCCCTCAAGAGTAATGATGCCATCATGGTCCCAATTATTTGTCCTTGTTGATGAGGAAACCCTGATCTGTAAGCAGTGTAGCAAGGGCTATCATTTCATGTTTTAGTTAATAACTCACCTGATATTTTTGCAGGATGAGTTCCAGGTAATTTTGTCTCACCTTTGAGATGGTCCAGACATGAGCTGTATTACAGTTCTGCAGATAAGTGAATTCTCAAGGTCTGATGTTAAATCCAAATGGGAGTGCGCAGAATTAAATCACGCAAACTTCCTGAAGACCTTGTGAATAGGGATGTAAAGATTTGCATTTTTCAAGTCAATAATGATTGCAAAATCCTCCTCCTAAATGGTATTCACAATGCGGTATGGTGTTTTCAATGAGATCCAAAGAGAATGAATGAATTGACTGAGGGTGCTTAAGTCAATGACTGGGTATGAGGGGTGAGATAATGTGTCTCTTTCGTAGTTTGTGTACTTTATTGATCTGGCTGTTAAAAAGAAGATTAGACTATTATGATCATAGCTGATGATGATCCTTAAGGAAGATGGAGGTGGGTACCCTGCATCTTGTTCCACCAACTACAAATTTTCAGCTGCTGTAATGGCATTGCCTAATGTATGTTGAGCAGCTATGGGCCATTCTGGAGACAGACTCCAATGCCTGTACTGTAAAATTCAGAGTAAGAGAAGATGAACTCTGCTGCAAGAAAGCCACTGATACCAAGACCAACATAGAGCCCATGGCAACTATATCGAGGTCAAATGTCACTGAAAGATGTTTGATCCATATGAATCAAGTATGGTTTTGTCATCCCAGAATCTGTGATGTCCTGATCATCTGTTGGAGTGATTAAATGAAAAACTGCCGTATAGCAATAGCAGAACTGCTGACAAAAACTTGTTTGAACACAATTTTGTGAGAAAGAAAAACAAATGATGCTCTGATCTTATAATCAATGAGGTCAACAGTTCAAAATGTCTGTGATTCTACCAGACTGCTAAAGTAATTTGAAGTTAGATTCTTCCTTTTCATGATAAAATCAATATACGTTGGAATTCTGGTCCAGGTGGTTGATAGGATAGGAGGTAGAAGGCAGAACTTGGGAGGTAAAAGGTGAAAAATTCTTCAATTTAAGCTGAGTCTTCCAGCAACATAATGCAGTCAAGAAGTGACAAAGGTGCCTGAAGTGAGGCTGATGTCCCTTGAGTTGCAAGAGAAAGAAATGGTAAAGAGAGTCAAGGTCTGCAGCTAACAAAACTTGTGGAGCACCATAAAGTAGAAATTGTGATTTCCAATCATTCATCGAATATAGAGTCCCCTCTACTGACCAAGAGTTGAGAGAAATGAGAAGTGACAGCTTAAGCGCAGTCTCAAAAATAGAGCATTTTGGGAGACCATATGTGGGTTAGACTGTTCTCCATAATTGCCTGTATACATCAGGTTCAACAGACTGTACAACATATTGACTTCTGGTACTTTATCATGTATGTGTTGTGGCCTTTGTCCCTGAAGATCCCTTAGAGCAGGCCTGTTGAAACTGTTATGTATATTTAATTTAATTGTTTGTTTGTTTTTTGTTTTAATTGTTTTTATTCCATTACATGCTATTGTAATGTAACACCGTTTACCAGATTTGACAGTGTCCAGAACTGATTTTTCACAAATTTTTTTTATTTTGTTGATGTAAGCAACTAATAAATGAAACATTGTATCTAGTTGCTGACCTTGTTCCAAATTCAGTGACAGTTTATGGTAAACAACTTTTTTTAAAAATTTTCTTTTAACCTACCTCTGAGTAAGAATCATTAAGTTGAGTCAAGAGTCATACATGGACATGACATCAAGCATGTGTCAATTTGTAAGAATGAACTTTTGACTCTCATTGGGGAATTTGTTTTGCATCATATTTAGTCACATAACTGATATCTTGATAAGAATTATATCAGTCATGCTTTAGCATCTTACACATTAGGTTGCATTATGTAATGACCAGTTTGGGCTGAATTTTATTTTCTTCAAATTAGTGAATTCAAGTAATTATTTTCTCTGGAAATACAAAAGTGCTCTGACAAAATTCTTGGACAAAGACACTCACTGGAATTTATATGGAATTCAAAACTGGAATAATATTTTCTGTGATTCAACAAGAGACTGCTGACACATCTACACTTCATAGGATACTACATGTGTCATCACTTTCCAGCTTGAATTTCATCAGGGTTTGAACTGAGATTCACTTAGAACTTTTCATTGATAGGATTTGTGTTTTATAATTCTTGGATTATTTCTGGATTTAATTCATAAAACAAAGTTAAATTTTCTCATTTTTCACTTTGAATTCTGGGAAAATAAATTATTTGTTAAATTTTACAAAGCTTGCTGTCTTCACTCTTTTCTGTTACTTATTTTAAGAGCATTGACTCATATAACAGAAATTGACCATGTTCATAGCAAGGACATCATCTGAATCATAAAGTTGGAACAGGTTACATGATGTTCGATCAACATGAGTAGTCCGTGTATTGGATGAGTGAGAGGATACTTTGTTTTGCTTGTTCAGTCAGTGATCATTAAGAGTTGAACAGTGGAACCCTGAAGAGGCAAGGCTTAAAGGAATCACCAACAATGAGGAGCACCATGGTGGTGACATAGGTCCCAGGGTAGTCTCGGTTTGTGTAGATTTCCAGCATTTTGTAACTGGAGAACCCTTTGTTGATTTATCTCCCTTATTTGCACAAACATTCCAACACAGTCAGCATATAGGCCTAAGGTGTCTTTATCCTTAGTAGTGCATTTATGTGCTTTGTGCTTAATCTCTAAGGCAGATAGAGCAGTACATATAATCCTGTTGTAGCTCTGCACCTTGTCTTATTCCTGAACACAAAGCTGGTGTAGGACTTAGAGCATTGTCTGGAAAGTAGCTGATGAGTTTAATAAAGCAATGAAGCATCCAGGTAAAAACCAAAATAAATCAACTCTGTGAGGTTCAGGGATGACCAATCAAATGCAGTAAAACATGGCATCAAGATGCTCAATGTAGTAGCTGAGCAAAATCACATGTACATAGCTAGCAGTTGTGGAATTATACATATATAAAGAATTTTCTATTGATGTAAGGGACTTGCAAAAAAACATAAATTAAAAAGTACAGACAAACTTATTGTGAAGTCACATAGGCTACCCATACAAGTACCAAAGTATAATTAACTATGTAAAGACAACAAAGTGTGGTAAAATTATAAAGGCAGAACTTTGATGACTTATGAAAGAAAGAAAAAATGGAAATATAAATGGAGTACACTTTCCTTTGAAGTGAGAACTCCTCCAACTTGAATCAAAATTGATTGTAGCCTTTGTGAGTTCTGGTGAGAACATGCTTCTCAGCACAAGCAGAAGTAGTAACTAAATATTAATTGGGTTTGCCACCAATCCCAGACATTTAGGTGAGATCACTCCATCTGACTGCAACCCAGGTGGGCAGATAACTTTGCTATTTTTAGCTGAATGTGTTATCTAGGAGGGCATAATTTTTAAGGAACTGCAGTTCTCCAAAGTTATTATGATTGGGTAATGTATTTAAAGATGGAACGGAGCTACACTTTTATTCTGGAGGTGTCTAGTCTTTTTGCATGTTAGATTGATTAATTCAAGAGAGTGCCTGTATAAATTGGACTTTATTCTCAGGAGGTGCCTAGCAACACTATGTGGGTTAAAGTGATCCATAAGGGTCCATGTATAAACTAGATGTTATCTGCAGGAAGTGCTTGTTTCACTTTTTGGGTTAGATGGTTGTATAATTGGATCCTTGGGTACTGAGCTACTAAGTTGGGGATCGCAAGCAGGAAGTGTCTACCAGCACTATACAATTTTACTATTTTGGTGTACTACAACTGATTTCAGTCAAGGCCAAATGTGATCCAAGCTACATGGCTGAGTCTGATCATGAACAAACAGGGCCATCTTGGCTGGTATGACCATGTCTAGTTAAGGAGGTAGTGATGGAATATGGGATGTTGATCAATGTAGCTGGTCAGTAATTCTGATATGCAAGATGGCAACTAAGGCTTTTTGCACTCTATCTTGCTCCCATGTTTCCAACTCTTGCATGCCACATGATGACGTCTTCATCCATCAGGAGCAACATAGGCAAACAATATAAAATTATACTGAAGCCATATACCTTGAAAAATTATCAGAATCCCTATGACTATTTCCCTGCTTTAAGAAAACAGATCAGGTGAACACGATACATAATCTTATTTTTAAAAAATGCATGTATACATGCATCAATACAAAGATACATATGATTAATATTTCTTGTTCCTTGTTAAGATTTAATAATACTTAGCCATACAAGGTTATTTCAATTCATTTTTGTCACCAATAGCTATGACATAGCCTCAACCATTATGCAGTGATCGTATACCTTGCAATGGGGCAAACAAAACTATTGGCTGGGACAAAATGATGATCTGAGTTACAAACTACTACCTTAGTAGAGTTATGTTTTTTCAGGAAGTTTTGATTAATTAAGGATAAAGTTGTTAAACATGTACAAGATAATATATATAAGTATATTTACAATACTATACATTTTCTGCCATGAGAGATAACATGATATTCTCATGATAATTTATTTTCAAATAAGGCTTGCTTGACCATAATTGGATATTGTACAATATGTCATTTAATGCATGCAATGGATATTATACAATACGGAATTCAATGCATGACATGGACATTATACAATACCGAATTCAATGCATGACATGGATATTATACAATACCTTATTCAATGCATGACATGGATATTATACAATACCTCATTCAATGCATGACATGGATATTATACAATACCTCATTCAATGCATGACATGGATATTATACAATACCGAATTCAATGTATGACATGGATATTATACAATACCTCATTCAATGCATGACATGGATATTATACAATACCTTATTCAATGCATGACATGGATATTATATAATACCTCATTCAATGCATGACATGGATATTATACAATACCTCATTCAATGCATGACATGGATATTATACAATACCTCATTCAATGTATGACATGGATATTATACAATACCTCATTCAATGCATGACATGGATATTATACAATACCTCATTCAATGCATGACATGGATATTATACAATACCTCATTCAATGCATGACATGGATATTATACAATACCTCATTCAATGCATGACATGGATATTATACAATACCTCATTCAATGCATGACATGGATATTATACAATACCTCATTCAATGTATGACATGGATATTATACAATACCTCATTCAATGCATGACATGGATATTATACAATACCTCATTCAATGCATGACATGGATATTATACAATACTGCATTCAATGCAAGACATGGATATTGTACAATACCTTAGTCAATGCATGCCATGGATATTGTACAATTCCTCATTCAATGTATGACATGGATATTATACAATACCTCATTCAATGCATGACATGGATATTATACAATACCTCATTCAATGCATGACATGGATATTATACAATACCGCATTCAATGCAAGACATGGATATTGTACAATACCTTAGTCAATGCATGCCATGGATATTGTACAATTCCTCATTCAATGCATGCCACAGATATTGTACAATACCTTATTCAATACATGCCATGGATATTGTATAATACCTCATTCAATGTATGCCACATTCACTACAATCTCTTTGTCCAAAATATGGATACAATGTCCTTATATGGCACACAAAAAACAAGGCTGAAAATGGAAATACTTATTAGATGAAATATTATGGCACATGATCCCAAATAAAATATAAGATAAAAGTAAACTTTATTTTACATGTATTTCTACTATGAAATTCAACGATTCTTGTATTAAAAAAAAAGGATTTTTAAAAAACTTCTTTCAACCTTTTTTGAAAATATTCTGGCTGATTGATAAATGATAGTTCATTTTAGTACCAAATCCAGGAAGTAGGGGTACTAATATCAGTACCAGCAGCACCTTCTGTGAATTCTACAGGAATTGGTGATAAAAAAACAATGCACTTAAATTTAGGTCAGAAAATCTGTGCATTAAATTTAGATGTTATTTTACTTACTTCAGCAATTAGAATATATAAAATCAGTTGCAATAGCAACATAGGCAAATAATAAAGAATTAGGTAAACAAGAATATAAGACAAGTCATAGAGGTTGATGACACATTTGGATCCCTTTATATTTATGCTTATTTTATGAACATGATATATCAATATAACCAATACATTTTAATTCACTGTTGAATAATCCAAATGGGGTATAGTGAAGCAATGCATACAATTTCAAAGTACTTTTGCCACTTAATCTCTGCAGGCTATAAATGGTAATTCTAGGTGGCTAACTCTCTTTGACTACTTAATTCTGATTATGAACAGAATATATTGATCCTTATAATAAGGATGTACATTGTTATCTCTAATGAGGGAGTAGGTACCCATGAAATTAATTTGTCTGAAAGTTGTAGATGGGCTTATTATTAGAGAAAGAGATGGGTGTGAAATAGGGATATACACTGTATCACAAAGAATGACATTATTATTTGTTAAATATGGTACACGTTAATGACCTACCCACATCAAATTGCCACAAATTAGGTGATCCAAGCACTGCATCCAATCCCAAAACTTGTGATGTCAGTACTCCAAAGCAGACGGCAAGCTGATTAAATGTTCCACACATTCCCCGGAGTGAGACAGGTGCAATTTCTAAGAGATACAAGGGGGCGACTCCAGTGCCAATCCCTACAACATCAAGAATACAATTGCAGTAAGAAGTGAAAGATTATGCGAATGAATGATTGATAATATGAATAAACTTTTGTAAAATGAGTTGAAAATTTTTACTACGAGTTGGAGGTTTTATTCACAAACCATAAATCTAAACTACTAAAAAAAAGGATATGCAATCCCAAGTGCTTTTTCATAACACATTGCATGTTATTATCTGCAGCATCAATCAATTAAAAAGTTTAATTTACAATAATATAGATAATCTATACTATTCAAACTCATCTGTAAGTGCCCATTTTCTAATCGAACTACAAAAACAAAGGAATATCTACTACAAAACATACTTCAAGACGTGGTAAAAGAAATACGAGATTTGCATCTACTATCCAACATTTGCTAAAATAATTGTGTGTGTGTGTGTGTGATTTGCATTTTTAGCATAGCTTCAACATTTTTTCAGTCATATTGCTATGATGTCTGCAGTCAGTCAGTTTATAGTGATGTCCATCACTGGGCATTATGCCACAGACACATAGCATCATGTCCAACCCAGTCACATTATTCTGACACCAGGCAGACCAGTCCTAACACTAACCTCTTAATGCTGAGTGCCTAGCGAGGCAGCTGTTAATAACATTTTATGTCTTTGGTATGACTCAGCCAGGGTTCAAACGCACAACCTCCCTTATCCAAGGTGGATGCTCTAACCACTAGGCCACCGGAGTGGTCATCCAAAGTTCTGACCAGCTGGAATTAACTGGGATGTTCTCACAAATAAAAATCAGGATAACTGAAACTGCTCAGGATACTATAAGAAGTAATTCTGAGTGTATTAGCTGGAAAGAGAGACTTTGGTCTGTTAAGTATATTTAATTATATTATTTCTATGTTAGTTTTAAATTTCTTTTCTTTATTTTTGTTTCATTACATTTTATTGTAATGATAATTTTCAATGGATTTGACATCATTTTTGGAAAAATTGAGTCTTCTGTTTTGACCTGATTAGAATGAAAAAGTGTTGCTTTATTGCTATTTTTAGCTCACCTTGGTTAAGAGATTTGTAAACACTAAATTAAAATGATTGGTTATTACCAAGGTGATGTTTGGCCCACGTGTTAGCTATGTTGTAAACAGGTTCCTTTTATTATTCATTTTAAGAGTGAGAATCTGATTTTTTGATAGGGCTTATCTAGGCTACGTGCTAAATGACATTTTTTTTTTACTGCACTGTTCAAATTAGTGATCACGTAGCCCATCATGTGAGCAATCATGTGATTTAAAATCGTTGGTTAAGGCAGAGATTTCCTAGTGGATTTATTCAGTCGTAAAAATATAACTTCAGGCTCAAGGTATTCTTGTTACCATTTGAATTTAGTATTTTTATTTAAAATAATTTATTCTTCCTGGAAAATACTCTTCTTGATCAGATTCTTGGACAAAGACATTCAGTGGAATTTATTTGGAATTCTAAAACCAGAATATTATTCTTGATTTACAAAATTCAACGAAGACTGTTGACACTTCAGTACCATACTGCATTCATCTGATGTCATTGTCCTCCATACTGGAACTTCATCAAGATTCATTTAAAACTTTAAAGTGATAGGACTTATATTTTTAAACTCCAGGATTAATTTTTGGATTATCTTCACAAACTGTAAGTCCTTTTTCACATTTTTACCTCTTTGTAGCTGGGAAATAAATTTGTCAAAATTTACAAAGTCTTTTGGCGTCATTCTTTTCAAATTGTTTTTTTTTAATGAGCCTATACTTAACAGATAATTTGGGTTTGACTCTTGGTGGCTTTAATGAAGTATTGTAATTATCAGCCAGCAGCTGGCATAAATGTCAATTTTGAAAGTAAGTTTTCAAAATTGTTCTATGAAAAAATGTGTAAATTAATACTTCCTTCTTAGGATAAATGCTAAACTTAATGGAGTTTTTCATTTTTCCAAAGTTAGAGACTGCATTACTTTCTTTGATCTAGGTTCAATTCTCTGTATGTCTGACATCATTTCAAAATGAACCAATCATCAATTTACTGTCAAAATGAATTCTCTGGGTAAAAATAACTTTCCTTGTGTGCAGAATATGGTCACTAGATAAAACTAAAAACACAGACAAGGGCAAATTGTTTTTTTTTGCTATAGCTAAAGAAATACATGTTTTGTTAATTTTGTTTTTATGGGTTTAATGCAATTTTTCAGTCTGTGTATCAGCTGGATCAGAATATGTGAAACTCCAAGAAGAACCACTAACACATTGGAAGCTACTGGCAAACTTTCTCACACACGAACCCATGGGAAGCTACTGGCAAACTTTCTCACACACGAACCCATGGGAAGCTACTGGCAAACTTTCTCACACACGAACCCATGGGAAGCTACTGGCAAACTTTCTCACACACTAACCCATGGGAAGCTACTGGCAAACTTTCTCACACATAAACACATGGGAAGTTATGGGCAATTTTTCTCACACACTAACCCATGGGAAGCTACTGGCAAACTTTCTCACACACTAAACCATGGGAAGCTACTGGCATGCTTTCTCACACACTAACCCATGGGAAGCTACTGGCAAACTTTCTCACACACTAACACATGGGAAGCTACTGGCAAACTTTCTCACACACTAACACATGGGAAGCTACTGGCAAACTTTCTCACACACTAACCCATGGGAAACTATTGGCAAACTTTCTCACACACAAACCCATGGGAAGCTATAGGCAATTTTTCTCACACACTAATCCATGGGAAGCTACTGGCTACTTTCTCACACACTAAACCATGGGAAGCTACTGGCAAGCTTTCTCACACACTAACCCATGGGAAGCTACTGGCAAACTTTCTCACACACTAACCCATGGGAAGCTACTGGCAAGCTTTCTTACACAACCACATTGGCTGAGCTGAGACTTGACCCCATGTGGACAGATTCTGACATGTGTGAGTGATCTGTAAAGACAATCACTCAGCAATCTGGGGCCCTTGGAATAAAGGCACAGAAAATGGATTCACAGATCAAACTGTGGAATACCACTATTATTCCAAATTTTATTCCAAACAAATGATCAAATGATCATAAATCTTACACTCAAATAAATATAATTAATAATGACTTCCAATCTTTTCGACAATGATAAGGGAAAATAGAGAAGAATACTGAAAAGGTAGTTGCATTTTTTGGGTACAGAAATTAAAACTGAATGGACCGAATTGTAGAGTAAAACACATTTCTTTCTTCAAATTATTTACCTGATCATGATATATATATCCACTACCATGCAAATCCAGCACAATCCAGGTAAGTATGACAAATGCATGCAGCTTCTGCCTTTAGTTAGCAAAACAAGTGCTAAATAGTCATTTGTTTGATCAGAGGGATTTATGCCAAATCCCATTGATCATAACTTCCTCTGTAGAAAATTAGTGTATTCTTTTTCTTGGCTGTAACTGCTGGAATGACTTTGAAGAGTGCAGGTGACACTCACTATACACCAATTCTATTTATGTGCTTTTATTTTAATGCCATTTAACTTTCAATCTGCAACATTGTGATCTTTTTTAAGCCATCACTAGTGCCTTGTGCTGTGACTGACAAGTAAATACATGTGTGTATCTCATCGCTGAAAGAGCAGTTACTTTCAATTTATGCAAATTTTGATTTATGCCAAAATCTCAGGAACATATCAATGGTGTAAATTGAGCATCACCTGTATTATAATGACTTCTGAAGACACATATTTTACTAAAAAATTTGTCTCTTCTTCATAAATTTTACCTGATCATATCATATTAGCAGAGTATGTTATAGGAGGAGGAAGTTATATCCCCTTACTATGGAGTATGCTAAGTCTATGGTACACTAACATATATGAAGTAACTTAAATTTTTGTTTGAAATATGTTCTGTTTTTAAAACAGAACTTCACTGAATCTTAATTATCATATACATGATCACTCATAAGTCTAATCCAACTGCAAACTGCATAGACCAAGATCTTTAGCACAATGCACCGACAGATCTGGGTCTGAACAGTTCGTTAAGAGTAATCAGTAGAACAAGTAACACAGACCCTGGTTGGCAGGCACATTATGGTATGGCAGATAAGGATCTATGTTCTTTGCAATTTGACTCAACTTATAAGTGAGTATATATGATAATATATGGTGCATTACCTGCACTGAGTCCAATGATAAACCTTCCTAAAATCAGCATTTCATAAGACTTGGCATACTTGGAAGAAAACATGACCAGGGCTCCAACTGTAGTTAGGAGATTATTTCTCAGCAGTGCCCCTCGTCTGAAAGAGTACAGAAGGAGGCAAAATTATTCTTGATGCAGAGACAAAATTCAAGTGGTATTTATTTTTGTAAAAAGCAAATGGCCTTCTAACATGTATAGATGGTTACTGACAACAGAATAACATCAATAGCTATATGTATTTTAAAAAGAACAGAATCTTAAAAATACATTAGATAAAAATGGAAAATAGTAAGCATCTCAAAAGAAAGAATTGTACATACAGTTGCCATGAAAGTAAATCCTTTAGTAAATTATGTTTCTCCAGGAATCCCTGATCACAGTAACATTAAGAATATAAGCCCTACATCCTCTAGTCCTACATGTATTTATAATAAATGATTAAACTGGTAGTCCTACATGTATTTATGTTCAATGATTAAACTGGAAGTCCTACATGTATTTGTTAAATGATTAATCTAGTAGTCCTACACTGATTTATAATATATGATTAAACTGGTAGTCCTACATGTATTTATAATAAATGATTAAACTGGTAGTCCTACATGTATTTATAATAAATGATTAAACTGGTAGTCCTACATGTATTTATGTTAAATGATTAAACTGGTAGTCCTACATGTATTTATGTTAAATGATTAAACTGGTAGTCCTACATGTATTTAAACTGGTAATCCTACATGTATTTATGTTAAATGATTAAACTGGTAGTCCTACATGTATTTATAATAAATGATTAAACTGGTAGTCCTACATGTATTTATAATAAATGATTAAACTGGTAGTCCTACATGTATTTATAATAAATGATTAAACTGGTAGTCTTACATGTATTTATAATAAATGATTAAACTGGTAGTCCTACATGTATTTATAATAAATGATTAAACTGGTCGTCCTACATGTATTTATGTTAAATGATTAAACTGGTAGTCCTACATGTATTTATGTTAAATGATTAAACTGGTAGTCCTACATGTATTTATGTTAAATGATTAAACTGGTAGTCCTACATGTATTTATGTTAAATGATTAAACTGGTAGTCCTACATGTATTTATGTTAAATGATTAAACTGGTAGTCCTATATGTATTTATGTTAAATGATTAAACTGGTAGTCCTACATGTATTTATGTTAAATGATTAAACTGGTAGTCCTACATGTATTTAAACTGGTAATCCTACATGTATTTATGTTAAATGATTAAACTGGTAGTCCTACATGTATTTATAATAAATGATTAAACTGGTAGGCCTACATGTATTTATAATAAATGATTAAACTGGTAGTCCTACATGTATTTATAATAAATGATTAAACTGGTAGTCCTACATGTATTTATAATAAATGATTAAACTGGTAGTCCTACATGTATTTATGTTAAATGATTAAACTGGAAGTCCTACATGTATTTATGTTAAATGATTAAACTGGTAGTCCTACATGTATTTATGTTAAATGATTAAACTGGTAGTCCTACATGTATTTATAATAAATGATTAAACTGGTAGTCCTACATGTATTTATGTTAAATGATTAAACTGGTAGTCCTACATGTATTTATAATAAATGATTAAACTGGTAGTCCTACATGTATTTGTTAAATGATTAATCTAGTAGTCCTACATGTATTTATGTTCAATGATTAAACTGGAAGTCCTACATGTATTTATGTTAAATGATTAAACTGATAGTCCTACATGTATTTGTTAAATGATTAATCTAGTAGTCCTACAATTATTTATGTTAAATGATTAAACTGGTAGTCCTACATGTATTTATAATAAATGATTAAACTGGTAGTTCTACATGTATTTATGTTAAATGATTAAACTGGTAGTCCTACATGTATTTATAATAAATGATTAAACTGGAAGTCCTACATGTATTTATGTTAAATGATTAATCTAGTAGTCCTACATTTATTTATGTTAAATGATTAAACTGGAAGTCCTACATGTATTTATGTTAAATGATTAAACTGATAGTCCTACATGTATTTGTTAAATGATTAATCTAGTAGTCCTACATGTATTTAAACTGGTAATTCTACATGTATTTATGCTAAATGATTAAACTGGTAATCCTACATGTATTTATGATAAATGATTAAACTGGTAATCCTACATGTATGACCTCGATGCTGATATTCATGATTTGGACAGCAGGGTCTTACTGCCGAACTAATGGCACTGTATAGCATGTTATAATGAAAGTCAAATTTTCAGGAATATCTCTCACAAGTGGCAACCAATAATGATGCTTTTCTACAAAGTCATACTGTTTTAGTCACACTTTACTTACTCTGATGTCTTTTGTCTAATAAGATCATATTCTCACAAAAGAAATGGACCTGTTTTCAAGTTAAGTTGGCCTACATTTCAATTGGCTGGAAAGCAATAAAAAAAACAGGAATGCTGAAATCAGGTTAAGTTGAAATATTATTCTTTATCGAAATGAATAAAAATATATTATGCCTATTTGACTTGTAAGCAACATTATGTTTCATTAAAGAAATATATTCTGCACATGAAGCTATTTGAACATACTTCAAAATACTTTGATTACCATTGCATTTTAACAAATTTAGATGTATGTCAACAGAACATGAAAATACCCCCATTTTCCAGTCAAATTTTGATTCCACCAGGATAAAAACAGTATTGTAAGTATATTATTTACATATCAAATTGTGGAGGAGTGTCCATATGGGCTGCCAAGTGTGTGAGATATTCTTATAACTTTGAAAACTCATTCCCAAGTTAAATGACATCAGAACATGCTATACAAGGCCATTATTTGGGTAGTAAGATGTGATGTGACTATGATTTTCAATGCAGCTTTAACAATTTTTCAGCCATATCGCTATAATGTCTGCATTGTGGCAGTTTATAGTGATGTCTAGCACTGTGGCATCATGCAGCAGACATGTAGCATGACTTCCCACCTAGTCACATTATCCTGACACCAGGCTGGCCAGTAGAAAGATGCAGCATTAAAACCTAAACATGTGATACGTCTTAAATATAAGACTTCTACTACCTACAGAATCCAGCACTTCCATAGACTAAAATTCATCTTTCAGTCTATAATATATAAAGGAAAAATAACTTTTACTCACTACCTCTCCATGCCACCTATACAGTTTAAACTGGGTGGAACATGGAAGCTTGCATTGCGAAGAGACTAGGAGGGTATTAAAGTAATGTGATAGGTAAGTATTATAGGAGAAACATAATTTACTAAAACATCTGCTTTCTCACTGAAATACATTCCCTGAAAACTTTAGGGGAATAAATAGGTAATAGGCAGAGAGAATGTTGAGCATAAATGTATACCCCATCTAGTTGCTGAGGGGAGAATACTGGATTACCACATGAAGGTTAACCCACTCTCCTGTCAGCTGCACAAATGGCTGCATTGTGGATTATATCTGAATTATGTTTGGAAAGAAGAAATAATGAAAACTTCTTACAACATACAATTTTCAGGTAAATCCAGCAAACACAGCACAAGGCATTCATCCAGAAGTTGTGCTGGTGTCAAATGAGTCTGGTAGCCACTTGCGTGACTGAGACTGGGTCTACCAGATCCATAATGTGTCACTTTGGAGCCAAGTCTTGAAGATTAAAAACTTGAAAAGGCTGACTATGCATGCAGACTGCCTCGACAATATGACAATATCATTGAGAGAAATATTACAGTCCAAGGCAAAACTTGTAGACATTGCTTTTATTTCAAGAGTAGAGATTTTCATGAGGTGACTGTGTTCTAGTGATAGGTCAGAGTACACAATATGTATTATCCACTTCAGTCATGATGAGAGGCTTGAAGGTTTATGTTTTTTTCTCCAGGTTTAACTGGGAAATAAAGTCATCTTTGAGACCCACAAATTGACTCAGTTTGATTCAGGTAAGGTCTAAGTGCATATACCTGGACCTGTTTGAAAGCCTCTTGGGATGTGTCGATACAGGAGAGAGGACAAGTTATGATTTTTTATTGCCCACTGACAGCAACCTATTCTTGGCAATGAAACCTGGTTGCATCATATGGGCTATCTGATTGAAGGTAGGCTGGATCAACAGAGAGGGCACCATCAGCCATCTCACTGAAACTGAAGGTAGGCTGGATCAACATAAAGGGCACCATTGGCCATCTGAGTGAAACTGAAGGTAGGCTGGATCAACAGAGAGGGCACCATTGGCCATCTGAGTGAAACTGAAGGTAGGCTGGATCAACAGAGAGGGCACTATTGGCCATCTGAGTGAAACTGAAGGTAGGCTGGATCAACAGAGTGGGCACCATTGGCCATCTGAGAGAAACTGACGGTAGGCTGGGTCAACAGAGAGGGCACTATTGGCCATCTGAGTGAAACTGAAGGTAGGCTGGATCAACTGAGAGGGTACCATTGTCCATCTGAGTGAAACTGAAGGTAGGCTGGGTCAACAGAGAGGGCACTATTGGCTATCTCATTGAAACTAAAGGTAGGCTGGATCAACAGAGAGGGCACCATCGGCTATCTCAATGAAACTGAAGGTAGGCTTGGTCAACAGAGAGGGCACCATGGGCCACCTGAGTGAAACTAAAGTCAAGCTGGATCAACAGAAGGCACCATTGGCCATCTGAGTGAAACTGAAGGTAGGCTGGGTCAACAGAGAGGGCACCTTTGGACATCTCATTGAAACTGAAGGTAGGCTGGGTCAACTGAGAGGGCACCATCGGCCATCTCATTGAAACTGAAGGTAGGTTGGGTCAAATGAGAAGGCACCATTGGCCATGTCACTGAAACTGAAGGTAGGCTGGGTAAACAGAGAGGGCACCATGCACCATTGTCCATCTAATTGAAACTGAAGGTAGGCTGGATCAACAGAGAGGGCACTATTGGCCATCTGAGTGAAACTGAAGGTAGGCTGGGTCAACAGAGAGGGCACCATTGGCCATCTGAGTGAAACTGAAGGTAGGCTGGGTCAACAGAGAGGGCACCATTGGCCATCTCATTGAAACTGAAGGTAGGCTGGATCAACTGAGAGGGCACCATTGTCCATCTTAGTGAAACTGAAGGTAGGCTGTGTCAACAGAGAGGGCACCATTGTCCATCTAATTGAAACTGAAGGTATGCTGGATCAACAGAGAGGGTATGTAATTCACTTACTATGCATGCTGAAGCTAAAACTATCAGAAAACAGGATTTGTATGGAAGGAGCTTCAATGAGGTCCTGGCTATAGGCTTAAACTTTGTTTCATGTTTAAAGTCAGAACCCTGTAAATATTCCACTTAAGGAACAAGGTGAGTGATTTAGTCCTATGTAAGTCAAAGTTGTCAAACTAATCAGAGAGATCTTTCTTATTACCAAGATCCTTTCTGACATGATGATGGAATGTGTCTGATATCATAAAATGGCATCTTTAATAGTAAACAGGGCCAACATTTCTCCTTCAATAGCCCAAGAAAAAGTCAGCTACTTGTGGGATAAAGGCACTGAAAGGGACAATGTTTCTGACTTTGTGCCAATCCCTGAAAATGCACCACTTCCATTCATAGGGCTTTAAAATGGAGGGACTTCCAGCTAATGCAATTCATTTTATGACTGATGGATCGAATTGTTTTAGTCAAAGGCTGTCCTGATAAGAGTCAAATATGAAGGAGAAAGAATTCTGGGTAAGGATGAAATATGTCGGTCTGAGACTGTTTGAGAAGATTTGCCTTTACCAGAATCTTCCAGGATAAATCTATCACTAGATCGAGGGGATTGTTGATCTAGTGTTTGTCCCAGCTGAGAGGGGAAATGTCAATCACTGTGCATTTATTTCTGTATAACCTCTGTAACTATGATCATTGAGGGATATGCAAAGACCCACATACCCTCCCAAATGAGAGAAAGAGCACTGATGGACTGAGTCTTGGGATCTGGTACTGGAGAAAAATATGGCCAATTTGCGATTCCACCTGTTTGCATAAGACCAAAAATAGCTGGCAAATCTAATTGATAGATGGAGGACCAATTTTGTATGGAGAATCTGTCCAATCCTTGACAGAGAAATTGCCAAGAAATCAAGTCTTCTGTGAACATGATGTCTGATATGGATGTCAATATTTTGATGTGGACAACAAAAATTCTCAGACCAAAATGTGGAGTTTATGTGATTTGGTACCACCCTATTTGAGGAGATTCATCAGCACCACTGAGTTGTCTGCCATGATGAGCACAAAATTGTTCTGATGATGGTTGCTCCAAAAATGAAAGGCTTCGATGATGGCTTTCATTTTTATGAGATTGGCATGGAGACTTACATCCTTCGGACTCAATTGGTCAATGGCTATGTTGAAGTCCAAGAACGGATGGATTTCCCAACCCAGGTACTTATGCCTGTACATGCTGTCACATCAGGTAGTGGCTGTTTGAGTGGTAATCCTGACTCTGCAAGATCATTGATTCAGACCACCTGAGGGTGTGGGTGGAGTGGGGGAATACCCAGTTCTAAAAATTCCACACCCAGACTGACAAACTGTTTGATGCATAAAGATCAAACTCACCATACGTCTCTGGACAATGTCATCCAAATATGCTGCAGTGGAAGTAGATTCTGTTGTATGGGAAGACGATGGAGTTGAGTAGTTTTGTAAAGAAACAATGAATTATGTTTAAGATGAAAGGGAGATAACTGATGACAAGTTCTTCAGTACATGACCAGTAGGAATTTCTGTCACAATGAATGGATGCAAATGTGGAAATATGTACATATCAGATCAAGAATGATCACAAATTCATATGTATGGATAGAAAGGCAGATTGACCTGGCTATCTACGTCTTAAATTTTGGTGTAAGGAAAAACTGACTGAAATGGCTCATGTGATTGGTCTGAGTTTTGACACTGGCCTTTCTTACCAGAAAAAGCCCTAAGACTGTATTCTGAATAATCTCCACCACCTGCTTCTTGAAAATGTCCTGATCTGTTGTTGTAAAGTGAACTCTTTACCAAGTCTGATGGCACTTGTCAGGAATGGAGAGGAAAAAAGTGGAGGGGAGTGGCAAAATGAGATTTATAGTCCCTCAAATACAATTTGGATCACCCACTCATCTTGCAGGATGAGATCATTTGAAGATGGGATAAAGTTGATCAAAACTAATCAGCTCTGTGATGCACTTGTAACTAGTGACAGTGAAAGTGGAGAATAAGCTACAGCTCCTTCCAATTCTCCTAAACTGACAGCAGCAATACGTAAAGTTCAACATTTCTTCATTGGGGGAAGTGGTCAATGGCATCCACCATCAAACTGGTTGTAGACATTTCAATACAACAATACTTTCTCCATTGCTCCTTGTTCCTTGAACTTTTTTTTTAGTACTGTCAACCATTTAGTATCAGACCAATTAATGTGCATGATACATATAGCTAATAATGTACACTTGACACAGGTGATGCATGAATCATGTGAAACCTCATGGCCTCGAAGTTTTTGCCACTTTGTACACTTCATCATCATTATTATGTTCTGAAAAAAAAATGGAAATAAGAAAGAAAAATAAAATAATAATAATAATTAAAAAAATAATAAACATTAAAAGTGTCTGAAACACCTACTATGCTAGGGTTGTTAAATAAATAGTGTGCACAAACTTGAACTACAAATACATCTTTTTATTACAATGTAGCCATGAGAACCATGTGGTCAGAGAATGCAGAGACTAAGTCCACTCTTATGAAATTTCACATAAAGAAATTAAAAAATTAATTAGTCTAAAAAAAATGTAATTTTTAACAGATGGTTGAATATAGCATGAATCCAACCGGTTTTTAGGAAGTGAAGTGAATAATGTCTGCTCAGCACACAGAAAGTTTTAAACTGGTAAGTGGCAAGGGGAGGTAATGCACAAGAGTTATTGTCCTTTGTCTATCTTTATAAACTTTCATTATTGGGAGGGCTGGATTCAGAAGGTAGTAGGGTTTATATTCCTAAAATTAATGTGATCGGGGAATGTATTTGAAGGAGAAACTAAACAGTTCACAGAAAGACCACTTCAAATAATTTTATTTCAAGATCACTTCATTATAAAACTGCAAAACAGATGTCAAAGTATCTTGTGCATTGTATAAGCAGACAAAATAATCTGACTTCTATGTCAGCCATTAGAGTGGTATGATATTTCATTTTACCAATAGGCCATTGAGCTAAAATTATACAGCAATAGCTATAGCAATGTGAATGAACATCATCACAACCCATGAAGATATGTAGCAAGAGTGCCTAAGTGTTGTGATGACATTGAAAAGCCAGAAACTATTGAAGAACAGAAAAATTAAAGCTGAAGCAAACTTCCATTTTAAGAGAACACTCCTCCAACTAGCTTTAAGGTAGACAGCTTCCGAAATGTTTGTATGTGGATTCTGGGGTTTCTCTGTCCATAGACAGCATGTTACTTGGCACAGGATTTGGTGCCAACTACTATATCAAGGGAAGATTACTCTAACTGCCACCTATGTGGGCAGATGATGTTTAGTCTATACCTGAAAGTTCTAACTTGGGAGGGCTGGAGCTATGAGTTAGTAGTATTAGTTCTTCTGAGGTATTATGTGAAGGTATTATGATCTGATAATAAGACAATCAAATTTGCTGCTGTGGTAGCTATATTGGTTGTTAATATCTGCATCACTTCCATTTAGAACCAAGTACACATAATGTGAGAACAACATGTCAATATGACAAAGTACACATAATATGAGAATCATATGTCAATAGGAACAAGTACACATAACATGAAAACCCCATGTCAATAGGACCAAGTACACATAACATGAAATCCCCATGTCAATAGGACTAAGTATACATAATATGAGAACCCCATGTCAATAGGACTAAGTATACATAATATGAGAACCACATGTCAATATGCCCATCCATTCAAAAGGAGTATTGATAATAAGATTTCAAAATGGCTACAATAACAGCCATATTAACACCATTTTAACCATATTAACACCATTAACACCATCTGGCACCATTTTAATTTAGAACAAACCAGATACCAAATGTTTTCTACTAGACTGCCAGATCATGCATCTTTCTACTAAGGAGAAGCAGCAAATAACAAGATTTTCTTGGCAGAAGCCAATTTGGATGTCAGAAAAGCAGAATTTCCATTTATTGTCCAACTCAATATTGCAAGAAGGCATTCAGTGTAAACCCCATTTTGATATGACCATAAAAAATAGCAATACAATTTTAAAAATGGGCATTGTGGTAGCTGTATTGCAAAGTCAGATCAGCATGATGATCACTGTGTACTAACCAAACAATATGAAATCATCTGATAAAAAGCCCACATCAATATGACTTTCCATTCTCAAGAAATAGTGATGAAAACATTTTGAAGATGGCTGCTGTGGTGGTCATAGTGGCACCATTTTTATTCACGACCAAACATACCTCATACCTCATTCAGGACCAAACATACCTCATACCTCATTCAGGACCAAACATACCTCATTCAGGACCAAACATACATCATACCTCATTCAGGACCAAATATACTTCATTCCTCATTCAGGACCAAACATACCTCATATGCAATCCTCTCATGCAGACTGCTAGTTGACATGACTTTCCAGTCAAAAAGAAAAGTGATGATAAGGTTTTCAAAAATGGTTTCTGTGGTAGCCATAATGGAAATCAGATCAACCTCATGTTCCGTTAGAGTACAAACTACACATTACATGAAGTATTTTATTGAAAACCCATATTGATGTCATCATCCTTTTAGGAGAAGTAGAGTCAAACAAGATTTTCAAGATGGCCAATATGGTAACCATATTAGATGTCTTAGCAAAACCATTTTTATTTAAGACCAACTAGACCATGGGATTAATGGGTGTGAAGTTTCATGGCAATCCTCTATGTAGTTCTGGAAGAGTAGAATAGCAAATAGTGAACGAAAGGCTATCAGACAACAGCCTGGCCTTGCTGGTTTATGACCCATATGGCACAGCATTTAAAATGAAAACAACATGGTCTGAAGAAAGCATGAGCAAAGCTTGGAACCCTCAAGATTGTGATGGGAGTCATAACAAATGTCCAGACACAACAAGTTATGGGACTCCCATTACAGAAATTCTTTTGAGGGCCCTGACTTTATCAAACTAACCTTCCAAATCTGTTTGCCCAATAGCCAGCAGTGACCCCTCCAAGCATGCCTCCCACTGCAAAAATAGATACAGTGACTGCCCACAAAACTGTCAAAGTGCTGTCTGGCATACTGGCACCAGTTCTATTCTGACAGGTCTCATTATAAAACGACTTGATTACCTAGGAAAAGGAAAGGTAAAACACAAGCTTGAGGGTAATTACAATTATATAAATTACCTCACTGAAACATAAAGATATCTCCAGTAGCTATTGGAGAAATTAAATTACCAAGCAGAAAAATAAATTTGTACTAAAGTTATCACAACAGAGAAGTTTTGGATAAGTCAACTGTAGATGATGAGAAACTCAAGCTATTGTGAAGAAATTACCTTGTGGCAAGGAAAATGGTAAAATTCTGATCTAGTAATATGTATTATACTTCTGAATGAAACTAGAGGAAAGTTCATACTATAAAGATTTACTAACGTTTGATTGGAATATTTTAAACTAAAAATTATGAAGCTGTCAACAGAATTTAGGGACACCAGGTGGCTCATTTTAATATAGCGAAATCATGCCCTTACCAATCTTTCAATTATCTCTAATGCAAATCTATTAAACAAGTTTGGTCATGGCATAATCTGGTAAACAAATCAAGTTATTGTGTGCAAATATGTTTGCTCTCTTTTATCGTCTCTAACTCAATAAATATTTATTATTGCCATTTTTTTAGGAGAAGAAGCTGTTTCTACATTTTACCACTTGTGCTTGCATTACTCTATGAATAATGTTTCACAATTCATTTCACACCATTTTGGAAAGTGGTTGGTATCTCTTGATTTTGGCTTGTTAATGCTTGGTATCTCTAGATTCTGGCTTGTTAATGGTTGGTACCTCTTGATTCTGGCTTGTTAATGGCTGGTATCTCTAGATTCTGGCTTGTTAATGGTTGGTATCTCTAGATATGGGCATGATAATGGTTATCTCTAGATTTTGGCTTGTTATGGTTGGTATCTCTAGCTTCTGGCATGTTAATGGTTGGTATCTCTAGATTCTGGCATGTTAATGGTTGGTATCTCTAGATTCTGGCATGTTAATGGTTGGTATCTCTTGATTCTGGTACTATAATGGTTGGCATCTCTAGATTCTGGCATGTTAATGGTTGGTATCTCTAGATTCTGGCTTGTTAATGATTGGTATCTCTAGATATGGGCATGTTAATGGTTGGTATCTCTAGATTCTGGCATTTTAATTGTTGGTATCTCTAGATTTTGGCTTGTTATGGTTAGTATCTCTAGATTCTGGCATGTTAATGGTTGGTATCTATAGATTCTAACTTGTAAATGGTTGGTATCTCTAGATTCTGGCATGTTAATGGTTGGTATCTCTAGATTTTGGCTTGTTAATGGTTGGTATCTCTAGATTCTGGCATGTTAATGGTTGGTATCTCTAGATTCTGGCTTGTTAATGGTTGGTATCTCTTGATTCTGGTACTATAATGGTTGGCATCTCTAGATTCTGGCATGTTAATGGTTGGTATCTCTAGATTCTGGCATGTTAATGGTTAGTATCTCCAGATTCTGGCATGTTAATGGTTGGTATCTTAAGATTCTGAATTATTAATGGTTGGTATCTCTATATTCTGGCAAGTTAATGGTGGGCATTTCTGGATGTGTGATAGCATTAATTTACTTTCTAGGAATAAAGATAAGTAGATTTATAGGCAAGCAAAATGATCTGGTGTAGTGTGAATTTCATTTTGTACAATTCTCAACAAGAACTACTTCATTTGATATACAGATAGTTGTATGTAGGTTTATTCACAATTTCCATAAAAATAGTCAGCTATACATTATCTGTCTTGCACACAAAGTAGTGTCATCCCTTTATCCCCTATGTTGTGAATTAAATCCATCGGGTTTCTTTTAAAATCTAATTATATACATTATCATACTACAACTGCTGAGAGCATTTCCATTAACAATGTCACTTTAACATGCTCATGAAGAGAACCATATTTAACTTGAAAAATCACATCACATTTTTTAACACCTGTTGCAGAATGAGTATCCTTATTGTTGATATAGTTTGGAGATGAAAAACAACTGCATGAATAATATGAATCCAGATTTGCATGTTTTACAGAAATAGTAAGCAACTTTACTGGTCTCTCTCTTATAAGGAATTTTATAATTCATTGTATGATATATACTTTTATGTGCAGCAGATAGTGAAATTATTAATTTTTAATATTCTGTTTTCATAATTTTTGGATTGCCTAATTCCAAACATTTAGTCCCCAGTCTCTCATCCTTAACTTTTGATATTCATTCTTTCCTTTTTCTCAATTCATTTTGTGCTCTTTCAACTGTCATTAAATGAAAATATTGATAAATTGTATTTATATTTGAAGTGTAGATGATAGTGAAATCATTAGTGATTTATATTCTATTTCTTTGATGGTAAGACTATATGAACAAGATCTTTAATCCCAGCATCTTTTATTCTTTTGTCTTCCCTCCTTGTTATTCATGGTTTAATTTTGTTCTCCCTTCAGTCATGGTGAAATGAAAATAGTGGAAATCACCATTAGCTTAGTGTTCTCATGTGGTGCAGTATTCAGTAACTGCTATTTTTCTTCCTGGTTTCCCCATATATGTATGTATGTATGTATGTATGTATGTATGTATGTATGTATGTATGTATGTATGTATGTGTGTGTGTGTGTGTGTGTGTGTGTGTGTGTGTGTGTGTGTGTGTGTGTGTGTGTGTGTGTGTGTGACCCAATATATGATTTTCTCTCTCTCTCTCTCTCTCTCTCTCTCTCTCTCTCTCTCTCTCTCTCTCTCTCTCTCTCTCTCTCTCTCTCTCTCTCTCTCTCTCTCTCTCATACAATTAGTGACACTTTCACACAAATTTCTCAAGTAAAAACATTCTAGCTGTGGCAATATTATAGCCAATGATTCAGTTAAACTTGTTATCTATTTTGAAATGTATTTTTTTGCAAATGCATACAGGTAACCATCCCCATTCTGCTGCAACTCATCAACATGGCTTTATGCTGATGGATGGTGTATGAGATGATTCATTCTGACCCATGTGTTTCCTTTCCACCCCAATGATGTGTTTCCTTTCCACCCCAATGATGTGTTTCCTTTCCACCCCAATGATGTGTTTCCTTTCCACCCCAATGATGTGTTTCCTTTCCACCCCAATGCTGATGCATGGAGCAATAAACAACTACCCATGTATTTCCTTTCCACCCCAATGCTGATGCATGGAGAAATAAACAACTACCCATTTGTTTCCTTTCCACCTCAATGCTGTGTTTCTTTTCCACCCCAATTCTAATGCATGGAGAAATGAACTACCCATGCGTTTCCTTTCCACTTCAATGCCGATGCATGGAAAAAGAACCAACTGCACATGCACTACTGTATGTCTAAGCATCATTCCATGATTTCTGAATCCCTGTTTGAAAAGTGCCTCATTTTCAAAGTACTTAAACAGTTTTAATGAACTATTTTACCTTTGCAGGTGCATTCACAACTCCAGTGTTATAACCAAACTGGAATGATGATCCAAGAATACAGGCAAGAATGGCCAGGGCAAGGTTTGAAGTAAAGTCCTGAAATACAAAGGAGAGCTGCTATTATTTTCAAATGTAAATTTTACAATTAGTCTGACTTAATAAACAGAAGCAGATTCAGGTGAAACCTAAATATACAGGACACCTGTATATAAAACAGACCTACTCATAAAGAACAGCATTTAGGATAATAATTTGTAAAATACTGGAAAATTTTACTTAATTTTTTTTTTAATTTTTAGAGTTTTTCATCTCAGCAATGTAAGATCACTTAAATATTTATACCTTGGTGTACAATTCTTGTGCTCATCATAGCTGAATATCTATCTCCATGTAATGGTCATTACAAAAGGAAAGCTGAATGAGTCATTAAATTTTTCTATACAGTGTCTTTGCAATGGCTGAAAATGCATATAGGGTATGTACATGTGTGATTATTTTATTTACAATACAATTTTGAGATCACATTGCTTTTCAATGATTGCAATCAAAAGACCTTGCATATGTATGTAAAAAACTGCCAAAAATTTAATACTGAGAATGGTCATAATTGTACAGTGATTTTTCAGTATAATACCACTCTAATACTGAGGATGGTCATAAGATGGTCATAATAGTAGTGATCTTTTAATATATTGCCCCTCTAATACTGAGAATGGTCATAATAGTACGGAGATCCTTCAGTATAATGCCACTCTAATACAGAGAATGGTCATAATTGTACAGTAAAATGTGCTACAGTGTATGTATGTGTGGCAAAGGCAGAGTTAGCAGTTAGTTTTATGAATGGCACAGGATATGCCCACAATGGGTTTATTACAGTAACTTTTGCTAAGTAAAATTTTTTAACAGAAACTGTTTTTCTTCTTTCAGTCCTGATGACCTTGACCTTTCATCACAAAATCAGTAGGCTTTGTCCTTAGCCTGAGCCAGGCATGTGTGAATTTTATATATACAAATATGATGTTAATGTAATAGGACAAAGTACTAGTTTTATATATACAAATATGATGTTAATGTAATAGGACAAAATACTAGTTTTATGTATACAAATATGATGTTAATATAATAGGACAAAATTCTATTTTTATGTATACAAATATGATGTTATTATAATAGGACAAAATACTATTTTTATGTATACAAATATGATGTTAATGTAATAGGACAAAATACTTTTTTTATATATACAAATATAATGTTAATGTAATAGGACAAAATACTATTTTTATGTATAGAAATATAATGTTAATGTAATAGGACAAAATACTAGTTTTATGTATACAAATATAATGTTAATGTAATAGGACAAAATACTATTTATATATATACAAATATGATGTTATTATAATAGGACAAAATACTATTTATATATATACAAATATGATGTTATTATAATAGGACAAAATACTATTTTTATGTATACAAATATGATGTTAATGTAATAGGACAAAATACTATTTTTATATATACAAATATGATGTTAATGTAATAGGACAAAATACTATTTTTATGTATACAAATATGATGTTAATGTAATAGGACAAAATACTAGTTTTATGTATACAAATATAATGTTAATGTAATTGGAGAAAATACTATTTTTATGTATACAAATATGATGTTAATGTAATAGGACAAAATACTAATTTTATATATACAAATATGATGTTTATGTAACAGGACAAAATACTATTTTTATATATACAAATATGTTAATGTAATAGGACAAAATACTATTTTTATATATACAAATATGATGTTAATGTAATAGGACAAAATACTATTTTTATGTATACAAATATGATGTTAATGTAATAGGACAAAATACTAGTTTTATGTATACAAATATAATGTTAATGTAATTGGAGAAAATACTATTTTTATGTATACAAATATGATGTTAATGTAATAGGACAAAATACTAATTTTATATATACAAATATGATGTTTATGTAACAGGACAAAATACTATTTTTATATATACAAATATGTTAATGTAATAGGACAAAATACTATTTTTATATATACAAATATGATGTTTATGTAATAGGACAAAATACTATTTATATATATACAAATATGATGTTTATATAATAGGACAAAATACTATTTTTATATATACAAACATGATGTTAATGTAATAAGACACAATACTATTTTTATATATACAAATATGATGTTAATGTAATAGGACAAAATACTAGTTTTATATATACAAATATGATGTTAATGTAATAGGACAAAATACTATTTTTATACATACAAATATGGCCAGTGAGCAAAAAATTTACATGCCTGTCCTAACAGCCCTCTATCCACAAAGTGTAGTTTAGATTTGTCTACCATTATTATTTTTTAATCAAATGTCCTTAACTTTTGAACTTTCTGCTTAGAATTAATTACTAAACCAAGTGACCCTCATCCAGAAGGCATGGGGTCATATTTTTGGACAACTTGAGTTACAGTAAAGAAATGAAATTGGAAAAAGATGGATGTACAGATTGATGTACACATCATAATATAAAATCTTATGATAGTCATATAGAAACATGGAACATAATAAATTTTCAATCATGATGATGAATGGAGTGAACTGAATAGATTGAAATTGTTAATATAAATGTATAGCTAAAATGTAATGTGGATGTCCTCATGGAATTCTGATATTTTGTTGTTTATAAAAGAAAGAAAGAAAGAAAGAAAGAAAGAAAGAAAGAAAGAAAGAAAGAAAGAAAGAAAGAAGGAAAGAAAGAAAGAAAGAAAGAAAGAAAGAAAGAAAGAAAGAAAGAAAGAAAGAAAGAAAGAAAGAAAGAAAGAAAAAAAGAAAGAAAGAAAGAAAGAAAGAAAAAAAGAAAGAAAGAAAGAAAGAAAGAAAGAAAAAAAAAGAAAGAAAGAAATAAAGAATGAAGGGAAGGAAGAACGGAAGGAAGGAAGGGATATTATTTCACTTACCAACATCTTATACCAATGTGATACAATAAGCAACCAACTTAAAACCACTGTGTTTAAAATTAATTGGGTTCACTGGGTTAAATCTAAGGCATGCAAGAGCTGTGGGACTTGAAGTGTTTAGTCATTTACCATTGTGCCCTAGGACTATGATGGAGTACAAGGCAGGATATGTATACTTCAAATCTAAGCCTATGGCAATCATGGAGGAAAACTCAGATTCAAATAATTTTTTTTTTCCAAAAAGGAAGCTTATAGTAATAGGTTGATGTACTACATTACTTCAAGTGAGTGTTACTGAAGAAATCCTTTGTTCTCACTGTATCCTATTATGTAAAATTACTTCATAATATTGATTTTAGTCAATTAATAAGGAAATCTGGCCACTAATGGATTTCAACATCAATTATCACAGTTTTCTTAATTAGTGTCATTTTGATTTCTGAAAACTTGCACTATGTGAAAACTTGCAACTATGTGAAAACTTGCACTATGTGAAAACTTGCACTATGTACCATTCATTGTGTGCAGCTTTTATTATCCTTTACCTTAATATTGTTTAAAAATTTGTATTTTAGTTTTCAATGATTACATTTTGTTGGGGTGCGGGTTACAAACCTGGTGGTGAAATATACTCATTTTCAGTGAACAAAAATAGCTATTAGAAGCATATTTATAAGTTATTGCATTAGTATGGGAAAATAAGTTTTTTGGATCAATATACTGTACAACCATGGGAGTGCTTTATAGCCATCAGACAAAACGAGTTCATATTTTCCCATACAAATGCAGTAATCTTTTTATTGTATGCTAGTTTTATTATTCTACCCAAGATTTAAATATATAAACAAAAATACACTACAAGAAAAAAGTAACTGAATGTATGCCATATTCCAAACTAAATAGACAAGCCTACATTCATCATTACACATTATTAATGCACACATAACTCTGCCCAGATACATTTGAACTTGGTCGGGTGATAGATATAAGTTTCGAAAGAAAATGGTGGTTTGGTCTACTTAAAATTGAAATTTTGAGTCATATTGTAAATGAACATGCATTGCAACAATTTCTCCATTTGATCTGAGATGAATAGATATAGATATTTTTTCGTATTTGATGAAATTTTGTGATTGTGGACTGGATTTAGCTACATGAAGTTCATCGGATTTCAGTCAGTAGTGTCTGTGCCAAATCTACATGAAATAAACATCAGATTGAAGCGCAGCAAGGTTCTCCCTTCTCGTGTGTTGATATCTGCAAGTGTGTTCTTTTCTCTCATTGAATATTTGAAATAATAATGCAGGAAAAAATATGAAGTCTTTCATCTGGAATTACTGAAAAGATGCTATGGAATTTACTGTTTATTTCATTTTGAGTGCAGTAAGAAGGATGTAATTTCACTGGGAATATACTCGAAATTACAGTACAATTTTGAAATGTGTAATCAAGCTTGAGAACTCATGACATGGCTCATGTAATTCAGATTTGCAGAACTAAGAAAGTATAATTTGAGGAAATTCAGGATGTAAAACTGTAAGTTTTTTTTTTGCCATTCTTATTACCAGCTAAAGACAAGTTTATGCCTTATCACTTGCATGTTATTTGTAAGGACCCTGTCTAAATCTGAAACATTGTATCAAAAAACTTAACGTGGAATGTGGCAAAGCAGCTGGTATGTGGCAGTCCATCAAATATCTGCTTTAGTTCATTCAGAAACAAATTTTTTCTTTACAATAAAAAGTAGTTCTTTTCTATGCATGAATGTAATATGAATTGAGCGCATGAGTTCAATATCGTAAAATATTGCATAATTCTGACAATGTAAAGTTAACAGAGAAAAAATGAGCATATAATAATAAGTGAAATTGGATAAAAACAATCTTTATCACTTTATCATATTCAAGTTCATCAGTAAATGAATGTCTAGGTACTGGAACTGAGCAACACACACAAAAAACTGATATCAAGCTGTATTCTTGGTATCTGTACACTTCATAACAATGATCTTTACAAACTTACTCAAATTTCAAATGTTCATCATATGCTGTATACTTGCATATGAAATACAAAGATAACATAGGTCTGGAATATAACATACTACACTTTGTAGCTGGAACAGAAGATCAAGAAATTTAATGGTCCCATTAAATCTTCACTTTTCTTGCCTTTTAACACTGACCAGCAACTGAATCCATACCAGCCATTGGACTCCTGAAATTATTACAGTAAAACCTGTCTTGAAAGACCACTTATGTGAGACCACCTGTCTTGACAGACTTTATTCTCAATGTACATATTTATTTATTATATAATCTCATGACATGTTATGAAAGACTGCCTGTCTTGAGAAACCATCATTTTTTTGGCATTATCAACAAACTTTAGAAACAGACATTAGAAACAGACTTTAGAAACATACATTAGAAATAGACTCTAGAAATAGACATTACAAATAGACTTTAGAAATAAACATTAGAAATAGACTTTTTAAACAGACATTATAAATAAAAATTAAAAATACACATTAGAAACACTTTATAAATACACATTAGAAATAGAATTTAAAATAGACATTAGAAATAGAGTTTTGAAATACACATTAGAAATAGACTTTAGCAATAGTTTGAGAAATAGACATTAGAATACATTTTAGAAATACACATTAAAAAAGACTTTAAAAAAATTCTTAGAAATAGACTTTAGAAAAAAACATTAGAAACAGACATCAAAAAAAGAATAGAGAAATAGATATTGGAAATAATTAGAAATACACATAGGAATTAGACTTTAGAAACAAACATTAGAAATAGAAATTAAAATAGACTTTAGAAATAAACATTATAGATAGACATTAGGACTTTACAGACATTATAAACAGACTTTATAAATAAACTTTAAGAAGACTTTAGAAATAGATTGTAGAAACAAAATTAGACATAGACTCTAGAAACAGATTTTAGAAACAACATTAGAAACAGACCTTATAAACAGCCATTAGAAAAAAATTTTAGAAATAGACATTAGAAACATATATTAGAAACAGCCATTAGAAATAGACTTTAGAAATAGACATTAGAAATAGACATTATAAATAGACATTGGAAAGAGAAATTAGAAATAAATTTTATAAATTGTTATAAATGAAACAAGATCTGAATAACTGGAAGTGAGACATAAATGTTATCCAAAACAACCAAGGTCACAGTGGCATATTGAAGCAACAATATAATGCCTCTGCTGATGCTTATGATACACTGGATGAAAATGTAGCTACCTCATGTAGAATAAAAAATTCAGCATTGGAGGCAACAAACTCCACAAAGTGATCATTGCTATAACAAATAATAACTATCAGACTTAAATGTCTTATACTATATGATAATCTGGACCTTAAGCACTTTGGGTACACTCCCCAAGTGACAGAATGTAACATAAGTTAGATAAAGTTTAAAGATAAATAGTCCTTTCTCTTTTGTAAAACTGCTTTACATAGAATATTCACAATATCATACCTACAAGAGAAAATGCAGACTGAATATGACATGGACTATAAGGTGGAAAAGACAAACTTTGACAGTACAAGTAACGAAATAGGATTGATAGATGAATAAAACTGAAGACAATTACATATTTGATTTGAAGAATGCAGTATATATAAAGGCAAAATAAAGATGCTTATATTTATACCAGTGTGATCGAAGTGCAGAAATTGCAACAACTAAAGAATTATGAACTGAATATAACTTCCATTTCTGTAACTTTTAGTCATACACATGGGTAAGTACCCTGCAAACTTGAGTTTATACAGGGGATCATTGCAAGAAATGTAAGAGTTACAATTAGTGGGGGGGTCAACCTGAAACAATATAATCAAGGTAAGACACAAGTCTGTAACTCTTTGTATTTCTACCCCTGCTAGCATGTCCTTTTTCCATTTCCTGATGTCCAGATCATTCAACTCATGATATAATGGATAAAATTCAACACTTGTCTGATTTCAATGATTAACAAGCTATGAATTGTACTGGTGACCTAAGTGGTCAGTGTCATAAAGATATGACTCAAACCGATAAAGCTACTTTAAAAATTCAAAACCCAAATACAAGCAATGGAGTACTGGGCCATTAGTTGCAACTAGAATTCATAAATTTTTTAATTTTACCATTGAACAAAAGGTATGTTCCTTTGAGAATATTCCCAAATATATTTAATATAATGAATATATTTAACAGTTCCATAATTATCTTTTTTTAGGCTACTATGCTTATCTGACCCCATGGCATATTCAAAGTACACTGTATCTGTTTCTTCACTTTATATCATGTGCATCTGTTGATTGTTGAATTATATGAACGAGATTGTTCTGAGCCTACCTTTTGGTCAATGGCAAAATATAAGACAATACAAATACACTACAATACTACTTGAAATCGGCCAACAAGTATCAACTTATCTTGAATATGTAATGAACTGAATGAAGTCTCAAGATGGTTTGAAAACTTACCCATTCTTGATTACATATGACGTAAGTTGTACATAAGGAAATGAAAATCTAGTAGGATTAGATATACAGAGTGATGCAGATTTGTGTTTTCCTGAAGTTTTTCTATGTTGTATTGTTACAGGTTGTAGTGACAAAAATACCTCAGATTAACCCCATGACCCATTCTGACATTGGACCGTCTCTATCATACTATATACGAGACAAGGTAAGTAACTTCCGAACAAATCATTCAACTCATGACCCTCAGTTTCCTTCTGCTTTTTCCATCTTTAATGGCATACAATCACATTCTAGGGCTTGTGTTACTCCTGAGATATTTTTCTATCCATCAAGCCATCATTGACTATTCTGCATTGCACCAAACTGAAGATGGGCTCCAAAACTTGCGAATTTCATGAATTTTGTCTGAGTGGATACTACTACGCTCAGGTCGCAACCGGCGAAAAGATCTAAAAATACCATGTTTGTGACCCTACGATACATAATTTCATCAATTACAGAACAGTGGTAGATGCAAAAGTAAGTGTTTACTTACCATTAACTTGATTCAACATTAGAAATCCTGTTCCATGGAAGAATTAGAATTAGCCTTCTTCACTACATATAAATCCCATACAAGCGACAGTTAGTTTGAGAACATATACACTATGCCTATGCGGCACACACATAAATGGCATAATATGATTCGTTCAAAAGATTATACTTAACATCCATGCACCGTCACTGTTTTACAATGTAAATTTTTGTACCCCAGCCAAATTAGGTATTAACATGATCTCATTGTGTTATAAATCATTTTTGAATTTGTTAAATTAATGACAGTAGACATTCAAGTATGATTGTACTACATCCAATTAAAATATCCAGAAATACGTTAGATAATGACTGAAAATATTCATCTGATGCATGGATGTTATTTAAATATGGAATAGGTAGCTCTTTCGACCGGTTGTGACCTGAGCGTAGTAGTGTCCACTCAGACAAAATTCGCGAAATTCACACGTTTCGGATACCGTAACTTCAGTTTGTTGCAACTCAGAATAGTCAATGATGGCTTGATGGATAGAAAAATATTTTAGGAGTAAAACAAGCCATAGAATATGATCGTATGCCATTAAAGATGGAAATAGCAGAACGAAATCGAGGGTCATGGGTAGAACGAAGTGCTCGAAAGTTACTTACCTTGTCTCTTATATAGTATAAGAGAGTAAAATGTCAGAATGGGTCATAGAGGTAATCTGAGGTATTTTTGTCACTGTATGATTTTTTTCTTCAGATTATTTTTTGTCTTAACATCAAGCTCGCGTCGGTCGAGCACTTGTGATCAAAATCAGGACCGTGCCAGCTGTGCTTAAGAATGTCGCTCAGAATGTCCACTGAACGAAGACATAATTCCTACTTATATACAAAACTTAGCCAATGTACCATTTTCTTCTCTGTCTTCATTATAACATCTACGTGGTCAATTTCGCAATTAACTGAACATTTTTTGTCTAATAAGACTTCAGACTCACTTGTATCCTCCATTTTGAACACAAGATAGTCACATGATATTTCATTCGGACCGGCACAAAAGAATGCATCCAAAGAGTCTTCAATCAAGTCTTCTGTCTTTTCCGTCAAGTTGAAAAAGACATTATTTCACGATCTGACGTAAATGTCCGAACGGTGAATTGTACGATTCACTTTGTACCAACCACAGGGGCCCGTATCGCTGCTTAGAATTTATCTGTCATACATGTGCTATATAATAACTAGTTTAACTAATTATTTAATGGTACATGTATGACAGGTCAGTTGTAAGCAACAATAGGAGCACGTGTGGCATCAATCTGCTTTGAAAAACACCGAAATTTTGAGTAGTGCCAAAATTAATCGAAGTTGAAACTGATAGCATTTGATTCAGAGATATAAGCCCGATTCCGAACTATAATAAACTGGTTGCAAATCAAGTATAATTTTATTTCTTTATTTCTCACTTCAGATAGTGTTATGAATAAAATACAAGTCATATACACCTATAAGTATTCAGTATCAACTATTTCAGTAATTAGCGAAAGTTCACAATCCACTAATTGGCAATTATTCACTTTATTCCGATCCACATACATCTTCAAGGTCACCGAGAAATACATATGGCAAAATTAAAGTTCAAGTACGTTGACATTTTTGGATGAAGTCATCTTAAAAGTGTGATATAGTACAAACATGACTGAATGTCGCGCGCTGTAATGTCACGATGAGAGTTACACATGTTTTGGGGAAGAAAATATGTTAAAATACCCTGTTATTTGCTCTGACTGACCTGACGTCATCTTTTCTTGACCCAGTTTAGTACCCAGTGTAAAACATCAGAGCGATCAATAATTCTCGTCTTGAAGATTTTTTATAGGATGCTGAAGATGCTGAACATTCAACAATCAGAACCAACTTAATTTGGTTAAGATGTATTAGTATCAAATTTTGGGTCAACAATTAATATTGAATTTAATTCGAGAAATGCGCTGACATAACCTCATTGACGTACACATTAGTTTTCTACATTTCTTTTAAGTAACAAGGAATGGAAGCTGTAATACGTAAAAGGTATCAGAGGAGATGCAAGTTAAATATTGCATGAACCATACATTCAAAGCAAATGCAACATTTTTCTCTTCGTTCATTCATGTAATTAAATACATATTTGAAAGTAATAATCTGATGAAATGAAGATAATAGCAAACTGCATTTCCAATAGGTCTTTTGAGTTTGTTATGAGTAATTAGTAAAACAAATTATAAACTCCTCTGACTTGTCAGCGCTTTATGCGACAGAAGATCCGAGTCTATATTGTTTGCATTTGGAATCGACATTTGTGATAATACGGACGGTGATCTCAAGCGATTCGGTGGATCAGCTGAATTACAGAGAATGAGACCTTTGATCAAGTTCCAAATAATCTTCATTTAAGATTCGTGCACATGCATACAACGTATAAAGTCATTATCTCTTTTGTTCTTACTTGTGTTTTTTTCATCTGTTTAACCAGTGGGCCGGGGAACACTGTCCCATGGTCAACTTACAATAAAACATTTCGCTTTATCAAATAATCTAGGGACAATCAATGTAATGAACAAAAATAGAAAAGACGCTTCACACATTCGTGCACATACGCATATAGCACACAATCTCTTTCGACAAAAATTAGACTTCACAAGTATATAATATATATGTGACAGAGTTCGCAACATTACAGTATTGGTTTTACGTTACGGTATTGGTACTTGTTTTCTGATTTTGCATAAGTTACATGTTCATGACTGAAACCCAGTTTTGAAGAACTAGGTCCTCTTTTTCTTTATCTTAGCAGTATATTTTTCAATTTTGATATGCGTTTCAACCATTTACTTGAAAGCATAAACGGAAGGATTCTGCACGTTGAATCTTGTAAATACAATATTTGGCAAAAAGTGATTACACAAAATGTGCAA
The DNA here is from genome assembly GCA_016746295.1 of Potamilus streckersoni. Lineage (NCBI taxonomy): Eukaryota > Metazoa > Mollusca > Bivalvia > Unionida > Unionidae > Potamilus > Potamilus streckersoni. The sequence continues at coordinate 2,496,147 of JAEAOA010002091.1, forward strand.
TTTTTCACTTCCTAAAAAAATACGTCATGTTTTTGACAAATGTACAATATTTTGACAACAAGTTGCAAAATGTTTATCAAAACAGTACAAAACAAAATCCCTCTGAAGTGATATTGCAATCGTAAAATAGATGTTTAATAATTCATTCTCACTCTTAAAGGAAGTGCATTTGTCGTCATCTGATAAGTTCATTTTTTAAAACAGTTAATAGTGATAATTATTCTATGTATAAATTTTTAAAAGACATTTAAATTTGAAAGAGATCAACTTTGTATCTTTATTACAAAGTTTTGCCCGGCTATAGATCTTGGACCATTTACCACAACTTGTAGTTTTATTTAATAATTGCATCCACGTTTCTTACTGAGCAGTGTGTTGCCTCTTGCCTTTACAAACTATATTTGTAAACAAAATTCAGTGACTTTTGTTCTTGAAAGTTAATTATTTTATCCTTATGATTACCAAACATGTAATATAAGTAGTGAGGAATGGTCCAAGATTTATCAAATACTTTTGATTACTATCCAGAAATCCAAAATCTTGGGGGAAAAAGGCTTTTGGCTGCATCTTAGCAAGATTTTAGATTTCTGGATTGCAATCAAAAGAATTTCTAAAAAATTGTCGCATCCAGTTTTTCGTTTTATTATTTCAAAAGGTATTAAATTACCTAGATCATCAACTAAATCATCAAGATTTTTAATCCCGGAATCTTTCCAGGATTTGTATTGATAGATGTTTCAAAGTGGAACAAAATTTAAAAAACTCAGGGATTCGAATTTTGCAGATCCGCTTTCCAAATTTATACTGCATAAATTACATCTCTCTAAAAATTGTTTAAATGAACGTAGCAATTTCGTCTAACTTTAGCCTCACTGAATTCCAACGATCATTCCTATTTCTGAATATAGTTGTATTGACTAGGTTCTTCCACGCTTCATCCTCGGTTCTAGTATTCTTTATATCCATCTTAATGAATGAATAAATGTTTATCATATTTAATCCTCTCCCATTCTCAGGGACTATTAGCAGATCACTTTTAATTCCTTCTACTTTCCATCACATTCAAACTTAAATAACGTACGAATTAGTTCTGCTTCACATTTTCCTGATCGGATAAAAGTACTGAAGAAAAAAAATGCATGTATATGTGTAGAAGAAGAGTTTTGAAAACTTACTTTACCAATACTCAAAGGTATATATGACTACAGCTGGCCAGAATTCTTTTTGCCTTTTTTAGTTCCTTCATATTATTAGTTTCCATTTGTTGTAAGTCTAAAAAAAATCGATGCCAAGAAGTGTAAAATTGGAAGAAGACCAGTTCGGTTCCATATCGGGACATATTCTTTAATTGTTTCAAATACAAACTGCATTTGTTTTTGTTATGTTACGTATCAGTCCAATGTACCGATCTTAGACTGAACTTCTACTTTAACATCTTAACATTAAAAATCCATTCTATAAAGAAAATTTTACGCAGACAGTAGCTTGCCTGTAATAAGACACACACTCTCTCTCTTTCTCTGAGTTCTGACAAACGGACTAATTTTGTCCAGTAAATCTTTTCGCTTCTTATACACAGTTTCTTACGACGCAGCCAAATATGGTCAAACGTCTTAGTTCTTGGGTTTGGCCAAAATCTCAAAGAGAGGCTTCATCATTTCTTACAGACTACCGTCTAGGTCTATGTACGTCATCAGATAGATCATTCCATGAACACGTAAAACCTTAGTTATATACTCAGCACGAAGGAATTTTCTTGTTCAGCACCTTGTTGCTGAGTTCTAAATTTGCTAACTTAAAGTAGTATACAATGTGTAGGATTGTTTTGATTTCACACAGAAAAGCACAGTCTTGTTTGAAATAGTACACATTTATATTACAAGAATTTTTAAAAAAAATTGTTTTAATACAATTTACTGAAAAATTCCCTCATGTTGCTCTCTCTATCCTTTTCATAAAGTTACAGGATTCTGGACCAGAGACATTATCCCCTATGCCAGAGACTCTTGTTAAGTACGATTTCCCTATACTAGAGACTCTCATCCCTCCCACTCCCAACAACTACACTTTTCCGCCACAAACAGATTCTGACTCATGTCCTAAAGGGTTGACCACAGGAAGGGGGATAAAAGGGTTTATTTTATTTCTAAGTTTAGATTTCATCGCTGATTATTAGTATTTCAACCACGGAAATTAAAAATATTTCCTTATCACTATAATAAAGACTAAACTTTATTATACCGCTCACACAACGAAGAGACTCAGATAAATATTTTATTTATAGTTTATTAAGAAGATATTCTTATTAACAAAGTATACTGTTGATTGATCAAGATTAATGGTAAGTTTAGTATATTTTTGTTGTCTGATTGTATTAGAAAAGTTACTAAATCCTTCTGACAATTTCTGGTTTCATTTTTCAAGATAATTGAAATACTCGCTGTTGCCAGATCTGATAAGGGAGTGTTTTAGCCTGTCACGGCTGTTAAAAAAATATTTTCTATGTCGCATTGGTAATTTCAACTGTGTACTATTTACCGTCTATCATTAGATATTTGATCCTGCTAATTTTTGAACATATTTTTAAAGTTTAGACAAGATTTCATACCCTGGTCGTAAGACTTAGCCATTAAATATAATGTCAAGTAAAGATTTTTCGTCAGATAAAAAGATAATATCAAGTATATATTTATCATCAAAACAATACCCATGTGCGAACGTATCTATTTCGTTTTCGGAGTAACGTTTGTCATCAAAATTACCCAATGTTTAAATATAACATCTGTTTCAAGTTTATAATGATTTGTTCGAATAGTTATTTCTCTTATAAAACTAACACCTCCGTCACGTGCATACTTACTATCACGAGGATAATAGCAAAAGATCAATCAAATGTCGGTTATCATAAATATTTTGACAGACGTCTCCAGTCTCTATTTCATAAACAAGCCAGTCAGTATCAGTAAACAGTAGTTTAGTTGACGGCCACTGCTTCTTAACAAAATTATAACAAAATCGTACATGAGCCATTTCGACAAATCAATCACAGATGCTCAAACATAAATTGGTTTATTTAGTTTTAGATTTTTTTTCACGCTGTATCACGACAAGGTTCTCATCAAAAATTTTCATGCGGACAAAGGCACCATCTGATAAAAGTTTGTTTCGGCGATTGATATCATTAACTAGCTCAATGTCTACTCGCTTTCTAATACATTTCATTATCTAATCAAAGACGGAGTTGTTCATAAGCTTAAATAAGTTTTTCTCGAAATCGGTTTTAGCTACAGCTCTCCTTGACATGTTTGAGCTATCATGACCTCTTATCCAACACGACTGATTAAACTATAACATTATATGAACCTTCCTCAACACAAGACCAGCATCTACCGCTTGTTTTAAAGATTTGTAATGTAAAACATTTTTTGTTTATCTATTAAATTTGCGAATATTTTTTTTTTACCATAGAATCTTGTCTTGGTGATGATAATTCTTGCTGTTTCTGAGATAACTATAATAGATTATCACTGATTCCGCACAAAACAGATAATCGTTATATAAATCATGCAACGAAGCATGATAATCGATATCAACTTCCACAAACTACGAAACATCGTCAGGTATCTTTATTCTGTCCCCGCTAAACATTGGTGAAGTGTAATCCAACGAAATCCATGAAAACGCATTGTTCTGACATTGTATAACCACACACATTATTAGTTTCTTTGTAAATGATAAGCTTGGGATTGTATTCTTTCAATTATTTATTGTTTCCGAGTACTATTTTGTTATAATGCTAATATCTCTTCGGATACCTTTTTTTGATAAAGTTAAACATATCAACATCTGTTAGTAACTGTAGCTACACCTTACTAAACTTTAGCAAAGCATCCGATAATAACACGAAAGAAGGCTAATAGCAACAAGGATCTAATCCATTATTATTATAGCTTACTTTTATCGAGAGCTTTGAAATACATCCGCTGGAAATAGTACATTCATTTTCAAATATAAATCATTATAATTGCGAAATGTTGTGCAATAAAACTCTTTCCAAATATCTTGGGAGTATTTATAATCGTCAATTGATATATTTTCGTTTTTTTAGGTGCAAATAAAATTTGTCTTTTTCAGGTAAAAAAAAAAGTTTCATCAAATATAATCCAATCATCAACTTACTCGTACGGAAACACATCTGTTTTAAGAAACTTGCTTGATCTCCATAACAATCTAGTTCGCTTTAATACTCGTTACATCCTCTTACCATCTCATCTAACGATTCAGCCATAAACTGTACGCTGTCGATAAAACCCAATTTACCTAAAGTAACTGACATATTTTTCAAACTTATTTGGGATATACTTGATTACGTTTTCGAGTTTTAAACGAGACGTTATTCAAGTATTAACAAAAGCTTATATGATAATGGGACTGTCACATCCTCTGAGATTGTGAAGAACAACAATAATAATTGCTAAATGACAATTTCCCACGTACCTTTTTATTGCCAGGCGAGTCAAATTCGATTTTATAAATATGAACAAATTCTGTTTGCTTGTGATCACATGCTTCTTAAGATATCAGTTTTGTCATTGGAACGATTTTTCTTAAACCATTAAATATATCATCAACTTCATTAACCAACTGCTTAAGAAGCCAAACAGTTGGATCTTTACCGCGGTGTATATTAATTGGTTTGGATAAACACAGATTAAAACAACAAACTATCTTATACGTGACTCCTCATATAACATGATTTTGATTTTTTCTTGTTCTCAGTTGGTTAAGATTTTTTTCTATGCCAGGAACTGGCGGAGTAAACATTCGAAATTGACGTATACAACGAATATTTTTTTTATTATGATGAACTAGCGGATAATTTTTCTTATATGCTTGCCTGGCATTATTATTCGTTGTACATTATTACAGTATTATAGATCCTTTTGTAATTTTTCATTGTCAGAACAGTCGTGTAAACAACTATAACAGAAGTGCTTCTTAGTTTTATATTTGTTATACTGTTTACCAACAAATCCGCTGACGTTTTTGATCCATAAGTAATGATTTTTATAAAATTGTACGTTTGCTGTCGATTGCGAAGCTTATTCAGAAATATACATTGTATGAACGTTTTCATTCTCGTCTTGACTAAATACATTGACAGAAATTCTATTAATTTGCTTTTCAAATTTCGATATTTGATTTTCTGCATCTGGAATTATTAATAACAGTAAAATTTAATTTTGTAACGTGACTAAACTAATTATTAACATGATAGGAGTGTTCTTTGGCCATAAACATTGCAGAAAAAACGGCTAACTGGAAACATTTGTTATCAAAGTTTTTTTAAGTTTATATAGCATTTTTTAATTTTTTATTTCTTGCGGCAGGTCAATATACCCAGCGCTATTAGCGCCGCTACTGCGTAATACATTATATTACATCGTATGAAATAAAATTTCATTATTAATTTCAAACTTCCAACCAAAACCTGATTCAGTAAATTCTTCTATCTTTTTCCACGTTTCCTTATGTATTTTATCAGCTAGCGATGAAAGATTAGTTCAACCCATACAACATTTACACGGGAAATATGCTAGGGTCAGTGATACGCATTAAATATGGGAAACTGATTGGTAAAACAACACCGGCTGGTTATAAAACCAGTATTATAGGTGATATTGCTGAGAGAGTCAAAATACTAAAGAAATAATTTATTCATACGTTATTTTGTGATGAAATTCCAGAAGGGCAGCCAGTATATAATTTCAAAGGCGCAGTTACTGACGATAATATTGAAAATATTGTTTTGCAGGATTAGTTTCAGCCGCATTGATTTTTACGAGGCATCTGACAAAGAATTATTCAAAATACCACAAAAAGTGCTAGGAAAAAAGTATTAGTGGTGAAATCAGAATAAATTTCAGAGGAATAAAAACAGACATTGTTGTTTGTTATAGCCAAATATGTGTTTAAGAAACCTTTAATAAACATATACTGGATGATTTAATAACAGATCACATTGATGGAATTCAAACAAATAATCGTCTAGAAAACATCGAACCTGTCACTCAACAAGAAAATATCAGATAAAGACCAGGTGGTGATATTATCTTTTATAATCCTTCTAGACCTAACATTGCAGTAAATACTGAAACAAATGAGGAAATAGAATTAAAATCAATTAACTCTCTTGCAGGTTATTTTGATATTAATGCTAGGGCAGTAAAATTTGTTGCAGATGGAATAACAAGATCAGCTTTTCTGTAAATTGCAGATCTAAAATCGTCTTTCGACACAATGTATTGTAATATTTTCAAAAGCTCATCTCAACTAACGCAGCTATGGCACCATAGCATAACAGCTTCATATACTACACGAACATTTTTATTATCGTATTATTGCTTTCTTTCCGAATCTGTCCATAAAAATTTTCATTCCCGCCGCCAACTTAAAATGAACTGATATATTTTTTCGCCTGATAACATTTTTTACAGCATCTTTTAGGGCATAAATGCCACAAACCTTTGCCTGATCGATATATCTTATTTCGTCGTTTGTTATATTATTTAAAGTTATATAAAATGATAAAATTACCTTCTTATAAAAATAAAATACATCTTATACATTAGATGCCAACTTCGTCGACGATGATATTGAAGACAACGGCGAAGTCGTCGATGTCAACGACTTATTGAAGATGTCAGTGTCATAGTCAGCATCAGCGATGCTGGTGTCGATGTCAATGTCGAAGACAAAGATACGCTAAAATGCCGTGGTATAAGAAAAAATTTTTGTAAGGCCGACAACAGGTGGATCTAACGTAAAATATCATCACCAAAAAAATCTATTAAAATTTCATTTTACAGTGGACGAGAATCAATTGCTTTGGTACCTGATAAAACTGTTCTTAAACAACAAATTTCTAGACCGACAGAAAAATATCAAATTCGATTATATATTTAACAAGATCTTCAACTTGATGAAGATTTCTGATGACAAACTATGCATTATCACTATATAAGCCAGTAAAACGTAAATCTGTCAAACTCGGTTATGAAAAAAATCTACAAAAACATTATTTTGCGGTACTAATTAATTGTTTAGTATGTATCAAACTATTAAATTTATCGCTGTAACCACGTCACTTGACGAAGCTGTTAGGGCTATGCTTTTTAAATATTCGTTCGATAACTTAAACATGTTGTACATTTTGTAGTTCTTGTTATTAAAGCTGCCATTTGCTAGTTCCCCACCTGTATCGCGTACATTAAAGGTATTGAAAGCAAAACATTATCAACTACAAATACTTCAGTTTAATTTGGAGTAAATCCCTTTTCAAATACTTTCTTTGTCAATGAAATCCTAACCATATCATTGACTTTAAATTTATGTTGCCGATACTTATTTTCATTTGCTAGTATTGGAGTTTTAAATGCATCGTTTGATGACATTTTCCTTTCACGCGATGAAAGGGTTCTGGGTTTTGTGTTATTGTATTTGTCAATAACTTGTGGAAGATCATCAATATATCTGTTGTTTTTAGCTGTCAAATGTTTATGGATCAGCTAGTTTTGTATGCGATTACATCGTTCAAGAACAACGCTTTTCCACTCATTTTCCGTACATATTTGTAATATCATTTTCCTCCAAAACAATTTATTAAGATCGGTCAATTTTTGGGGTTTTTTATATTCGTACTTGTTATTAACTGTTTTAAGGCATCAGTCATCGATGTTCCTGTTTAATCCTAAATGGGTATACTAAACGGGTATTTGCTAAAAACTTCATTAACGTTTAACAAGTATTTTTACTATTGTTGAATTGAGAAAGATTTGTGATATCTACTAAATCTATTGCCCAAATATCATGGGCATTCGCGAATACGATTATTTAGGTTTGTGTAATTCAGCTGCAAGATGATCATACAATATTCTTCTTCGAGTCAATGTTTGTATTTTGTTCCTATCATTCCTTGAACAAACGTTCTATCAAATTTCTCCCTAATATTTACATGTTTCATATTGCGTAGTTCATCTACCATTATTTTACCACAGTCTGTTTTTATGTTCTCTACTCGAACGTTATCAGTATACTCCTCATCATGATAACAGATATAATGACGCATTGCTATTGCATCAACTTGATTATAAGGATCTTGTCCTCGTAATGGATTGTCGTTTTTGTCTAACTGTTTGTCCAGTTAATTGTGAAGCCTAGTGTATTGGTGCGAGTCAATGCCAATCTTCCTTTTGGTTTCGGTAATTTTCCAATAAATGTGTGGATGTCAATGTCGCTGCAAATTACCTCAAGTTGATTGCATGAATTACAGTACGTAACAATTTAATCTTGTTTGATACAAAGATCTTTATTATAGTCACCATTACATTTAGTATTATTTGATCTTTTACTCGTGGACAAAAATACAACTATTTTGGTAAACTTATTTTTTTGTAGGTTTTGGTAAATTGTTTTGTTTTTCGACCAATTTTACCTGGGTTTTATAAAGGAAAGATGGTTATAAATTCAAAGAGAATGAGTCCAATTTCTTATTTTTTGAATGTCAAACCTCAAGGGGTTAACTGTAACATTTGAAAATTAAAAAATCGATATTTGATTGGTCTTTGTCCAAGTTTTCAAAGATTTCCACAATTTTTCAGAGATTTAAGGCAAAAATAAATCCCCGGTAAAAACCGTTAAAAACCAGAAATACATTTTTTTCCAATGTTAAATTCCCGTTAACCCTCGCGAGGTTTTACCCTAAAAAAAGTAAGAAATTGGACTCATTATCATCAGTAATCAGGGACTCCAGGTCCCAATGACGGAGTTGATGGCAGAGGTATACTCTTTTCTTCTAATGCAAACAGCACATTTTTTTAACATTGTTCTGTTATTTTTTTTTTATTTTCTTATTCTTGTTAAGCGTTTTGGTTTTACATTAAAGGCAATATGTTGACTACGCTGATGGCTGTGTCAATGTTTTTATATTTGATCGTCATACAAAATGTATCATTATGTCATCTTTGTTCTTCATCGGATACCTATCAAATTTGAAATTAAACTTTAAAAAAATCATAATCCAATCTCTCCTGGCATTTTCAGTAGATTGAGATATCTGTCGGATGAACATAATACAATAATAACCACAGACGGATGTTCCAATCGGCTGTAGTTGATTAGAAAATTAATTCATTTTTTATAAAAAAAATAAAACTATATGTTTTATAAGATCACTCGGAGGAAGTCGGAAGGAATCAAAATAATTATTATCGCAGACAGCAACACAGTGAGTGCCGGATAAATCATTGGAGTTTTGTATATTTACAACGCACGAACCAACTGCTAGTACACTATCTAATTCGTCGTTAGAATATGCTCGACATATTCAGTTGACTTCATCCAATTGTTCAGTTATATCAAAATTACTCAAAGGCGTCTGGTATCTGCTAGAGTCATTTCTATCTCTAACAAATTTGGAATTAGACTGCCTGCTAACCTGGCTAAACGAGGAGTGAAAGGAATAATTCCTTCTTGGTTACTATGGCACCAGATATTGAGTTAATTATTAAAGCGTACTTAAACGCAATCTTGCCAAAGGTAAGTAAAAAGACCCAGAATTTGATCCAATTATTGAAGACGGGTCTCTAAACATAATCATAAGGTTTGATGATAAATTTAGTGATTTTAATAGTATTGAGCGAGAAAGATTTTTTTAATATAAAGTAAGACAAATAATGCTGATAGAAAGATGAGATTGCTATTAGGACATAGGTGAAGCAGACGATTATCCATTTCCATCGGTCCAGCGCCCTAAACAACTATCATTACGAAATTATTGCAATGAAATCGAGGAAATATTCACAAAACCATATGAAAAAGTAATGTCTAAAGTAGCTTCTGTTGATGGTCTTCTTACAATTGAACTAGACAAACTTAACAGATTAATGCTAGCAAAGTTTGTAGTAATATATGCAATTATCAGACAACATCTTGTTCTCAAACATTTCACGTTATATCAGTTGAGTTTAGTATAGAGTATCTTGATGAACAGAAAGCTATTACAGTAATTTGATGAATAAAACAGATTTGTATGAGGGTGAAGTATTAGACACGTTTGATTCATATACTTGGTTAAAGAAAAATGAGGTACTAACAGAAAAAAGATATGATGATACTTCAGCAGATGATTGTGTTAAGTGCAGAAAGTTTTTAGCTGACAATAATGAATTTTGTGAGTTTAATGATTCAACTTTTGGTACTAGGACTTTTGTTTTGCAAAAATAATCATATAATGAAAAAAAAACTGATTTTCGATTTCAATCATATTTAAGAAGAAATTTCAAAACAAGATGTTGACGCACTAATGTTATATTATAAGTTTATAAAAAAATTTGCTGTGTAAAACAATATTATAAGTATTACAGCAAAGTATTCGAGTAATATCATATTTACCACTACAAATGACCTGCTGTGGCATAATTTCAAACGTAGCGTCATTAAATCAGTTTATATTAATTATATCTAGTGTAGGTGTGTCTCTTTCAACAGCTTGTGGAAAAAAAAAATGAACCAAGACTTGAGACAAAAAAGAATTCTTGTACAATAACAATTATTACTTATAAAATATTACTTGATCAAATACGATTTTATTTGCGAGGAGTTAAATATGATATGAACGACTTAATATGCGAGTTTCATATTATTGACAGTATGTTGACCGATATTTTACCAATGAGAGTTAACACGAATGAAAACTGTTACAAAAAAAAAATGGCGAATGAAAGGGTATTGTCTAAACTCCTTGATATAATACGACCTAGAAACCCACTTGGTCTACTGAGCCAAAATCGATAACGTGAAACCGCCTAAGGTCTCTGACCCAAAAACCTTAAACAAACTTGGGATTGTCTAAAGTGATGGTGGGATAGGGTCTCTGGCTACTCAGAGAAAAAATATAGAATTGTAATTGACCTATAAATCCCCGTCATCGTTTTTGATAAAACAGGTCTGAGTAAGGTTTTGATGGTCTCTGGAGAGGGAATTTGTATATGTGTGGAGGTGGGATAGGGTCTTTGAGGAAGAAATACCAATTCTTTTACTACTATATATACACAACTATTATCCTCATTGTTAAGTGAAGGGCTGCTCGATTATACAGGTACCGTATTCGCCGTGCCCATCTATCCACAGGTTTCGTCTTAACGTCATAGCGCATGCTGACCTCAGTACTGTTTTCTTCCCTTTCGCATATTCCATCCCTGTGATGTTAGTTTTCTTTGAAAAATACAGGGTATTTTATTTTCCTTATAGTGCTTACAATGCAGCCTGTAGTTCAATGATGAAGATACAGAATACACTGTTGAATGCATGTAAATGATATTAAGGAGTGAACTACTTTATTATTATTATTATTATTATTATTATTATTATTATTATTATTATTATTATTATTATTATTATTATTGTAAGAATTGCAATGGTGCTTTACCATCTTAAGGGCTTGGATCCCTTAATAATCTACTACTTGATAGACTCGCTTCCTATATCTTGGTTTGGTTCGGTTTGTTCGTTTAAAGCACAGCAACACAGGTAGATTATTTTAATCTAAGTTAATTGCAATCAAATGCATTGCCTGATTCTAATAACCACCAGTACATTTACAAATTTATGTGTATCTTCATATCAGTTTTTTGTTTATACCTGCAATATATAGTAATAGTAAAATAGATTTGTAGAAATTAAATATTTAATTTAATCTGATCAGCATGCTGGAATATCTTATTTTAAACATTCACTGGAGTCATCATATACTGGGTTGTTAAAAATCATGGGAATCTATTGTTATAAAATTAAATTCTAAATTTTTAAACAGACAGACGGGTGTATAAACAAAGTCCCTGTTGATTGTCATGGAGTGAGTGGCTGAAAGAATAGTTACATTACGTTTCTATTTCAAGGACAAGCTTCCTAAGCATAATTAGCATAGTTCTTTAACCGGAAGTCAGAATTTGATAATGGCGACGGCCAGTACCACCGTACAATCGAACGAACAACAAGAAGAAGATGCTTCCGAACTACAGTTTCCAAAAGGTTTCATATTTGTCTTAAAATTCATTGATGTAATTCCTTGTAATGTTTGAAAATAGTTCACAAAATGGATATTTTGAAATTATTAAGAGTTAGTTATGCGTAGATTAACTAACTGGATCATCCAGTAACATGTTTCCGAGGATCGCTGTTTTTGTCCAAGATCGGCTTTTAATGCAAACCTTGAAGTAACGGCGTTGTATAGCGTGTTCCCAGATCAACTAACATCGGAATGAGAAGTAAAATTTTCAGGAATATCTCACACTTGGTAGCCCACATCGACGCTTTTCTACAAATTTAACTCGTATTGCTTCTGACGGACTTTACCTACACTGGTGGGTTTTTTTTTTTCCAATAATATATTCAAATCCTGACAGAAGCAAAAAAGCGTTTTTCAAGTAACGCTGACCTTCAATTGAGGTGTCTTAGTAAAGTCAGACTAAAACAATTTAATTTGTAGAAAAGTGCTGATATGGGCCGCCAAGTGCCTGCAATATTGCTGAAAATGTTAGTTCTCATTCGATTTTAGTTGATATCGGAACATGCTACATAGTACCATTATTTGGGCAGTAAGATCTTGACATTGTAGTACTAATGGTAGCGTAACTACATGGTGGAGGTGACAGTGTGATCATATACTATGTAATGGAGTGAACAAAAGTTGATGTCAAAGACAAAAAATTGTCACAAGTAAAAATAAGTTGGTAAATATAAAAATTTTTCATGAAGTTTGGCCTATGATAAAATTATTAAGTCTATAAAATATATTGGTGAGGTGTATGTTTACACTAACTGTACATTGACCACCATGATAGATTCTCATAGTAATTCTCTTTCCAAATAAAGTTTGCTATACAATATTTAGATATTTGATGATATGTTGTTCAGTATGTACCTTATTTACCACAGTATGTTTACATTGTCAAAGAAGGATACAATGTCCTTACAGAGCACAAAAAAACATTAAACTGAAAATCAAAGTGGTTATTACTATTAGATGAACTAAAATATGAGACAGACCAACAGACAATTATGTGTGAAGAATATGAATGTGATTTTATTGACATCTGGTATTAAATAAGATTACTTGATCTGTTTAAAGATTTGTATGCAGTATATTTAAATTTTCTGTCCAAAAGAAAGCAGTGGTTGTAGTAATAACTGGCTGATCCAATGACATATATAGGAACTTTCAGTGCCCCATCCATAACATTGGCACAGTAGTATTTACAGGTTACTGCATTTGTATGGAAAAATATGAAAACAATTTCGGATGGAAATACTGTACGACCTTAGGAGCTCAGGATATCCATCTGACCAAACGAGTTCATTTTTTTCCATACAAATGCAGTAACCTTTTTATTATATGCCCATTTTCTTATTGTGCCTATGGTGTAAATATAAGCAAAATTATGCTACAAGAAAGAAACTAACCATATTCCAAACTAAATACACAAGGTAACATTCATCATTACACTACAATATTAATGTGCAAATAACTCCATCCAGAAAATTTGAACTCAGTTATGCACTAGACATAACTTTTGAAAGAAAATGGCATTTTAGTTTTTAAAATTTTAAATTTGGAGTCCTATTGTGAATGAATGCGCATTGCAACAACTTTTCAGTTTGATATAAATGAAAAGATTTTGGTATTTTTGTTGAGTCTACAAAATTTTATGATTATGGACTGGATTTATCTGTGCCAATTCTACATGAAATCATTGGATTGAAGCAGCAAGGGAGAAGTATGTTGATATCTGCAGTTGTGTTTCTGTTCTGTCTTTGAATGTTTGAAATCTTAATTTGGGGAAAAAGATGAAGTCTTTCAATTGCAATTATCAAAAAGACACTATGGAATATAATGTTTAGGGCTGTTCCAGTAGAACATATACCCTCCAGGGCAAAGGCACTTTCAAATTCAACCAACCCACAACAGAAGTAATTTAAATTTTTTTGATCCACTGTCATATGTTTTAATCGAAAAACACTACTTCCTACAGAAGCCTATTTAATCCAGTTGTCACAGGTTCTATCTCCCACTCCTAGTCTTTCATAGACTTACACATATGGTCTGAGGGGCTTCCAAGGCAGAGTGGTACTAGATGCTTATTGCTGATATATTGTCCACTAGTAGGGGACATGTCAGTCAGCTGCTTAACAGGCAGATAAAACCAGATGTTGTACAACTTTTATTAGGTAATTATGCATATACTACACATTCCATCATAGGCTAGTAACAGACATTAGTCATGTGACTACACTGAGAAACTGAATGAATCTTGTTACATGACAAGGGATCATACTCAGTAACAAAAAATGAAGTGAAAGCCAGCAAGCTTTGTAAATTTTAACAAACAATTTATTTCCATAAACAACAATGTAAAAATTTGTAATTAGGACTTACAGTTGATAAATATAATCCAATTATGAGTCTTAAGAATAAAAACACAAATTCTGTCACTAAATAGTCCTATAAGAATATAGGTTTGAGTCCCGTTGATGTATGAATATGGAGGGCAATGACGTCAGATGTAGTCCAGTATATGAATAACAATAATTAGTCACTTGCATCACAGTCTTTGTTTTTAAATAATTCCAGAATTAATTTTATTGAATATCTTTCCAAATTTTTTATAAGAAAGTCAACTTGTTGAGTGTCCAGGAAAATAAATTATTGAATCCCCAAATCAGACGAAGAATAAAATATTCTGGCAACAAATTTAAAATAAATACATAGATACGCCTTGTCCCTTATAGGTTTTGAATGACTCTGGCCAAACCAAGATTAAAAATGTGTATTTACTTTCAAAAACATCACTTCAAATCTTGCGAGATTAGTCATGTGGTCTCTTATTATGCTATTTATGTCACATCTGCAGTACAAACTGACTTAAAACTTAAAAACCAATCAAAATTAGGTTATGTACCAACATTGATCACACAGAGAAAGTATGTCCTTGATGCTGACCAATCATTATAACTTCCTGTTGATTTGTTACCAAGGTAAGGCGAACTAAATACCAACCCTCACATATTACTATTTTGTCTTAAATAAACAGTTTGTGCTAAACTTATATCTCACTACAAAAAATAAAATTCTGAATCCGAGAAATATATTCATTGCAATTAAATACAATGAAACAAAAATGAAATAAAAAGAATTTTTAACCTTACACAGAAACAATTTTATCACATATATGTAATAATCCACTATGCTCTGTTTCAATTTATGCTACTTTAATTTTATTCAACTTTTCTCATGATTACTTACCTGCAGTGTGTAAATAGGAATGTTGCCAGTTACTTGTGGAAGGTGAGTGGTTCTACATAAGTGGGTTCTACATAAGTAATGTTTGGTGTCTCAAAAGTACTTGGATTTTCTTTAGCAGTAACACTGGCTGCCACATATAGATTCTCTACATCTGAAAATGGTGTAAAGACCATAATGATCTACCAAAGCCTGAGATCTTGTGTCTAAATAACTTCAGCTGTTGGAGATAAATATCAAATCAATAGAGGCTCCATGTGCCCAAATGTACTAAGGTGCTTGCTTTCACAGATCACTTGCACATCCCACAGTGTGGACTTTTGTCACAGATCAACCAATTTGGGTTGGTGCTCTTTCAGGGTTCTTCCTCCACCTAATATACTGTCCCCCCCATAAAAAAACCCAAACTAAATAAATCAACTAATCACAACAGCAGCAAAGGTACTAGTCCATTTTTTCCACATATGTATAAGTTTATAAATTTTGACTCTTGTCATTTTTGTAGACCTTTGAATATTGTCAATTATGCCTTTCCGACAGTTACCTAAAAGGTCATCATCAATTTGTATAAAATGGATATTTCATGGTAAGCATATGAGATGGAGAAGTCTTGAGCAATTCTGCATCACACTTCCGAAAAGTTTACATTTTAGCTCACTTTTCTCTAGCAATGTCCATTGTTCTAACCAAAACTATTATAACTTACCCAAGCAATATTCTCTGATATCTGGAGATGTGCATCTGTAATAAATATCTGTAACAGAAGTATGAAAATGCATCAGTGTTTTTTCAGTGATGCATTTGAACTGAGCAACAACCAGAATCAACAAACCAAGAAATGAAATTATTCACATCTCTCAGGCAGAAGTACAGTATATAATTATAATCGGCCAAATGATTTTTCAATCTCTAAATTTGCCAAATTTGTTTCCAACCATACTGATTCAGTGGACATAATCACCAGAATGGACAGAAACAGACCAGAACAGATATAACCAGAAGGTTAAATTGATTTGAGTAGCTAAATTCACATGGTTTACTTAACTGTACACCCTTTATTGTCTTCCCTTTGAGGTAATTTCTTATTCAAGCTGAGAAACTAATGTTGCACACATTAAAAAAGAGGCACATTTCTTGTTGTTATTATACTTCTCCATTTCAGCCTATTCTTATGATCTTGCCCCCCACATACTGTTTGTCTTGTTTATGATATGTATCTAAATATGTCACTTTTCCTACTACATGTACTATACTAATTGTTTGTGAATATGCATATTAATGTGAAATGCAACAAGGAGACTGTATCCAAGATAGAAAACCTCTACAGTTCTGGATGTATTCTGCATGGATTCCATGTTTCTGTTCAAGACTCGCTGTACTAATTCAGTTCCCATTGAAAACCTATGCAAACACCATGATATTAAAATTCAATAACTTAAAATTTTGAGCATTCATGATCAAATTTGTATCAGTATAGACACATCTATGAAGACAGCTTTTGTGAAAAAAATTACCATAACAGCTGCACTTTATCTGGATCCACACAAATTTGAAATGTGTGCTTTCAATACTACACCAAAGAGTCAGCTGCTGATTTCAGTAACGAGTCCTCCAAACTCAGGTTTGTAAAGTGACAGAAATTATGTTAATAAAACTATATCTCTGACTTTTATCAGTTACAAGTAGGACAAGCTCACAAAAGATTATTTTTACTAAAATTTTACTTTCATTATCAACCAATCAGGACAGACAAACCATGTATACTACATTTTATCTTCAGTGTTTTACAGAATGATTCTTGTTCTTTCATATCTGTAGTACTCGCCAGCTTGCTTTAATGAAGGTGCATTTGTTATGGAAGGCACTGCTAAAGGCTCCCATTGAAGGACCAAACAAATACCTGTTTGTTATTAGTGTGGCAACATCAACTAATTGTAGAACACTGAGACAGTTTTTTAAAATTTCCATAATGTATATCAGCATTTCAGAGGTAATCAGTTTTCTTTGAAGTTGCAGCAAAACTTTTTTTTTAAATTACCATCATCTTTTTTACTGTGGTTATTTTACATTCGTGCCCTCAGAAGTGATTGTATGTAGCTAGTCAGTTGCATGGCTGTTTTGATTATATATCAGTGTACAATACCAAGGCCAGATATCAGCATGAGTGAATTATGATATAACCATGTGCTGTTATGGTGGTTTGTCAATATGAAACAAGGATTTGTTTATGTAAGAATTGATTCCACTGCATTTTTATATCCAAGTTTGTGGCTTCCTATCATGGTGCCTTTGATCTTCTTCACTCCAAACCCAAGACTGTATATACTGTTTTTATCAGCCAAAATATGGCCAGATGGTATATTTTATTGCAAATAAAGAAAACAAAATCGAATTTGCGACATTGGCAAATCCGAGTGCTATCAATGTTATTGATTTCATTTCCGACTGTAGCCTTATAAAACTTGCCTGCGAATTTGAAATCAAGAGACATGGACAAAATGCCGTTTGCAAATTTAGACAAATATTTTGTGGTTAAACAGAAAAATGATGAAGATTTCAGTGAGATTCAGAACTGTATAAAGTTGATAGAACTAATAGTTTGGATGCATGAAATGCAACATACACGAAAGTGAACATATTGCAGTTAAAAATATGATATTTGTACTTGAAGTCAATTTTAATACATACTTTTTTAAGAATAATAAATAATTACCATTAAAAAAAACCTGACAAAAGTTTTGTGTCTGATTATTCCTGGCATTTTAATGGACATTTAGCCATTTTATGCATCTGAGAGGGGACTGCAACATTTGCTGGTGGGACTCCTATTTTTAGCAAATTAGGAGTCCTGGACTAATAGTTTTAAAATCATATTGGGACCTTGGCAATGGTTGTATACCTTTGGTTGTTGACCATGCTGACTGGACACTCTGTAAGATAATGTTCAAGTAACAAAGACCAATAAAATCAAATAAAATGGACAAGTTATCTCCCCAGCAGAGATGCAGCTAGGATTCATGATTTAATCTAACTTTTGTGTGTGTGTGAGTGATCTCCAGTGAGAAAGTGGGGGAAGGAGAAATAGCCATTGTTATATATTTACCTAACACTTAAATATCTGTCACTCTTTCTTACTGCTCCACTCTGTTAAGGCTCAAATGAAATCAAAATAATCAGAGATGTCATCTCTAGTTGTATAGCGATTATTACAGTGATTATGGCTGTAAAAAATCATGAAAAAACCAACCCGGGTAACCCTTAGCACATGAATGACATGTACAACCATAGACCAACTAATTATTATCTCCATTTCTTTAATATTTTTTTTTTATGGCGTTAGAGACTAACCGTGTACTACTCGGTCAGATTCGTCCACACCGATGTAGCTACGAAATGTCTGACCACACGCTGTTAATAAATTTATTTAGAATGACCATTGTTCACAGATGGTAGGTATAATCCAACTTTTAATGATCACTGTGATCAGCCTCGTTAAAAGCTTTAGAACACTCGCAATTTTTAATGTGTAAGGCCTTGTTAGAACAGATCACGTTTATTTATCTGCTTTTGACCGCAGATTTGAATTACCCATGCATGCATGCCCCAGTTATACCACGTGACCACACAGTCGCATAAGTGCTATTATTTTGGAATTATATAATTCTTAAAATAGTTAAGGTAAAAATGTAGTATCGAAAATAGAAATATCGGTATATGTATGATGGCTAACTTTCGAAATTCACAGAGCTAGTCGACTAGAAAAACAATGAGCGAAGATTACTTTGAGGCATTACGAAGATTTCAAGGTGTCTAGGTGATGATTGTTCATAATATAAATTGTGGGATTTCTTTGATATGTTTGTTTGGAAATCAAAGGTATCCATCTGGATTTATTTGAAAGAGCACGCAATGTACCGATCATTTAGCACCCACATTCAATAGTTATCATCTGCAAAGAGGTTTATTACCTGTAGAACAAATGTTTTAACCTTGGTATATAATGCATCGGGATAACTGTTTGTCCCGTTGCACAACGCTAATGCATTTTATTAATCCAAACAGACTGTCTGACGTATTGTTTATTTATATTAAGGAAAGATCTGGTTTCTAATCATAGCCATAACTGTCACATCTGTTTGAAGTGGTTGGCAAGTGTGGCTTTCTTTTTTTTTTACGAATACCCGCATTTACATTTCAATACCCGGGTTTTTCTATATGGTCAGGTACCCGGTTACAAGAATTCATACAAATAAGGTGCACTTGTGTGTACATGCATCATTTTCTGACCCAATGTTTTATTCACATTAGATCACTAGGAGAGGGTTAGATGTAATTTTAAATATATATTCTTTTTTTCTGACAATCCCAGCAACAATTTCTCATTTTGTTAACACAACCCTGAACAGAAGTGATTTTTTTAATCAACCTTCCACTGCCAGAATCAAAACAATTCAAAACACAACCTCCTACAGAAGTTTTTTGTAAGTGCAGTCCTGTAGGGGAGTATGATATATGTTTTACTGGAACAGCCCTTATTTCATTTTGAGTGCAGTAAGTAGGATGTGATTCAACTTGGAATATAGTCACATCTACATTACAATCTCGAAATACGTAATCAAGCTTGAGAATCTATGTCATGGCTTATGTAATTCAGATTTGCAACACAAAGAAAATATGTTTTGAGGAAATTCAGGATGTAAACCTGTAAGTATATTTTTGCCTTTCTTATTACCAGCTAAGGAAGACAGTTTATGCCCTGTCACTTGCATGTTATTTGTAAGGACCCAGTTTAGCATTTATAGCTATCCTAAATCTGAAACATTGTATCAAAAGGGTTAAAGCAGAATGTGGCAAAGCAGCTGGTTTGTGGCAGTCCATGAAACATCTGCTTTAGTTATTCAGAAACAAATTTACAACCAAAACTTAAAGTGTCCACTACGAATGTACATGATTTGTTTACTGAGTACAGTAGTTCTTAATACTCCATAGGGCACACTTGAGTTCAGTATAAAGTTGTGCATAAGTGCAGTATCATTAAATGTTGCATGATTCTGGCAATGTAAAGTTATTGGAGAAAAAAAATGAGCATATAATAATAGTACTAAGTATTGATGCATACTAGAGGGTCTAGCAAACTTAAAATAGCTTTGAGTCATCCCTGTAGTCAGTCAGTTGGAAGATGATTTTTTTTCTCAAAAATATTCATTATATCTTTGTTGTATGCTGACAAGATGAGAGTTCAGCATTAGTAAATTTTGACCTGGTCCACCCATAATTAGTGCTTTAAAAATGCATCTCAGAAGACTAAATTACTTCATTGTGAATTATTCTTCTTGTCATCAATAATAATAATAATAATATTATTATTATTATTATTATTATTATTATTATTATTATTATTATTATTATTATTATTATTGTTATTATTATTTCTGTTATTGAAATTTAGGAAATTAAGAGAGTAGTTTACTTGTAGACTTGTAAATATTCAGTGTATCCAGCCCAATAAATTTTATGTGTAAAATCCTTGATACCATCTTTTTCAGTAGTGCTTTTCTTTTCTTTCTTTATGATTGCTTAGCAGAAGATGCATGTGGTAGTGATTCTTTCAAAGGGTAGTGAATCACATGAAAATGAATAGTTATAGTAGATATAGGCGGAATATTTGAAATTTCTTTGTTTTACTGGGTTTTATATTTTTTCTTTAGTAATGTATCCTTTCAGATCCTTGAATGAACTATGATTTAATTTAAAAAAGTTCAGGATCTGTTCTTTATTTGTTCAGTAAATGTGCCTTTAGACCGGAATGCTCAAATCAGTCAGTATCATCTAGTGTATCATGCAATCTGAGAAGGAAGCAGTCTACTGCTAAAATGACAGTAGAGATTTCCTATTTGATGTTGAGCATTAATTTGGAATCACTGATATAAACTATGTGAATGATGTTAAATTAATAACTGACAATAATCAAATCCTCTCAGCAGTTTTTTTGAGAACTGCTGATTCAGTGCACTGTTATCTCACATTAATTAATAAAAATTAGCACTCACTAACTAGAACATTGACTTGAGCAAGTTTTTTTTACATTTAAATTTACACTTAAAATTAGACCATGGAATTGCTTGAAATGCAGAACCTTCGGTGCCAAAATGGGGTTGTATGACATAAACTCCTCTTTTACTTGTTTACGCTCCTCAACCTAAACAATAATTTGCATCAGCCATTCCTGTCCATTGTTTGCATAGACAGTTCATGTTGAAAGAGATAATTCCTTATATAGTATATATTGAAATGTTAAAAAAAATTCCAGTCAGTATGCACACTGCTGGGAGCAGTTCAGTTCCACAAAGGCAAAGACCTTATTTATGCATTGACTTAAAGTATTAATTAGCATTTGACCTGAGCAGATAAATCTTTGCTTATGATTCTAATAACTATTGAAATCATATCAACTATAAGCAAATCTTAATGTAAATAATAGTCAGGCAAGGCATAGAGAAAGAATAGCATGGCACTGAACCACTTAAAAATGACATGGGGGAAGTGTAATAGAGTGGACATACTGCTGTGAGTATTTCAAATAAACAAAGACCTCATACCACCATTGGCATTAATCACAAGCAAGTGAATAGATGAAGCTATATATTGCTGCTTATGATCATAAAAATTAAATTAAGAATACGTGTTTTCTTAGCCAAACATGAAAATGTTAATTTTACAAGCACAACAAAAAAAGGATGTCCAAAACAGTTTGCCACAGAATCAAATGGCCTGGCATTGAAAATGAAGCACTTTGGCACCTTCAGGGTGAACCCTTAAAGAAAAAAAAAAAAGTCTTTTGTGAACAAACAAATTTATGAAATACCTTTAAAGTATTATGCTTTCTAATTGGTCAGTTGAAGAAATAGGAACTTGCAGTAGGGTATGTGACAGTTGCTTCTGTTGGTTAACCTTTGGTGAATGAATAGTGGAAGTTAAATAATTAAACCAATCACAGTTGTTGTTTCATGCCATATTGGCTTTAGGGGTAATTCTAAAAAGCATGCAGTTTAATAACTATTTAGACAGTATTAATAGCATTAGTGTAATGATAATGTGAAGTATGTGTGTGTGATATATATACATACACCACTCCCTCGATAACTCGCGCCCGGATAACTCGCGAACCCGCTTATAATGCGGTGTCCGGCATGGCTCCCGATTTTTTTTTACCAAGGAAAATATATTTTTAAATGAGTTAAACATGAAAAAGTTGTGATAAGAAATTGTAAATTGGCAATATTAACCTTGATACATTGTTCGTTTTTATCCACTAAAATGGTGATTACCATATTTTCCGGGGTATAAGTCGCTACTTTTTTTCTTTGTTTTTTCTTAAAAATGATGTGTGCGACTTATATGCAGTAGCGACTTATACGATAAATAAAAATTTTTAACGACTGTGACTGATGCGCAGTGGTGCTGTGCTTTAGCCAAATGCATCTGCCGGTATATGGGCAAGCCAATTGCTGGAAACTTACATACGGTACACGTAAATATTAGACTATGGGATTATCAAATTAAATAGTCAAATAATATTTAGCTATATATGTGTTAAAATTTGTTATTAATAAATAAAAACAATATTGAAATAACGATTGCCATTGTATTTTCTTTATTATTCGGCATGTACATCTTAGAATTTTTCTGTCTCTAAATTCAGTCGTTGTAAATTTCATCCCATTTTCCCACCCAAGCTGCTATTCAAAGTCCTTTGAACTTGCCGTCCAGCTATTTCGTCATGTTCTTTTGATGTACTCAAATACAGAATGCAGAACTGGAATTTTTTTGTTATTTTAAACAGCGAATTATGTCACTGTAAAGCGTTTCCGAGACCTCTGTTGGTGCTTCATAATTTACTTTAATAGTAGTTTATAAAAACACACAATCATTTTTTCGGTTGGTTTCGATACGGCTGGTTATAAAAAAAAACATAGCAGGAATATTTCCTCTGATTATTGCTCTAGTTTTAAACTCTGGATTAAGCCAAGACTTTCTTCATGGGGAGAACTTCAAAGTACCGGTAATTAATAAAAAAAATAAATAAAAATGACAGGAAGGCCTGTGAACAGTTTCAATTGCTAGGTGAATTCAAAAGGTCTTCGTTAAGGTATTAAAATCACTGTAGTGTATAAAGTGCCTTTGAAGTTCGCTTGGGTTGTGGAAATGACCGATATATAAATACGTACTGTTCATACAATGGAGCATTAATAAAATATAGTTTCACAATAACGTTGTATGATTTAAAATTGTTATATTAGCGTAAGTCAAAAAGTTTTGTTTTAAGTTAAATTAACTAGAAAAAAATATGATGCAAAATTTAAGTTAAACGTCGTAGCATTTGCGAAAGAAGGGAAATCGTAGTGGCAAAGCAAGTTGGCCAGTTCTCAAGGAGAATCTACAAAAATAGATTGTGGAACAGCGTGCTGCAGGTCATGGACTTTCAACAATTCAAATACGACTCAAGGCAAAGTCAAAGTCTATTGTAATACTGACTTTTATGTTACTCTTAAACAATTGTATAATATTTCTTACTCGAAGTTGGAAATTACTAAGTCGCATGCAAAGACGTGATTATGGTAAGTGCGGAGGAGTGACTTATACGCAGGAGCGACTTATAGGGCAGAAAATACTGTATTGCCTGTAAAGATAGAATCCATATTGTAAAATTTGCGCTAAGCAAACGGAAACCAGGAAGAATAATGTTTAGATGATTTCCTCTATATACTGTAAGTTATCCTGAAATTAATGTTACTCTGTGAGGAAAACCTAAACAAAGTACACCGATATGAAAGATATTTATCCACTGTTAATCTTAGCGCGATTATTGAGTATTCAACATGCCAAGCCACCCCACCACTTTTTCTCTATGCGTTGATCCCATTGTTATATTTGTTGTTTGTTATAGGTCCCTCAATAACTCGTGCCCTCGCTTATATCGCGGTTGATGATTTTGGACCCCAATGTCCGCGAGTTATCGAGAGAGTGGTGTGTATGTATATATATATATATATATATATATATATATATATATATATATATATATATATATATATATATACATGCACACACACATACACATTTGGATTTTTAGCTAGGCTTTAACAATTGCCAGAGGGGCCCCGAATGGCCAAGTGGTCTAAAGTGCTGTCTGTTACGGATCACTGCCATCTCACCTCTGTCTGTGTGGGTTCGAGTCTAGGATTTGGCAAATGTGGATGTGAGAAAGCTTGCCAGTAGCTTCTCATGGGTTGGTGGTTCTTTCCGGTGATTTCCTGGTTTCTTCCTCCACCATTAATATTGGCCGCCATGAATAGCCTATCGTGTGCTGAAAAATGGCGTTAAGCCCAACAACAACAACAACAACAACAACAACAACAATTGCCAGTAATATCTTGTGCATCATTGGTTCTTCACTGGGTTCTTCCTCCACTAATTATACTGGCAGCCATGAATATTCTACATTGTGCCAAAATGGCTTGAAACCCTACAACAACTTTCCCTAAGGATTATCTTTCCTTAAGGATCATTGCAAAGGATTATCTTTCCAAAGAATCTTTTCATTGGATTATCTTTCACAAAGAATCAGTGTATAGAAGGTTTATCTTTCTCTAATGATCATTGCATAGGATTGTCATTCCCAAGGATCATTGCATAAGATTATATATATATATATATATATATATATATATATATATATATATATATATATATATATATATATATATATATATATATATATATCTTTCCCTAAGGATCATTGCATACAAGGGTTATGTTTCTTTAAGGATTGGTTGGTGCATAGAAGAATTATCTTTCCCTAATGATCATTGCATAAAAGGATTATTTTTCCCAAGGATCAGTACCTTGAAATAATATGGAAAAAAATACTGAGTGGCCATTAAATAATAGCTGATTGATATTTTTAAAGTTTTATACCTTTGCACTTGTTGATCAAAGATTTCTTGTATCAAAAACAAAGAAAAGGGTATGCTGTTTTCAGTACCACATATCAAGATTACATTAGTTTTCCACAACTAAAAGCTGGTACAGTCAATTTATGGCAGGCAGTAAATTAATAAAATGTTTCCAAGGTCTGGTAGGTGTTTCAGTTTTTATCATTTACTTTCACAGAATTGTTGGGATTATTAGAATTGTGTAAGAATTTTTGTTTTTCATTATTTAATAATAGAGAGGAATTGCAAATATGGTATTTGTTTATTTAATCTCAGGAGCCATTCTGGTTCAGTGGTTTGTTTGCTGGACTCAATATTGAAAGCTTTTGGTGGCACCAAAATTGACTTGCTTTGACCTTCTGGCTAATTAATGTCCATCTGGGAAATATACTTCATGACCAGCCTGGATCAGTTACTGTTGTGTGTCCATGGGCAAGGCACTTTACAAGAATACTCATTGCACTAAATAACCAATTTGTATTGTTATGCTGTAAAGCACCAAACCAAACCAAAACATTTAGTTTCTTGTAGGTAAAATATTGACAATGTCATTATGTAAAGTTCATTTCATTTCAAACTTTGCAGTACATTAAGTGTTAAGTTTACAACTTAAGACCCATTGTCCTCCTTTTCATCTCTGTTTTCTTATATCTATCTATTAATTTTGATGATATGTTTCTTTTTATAATATATTATTAACAGATGTTTGGTTGAGTTAAGTATTTGATTTATCCTTTAAAATATTTTCAGAGAACCCATGTGCTCATTCTATTTTGTCTGAAGAGTTGCTCAAATCTTTTATTCCAGAATTTGAGAATGCAGAGACGTTGTTAGTATCTGAGGTACAGATGCTACTGGAACACAGGTATTGATGTGGTATTATCAAGAGTTCTGTAAAACACATATCCCCATGCTCCTGTTTTGACCCACCCCAAGTTGTGTGAGTTGTGGATAGATCCAGAATTGTGTACCATGTAAGGTGTGGATAAATCTAGAACCCCATGTTGTGTAAGGCATGGATAAATCAAGGCCTTCATGGTAATTGAGGTATGGACCCCCTGTTATGTAAGGTGTGGATAGATTCAGATCCCGATGTCATGTGAGGTGTTGATAGATCCATCTCCCCATGTTGTGTGAGGTGTGGATAGATCCAGGGCCCCATGTCATATGAGGTGTGTGAATTGATCCAGACTCCAATATTGTGAGGTATTGATAGATCCATAACCCCATGTCATGCAAGGTGTGTATAGATGCTACTGGAACATGGATATATAAGTTGTGTATTCAATAGTTTTGTAAAACACATATCCTCTTGCTCCTGTTTTATATAGCCCCAACTTGTGTGAGTTGTGGATAGAACCCAGTCCCCATGTCATGTAAAGTGTGGATAGATCAAGGCCCATGTGTCATGTGAGGTGTTGATAAATCCAAGTCCATCATGTCATATGAGGTGTGGATAGATCAAGGCCCCTGTGTCATGTGAGGTGTTGATAGATCCAGGCCCATCATGTCATATGAGGTTTGGATAGATCCTGGCCCCTGTCATGTGAGGTTTGGATAGGTCCATGCTCCCATGTGATGTGAGTTGTTGATAGGTCCAGGACCAAGTCATACGAGTTGTGGATAGATCTGTGACACCATGTCATGTGAAGTGTGGGTGGATCCAGGTC
Source organism: Potamilus streckersoni (assembly GCA_016746295.1). Classification (NCBI taxonomy): domain Eukaryota; kingdom Metazoa; phylum Mollusca; class Bivalvia; order Unionida; family Unionidae; genus Potamilus; species Potamilus streckersoni. The sequence continues at coordinate 2,523,170 of JAEAOA010002091.1, forward strand.
ACAATGTCATGTGAAGTGTGAGTGTATCCAGGTCACAATGTCATGTGAAGTGTGGGTGTATCCAGGTCACAATATCATGTGAAGTGTGGGTGGATCCAGGTCACAATGTCATGTGAAGTGTGGGTGGATCCAGGTCACAATGTCATGTGAAGTGTGGGTAGGACCAGGCCCAATACTGGTTGTGGTAATCAGAATGTCTAATTTTCTGTCCATCAGATTGATCTTAGGGGCCTCAGCTCTATGTTCAGTGGCTCATTCAAAACCTAGTTAACATGCTCACAAATATCACTTCCCAGACATGAAAGACTAATAAGTTTGGAGAGATTGGCTGGAGATATAAAAAGTGTAGTTCACAGACAGACATTACATGGCCAGAAGGTTAAAGCAAGTAAGTCTTCATGCCACCAAAACTTATACTAAAAGCCGCTAAATATGATAGTGATGTAGATAACAGTGTTGCAATTAAGGAATCTGAGACCTGGATATTATCTAGAGAGTATCAGACCTGGAGGGATCCCTGATGAGCATCATTGAAAACTTTGAGAAGTCCCAGACTTCCTTTGCTTCTAAAAATGCCTGACAGCATGGCTTCTAAAAATGTCTGACAGCATGGCTTTATAGTTAAATGAAGCTTATATTTAGAGCTTTATAATATTGCCATTTGTGTAGATCTTTGTATGCTGGTCATTTACATCTAGAGAGAAGTCAAGGTATGAAAATACTATTCTGCTGACGCAATTACAATTCTCGATGTGATGTTCTACTTAACTGCAGTGGTGGCCATATTGGATTATGGATTGGCACCCATTTGACTAACCTTCATGTAAACAAGATCATTTTGTGTACTATATGTTGTGCAGACATTGTAATTTTGTTGGTCTTATATGAAAAAGGTGTAGCTCACTCATCCAAGATGGCCACTGTATCATGAAAATCTTCTTACTGGTACTTCTTTTGAATGTCATATCAACATAGAGCATTTTCTGTCAATTATTTCATACGATGTTGAAAATGAAAATGGTGCCTATCCAATATTCAATATGGCTGCCACTGCAGTTTTGTAAAAAAGCATATTGCCACTCCTGGATGGATGTTATATCAGCTTGGGGTTTCACTAAGAGACTTGTTATGATGTCTTGTTTCTTGTAAAAGAAAATGGTACCAATCTGACATTCAGTATCACCACCATAGCAGCCATCTTGAACATTTTTTTATTACTACTCCGCCTGAAAGATTTTTAATATTGCATGGAGTTTTCACTAAAAGAGACTTCATTTCTTCTCTTTTCATTTTGAAAATGGTGTCTGTCTACTGTCTGACATGACCACCACAGCAGCCATCTTGAAATTCTTGTTCTTGCTACTTCATGTCAGCTTTGGTTTTTTCATTGGAAGATATATAATGTCTAGTTGGAGTTAAATGAAAATGGTAATCTTATATCCAGTATGGTCACCATGGCAGCCAGTTTGAAACTTTGCTGTTTCTCTTACATCAGACATGGTGACCACAGAAGCTATCTTGAAATTCTTGTTATTGCTGCTTTTCCTGAATTGAAAGTCATATCAAAATGGGGTTTTTACCAAAAGACTGTTGGTGATATCTATTTGGTCCCAAAGACTATTTGTGATATCTATTTGGTCCTAAAGACTATTGGTGATATCTGTTTGGTCCAAAAGACTATTCATGATATCTATTTGGTCCAAAAGATTATTGATGATATCTATTTGGTCCAAAATGAAGGTAGAGCAGATCAGACATTAGATATGGCCACCATGCCAGGCATCTTGAACTTGCTTTTGTAGCTACTCCTAAATGGAAAATCATATTGACATTAGGTTTGTAACATAAGACTTTTTATGATGTTTAAATGGTCCTGAGTACTTGCATCCAGGATGACCACCATTTTGAAGACAATTTTCTTGCTACTTCTTCAGATTGGATGGTCATATCAAATTGGATGGTCATGTCATATTGGATGGTCATATCAAATTGGATGGTCATGTCATATTGGATAGTCATGTCATATTGGATGGTCATGTCATATTGTATGGCCATATCAAATTGGATGGCCATGCCATATTGGATGGCCATATCAAATTGGATGGTCATATCAAATTGGATGGTCATAGCAGATTGGATGGTCATATCAAATTGGGTGGTCATGTCATATTGGATGGTCATATCAAATTGGATGGTCATGTCATATTGGATGGTCATATCAAATTGGATGGTCATGTCATATTGGATGGTCATGTCATATTGGATGGTCATATCAAATAGGATGGTCATGTCATATTGAATGGTCATATCAAATAGGATGGTCATGTCATATTGGATGGCCATATCAAATTGGATGGTCATATCAAATTGGATGGTCATGTCGTATTGAATGGTCATATCAAATTGGATGGTCATGTCGTATTGAATGGTCATATCAAATTGGATGGTCATATCAAATTGGATGGTCATGCCATATTGGATGGCCATATCAAATTGGATGGCCATATCAAATTGGATGGTCATGCCATATTGGATGGTCATATCAAATTGGATGGTCATGCCATATTGCATGGTCATATCAAATTGGATAGTCATGTCATATTGGATGGTCATATCAAATTGGATGGTCATATCAAATTGGATGGTCATGCCATATTGGATGGTCATATCAAATTGGATGGTCATGTCATATTAGATGGTCATATCAAATTGGATGATTATATCAAATTGGATGGTCATAACAGATTGGATTGTCATGCCATATTGTATGGTCATATCAAATTGGATGGTCATGTCATATTGGATGGTCATATCAAATTGGATGGTCATGCCATATTGCATTGTCATATCAAATTGGATAGTTATGTCATATTGGATGGTCATATCAAATTGGATGGTCATATCAAATTGGATGGTCATGCCATATTGGATGGTCATATCAAATTGGATGGTCATGTTATATCATATTGGATGGTCATATCAAATTGGATGATTATATCAAATTGGATGGTCATAGCAGATTGGATGGTCATGCCATATTGGATGGTCATATCAAATTGGATGGACATGTCATATTGGATGGTCATGTCATATTGGATGGTCATATCAAATTGGATGGTCATATCAAATTGGATGGTCATGCCATATTGGATGGTCATATCAAATTGGATGGTCATGGTCATATCATATTGGATGGTCATATCAAATTGGATGATTATATCAAATTGAATGGTCATAGCAGATTGGATGGTCATGCCATTTTGGTTGGTCATATCAAATTGGATGGTCATGTCATATTGGATGGTCATGTCATATCGGATGGTCATATCAAATTGTATGGTCATGTCATATTGGATGGTCATATGGTTTTCACAAGTATTCTTCAACTTCATATGTAGTGTAGATGGCCCTAAGCGAAAATGGTATCACATAGTATCCAGTATGGCTGTCATAATATACATATTTAAAATCTTGTTATAAAACTATCTCCTATAGAGATGGTCACATTGGTCTTCCACCTAAAGGTTTATAATGGTGCCTATTTTGTCCTACCTGAAAATTGTCTTAATCAGATGTTAAATATGGCCACCACACTGGCTAATGTGAAACTAGTGTATATTAAGAATATTAGAGATGGTTTCATGAAAAATAACCATATCATGAATTACTGGAGAGTGGAGCATCAGTCCCCATGCAGGAATGTTGTTTGTAAGTTTGAGAAGAAAACAAAACTGAGTTCCTTATTATTATCCAAAATGATGAAGTTAAGCACAGAGTAAAACATAACATATTTATCAACAATTTAGATAATGAATATGTATGGTTATACAAATTTCAGTTCATTCTTTAGTTGCTTTTAGTAATATATCTTGTATTTTATTTTATCATCAGATGTCTTATTCAGTTTGGAGCTTGGAAATTAGGAGAAAGTGTCAGAATGGAAGCAGTTTTGATTTTAAAATGGTATCCTTTCTATGCCAAATGTTTGATTCTGTTCAGTTATGGCCATAGAAAATTCTTGAAGAAAAATAATGTCATCAGGCATGGAAGATTTTGTTTTTAAATTTGTGGAAGCCTTTTAAAAATTCAGCCTGTGTGGTAAGCATTTAGCTTATCCAGCAGTGTCATAAAATATAATCTGAATTTTTCATCCCAATAAAATTGATTTGAAATATTGTGTGAAAAGTAAATAACCCACTTCTGTATTCTAGAGTTACCATTTGCTGAACTGTCATTACCACATGTGTTTAAAATAGTTCTAGTTTTTAAGTTCAGTATTGGTCCTGCATTATTATGATTTTAATTAGGAAAAAAATATTAAAGACTTTATTTCTGTTACGAGTCATTGAACCTACATGAAATTTAGCAATGTCCCCCCCCCAATTGGATGTTTTTAAGGCAATAAAGCTGCAACAGAAAAACCATAAGAAACAATCAAGTATTTTGGCTTTTCATTTTTATTTTCTCAATAGAACGTTCTTAGGATAGTTATAGTCTTTTTTCATGATGTGGATGATTCTGTCATTGTATATTTAGAAAACAGCAAAATGAGAGTGCAGAGGAAGAACAGGAATTGTCTGAAGTGTTCATGAAAACTCTGCAGTACACACAGAGGTTCTCCAAGTTCAAGAACAGAGAAACTATTGCAGCAGTTAGAACGTAATTCTGCCATTATTTTGAACTAATTAGTTCTAATACATATAATGTTGCATCCTCTTGCATACATGTAATATTCTATCCTCTTTCATACATATAATATTAATCCACTTTCATACATGTACTATTACATCCTCTTTCATACATGTAATATTGCATCCTCTCTAATGTATGTAATATTACATCCTCTAATGCATGCAATATTACATTTTTTTTATACATGCAATATTACATTCTCTTTCAGACATGTAATATTGCATCCTCTTTCATACATGTAATATTATATCCTCTTTCATGTAATATTGCATCCTCTTTAATGTATGTAATATTACATCCTCTTTAATACATATGATGTTACAGTCAGATTCAGTGTGTGTAGAAAATGTGTTAAAGTTTTGTTTGGTTGCTGTGGAAATGTTATATGCGTTAATTAAGGTATATACTTGTTTGCAAGTATTTTTTGTGCTGATATTGACAACTTTTGAATGTCCTATAAAAGCAGAACTTTGGAATAGTGTTACATATATTGCTTTTATTATTGACTAATATTTTTAAATTAAAAAACACTGAAATTTTCTGCTTCTGTGATCAGTTTTGTGGAATGTGGGGAAAATGGAATTTTCTTTGGTACTTCATCTGATTGATTGGTGAATATATTTTGTTATTTAAATAGAAATATCATTGTTCATCAGGTGTTTAATTTTGTAGTTTATAGAAACCACCAAATCCATGAAATTTTAATATTTAATGTCTTTATATATATATATATATATATATATATATATATATATATATATATATATATATATATATATATAAGAGAGAGAGAGAGAGGATACTTTGAATGCTACAGGCTTCTGTTTTGAAGAACTGTATGGATAAAAACAGTGTGAAGATTAATATTAAGAGGAATTAGGTCAAGTTTCATTTTCATCAAGGTCATGTTTCATTTTCATCAAGGTCAAGTTTCATTTTCATCAAGGTCATGTTTCATGTTCAATGTTTTTCATCAAAACATATATCAGTTTTGGCCAGTGTTCAGCTTAAGATTTTGTCCATCATTACGTCATATTGGTGGATGTCTGCATCATTTGGACACATTTATAGTACTGTTAAATCATGAATAGTTTCTCTATAGAAAATAAGTGGGTCTTTTTTTACAAATGAAGCCATTTCTTTGATGAAACTGACAGACCCTGTGTAAAGGATATTTTTCATGTCTTTTTTTTTTAATTATTTCTAAATGTTTTATTGTGCACTTTAGTTACCCACAACCCACATTAATGGAAAGAGTATGTCTTGTTCAAGATTCTTTTTATGTACATTTTGCTTTCAGTCTTTTAATGCAGAAGAAGCTACACAAATTTGAGCTAGCAGCTTTAGCCAACCTGTGTCCAGATAATCTTGATGAGGCCAAGTCTCTCATTCCCAGGTAAGAAAAAAAAATACATTCTGTTAATTCATGCTCAGTCTGGTTCCAGGAATATCTTTGACAAAAGTTTGTGAATTCCTGCTCAGTCTGGTTCCTGGAATATCTTTGACAAAAGTTTGTGAATTCCTGCTCAGTCTGGTTCCTGGAATATCTTTGACAAAAGTTTGTGAATTCCTGCTCAGTCTGGTTCCCGAAGTACCTTTGAAAAAAAATTCGCTTTCATGATGTATAACCTCTGCTTCTTTACAAGGCAATTTGATTCATTTATGGTGGCTTCTTATGTTGCTTTGATGGTTAAAAATGAAAATAGATCTGATCTGTCTTTCATTATGATAGCAGCATTCTTGAAAATCATGTTCTTATCACTACTTTTTGATATAAATGAGAATTTTGCTAGATGTTTAATATAATTTATACTCTGCTGCAAAAGTTATTTCTTTTACATTTCAAAAGCAGTAACTAAACTATGTGGTCAAGTTTTCTTTGCTAAAAATTAGCTGTTTCCTTGAGGTCTATGTAATAGACTCTTGTCTAAAAATTAAATATTTCTATGAGGTCTATGTAATAGACTCTAGGCTAAAAAATTAGATGTTTCCATGAGGTCTATGTAATAGACTCTAGGCTAAAATATTAGATTTTTCCATGAGGTTTATGTAATAGACTCTTGTCTAAAAATTAATTATTTCTATGAGGTCTATGTAATAGACTCTAGGCTAAAAAATTAGATGTTTCCATGAGGTCTATGTAATAGACTCTAGCCTAAAAAATTAGATGTTTCCATGAGATGTTAGGTAGATGTTTCTTACCTAAAAAGAAGTCAATGTAATAGACTCTTGGCTGAAGATGAGATGTTTCCTTATAGTCTTTGTAATAGACTCTTGGCTGAAGATGAGATTTTTTCTTGAGATCTTTGTAATAGACTCTTGGCTAAAAATGAGATGTTTCCATGAGGTCTGTGTAATAGACTTTTGGCTAATAATGAGATGTGTCCTTGAGATCTATGTAATAGACTTTATGATTATTCTTTTGCAGCTTAGAGGGTCGCTTTGAAGATGAGGAACTAACACAAATACTAGAAGATATCCAAACAAAGAGAAGTTTCCAGTACTGAAAAATATTTCTACCTAAAGAAAAGGGACACTTCTTTTCTTGTTGGCCTTTGCTGTGGTCAGTTTTATACTTAATGACATGGCTATTCCAGTGATGCATTGCTAGTAAAACATCAGTTGAAAGTTCAGAACTGCATTGTGTATTGATGTAAGCATTTTGAGTTGGAATTAAAACTTGAATTTCAATAAATTTGTACACAGGTACAGAAGCATTCCTTACTGTTCTCATGTATATGAGTTAAAGTTCAGGTTTTTGGGATGATGTTAGATTCTTCAGTTTTGATTTTAGTATGGACATTTAATGCCACAAAAGATTGGAATTATTTTGGAAATTTAGTTGCCTAATAAATCATGCTATAGTTGGAAAGAATAAATGTCTGTAACTTCAAATTTTCTTGTTATGTTCAACAAGTGTTCCCAAAAAAATTAGTTATTTGTGAAACATATGTTCTGTTTGACAACAGTAATTTCATAATATCTCACTTTCTGGGATTTATGATTAGAATATGTTCAATTTTAGTTTTGGGTATCACATTTATTTGTCAGGTTTTCCAGTCTCATTTCAGTAAATAAAATATTTACCAATTGAATCACAATTATGTTTTTTTTTGTTTTATTGGTCAAGAACCAGATTGAACTGTAACAAAGCTATCAGAGCGTCAATCTTAAATATATTGTTATTGCTACTCCACATGGAAAGGTGGAATAATAAATATGGAATTTTCACAAAAACACTTTGTACTCTATTTGCATGGTCCTATTTGGATGCTGATTTCAGGGGTTTCTTGCAATATGTTTTTTGTCCTGTAATAGCTAACATCAAAATGGCCATATTGAAAGTTATTTTTGGCTGTTCTCCTAAATAAATGATTGTGTCAGAATTGGGTTTTGACTCAACACTGTCATAATGCATAATTGGTCTGGAATATAAATGGTGCATATCTAACCTCCGGCTATAGCATTCATCTAAATAAAATCTATGAAAACATATAAATTTGTTTCAAGTCTGGTTTCTAGTGATTGTCTTCTGTTAAGTTAATTTAGAAAATAAAACCTGCACATTTTATATTGTTGACCTAAAATGGATTGAACAGGTTGCTATTGCCTCTCAATCTGTCGTTGAAAATAACCTTATAATTCGTTTTAATTAATTCTAGATCATGTGCTGCCACCTGTTTTGGACATGTGAAAAGTTATTGACGGCTCTAGAAGGATCTTGTATCATCAATGGCAAAAACAGATAGTTTACATTGTTATGCAATGCCATCTATATCCAAATAGCCAAAATGTCTTTAGCATTTTGGTTTTATTACAAAAGGGTTCATAGACTTTATAGGTAACAGACTGCAAGTTTGGTGGGATTCTGTTTCAATGAGACATCATCCAATTTACGGCTTTTTAAAACAGTAGAAGAGAATATTTATATATATATATATATATATATATATATATATATATATATATATATATATATATATATATATATATATATATAATGAAATGTAATAGCTGTATATCAATCTAATTAAATCATGGTAACCAAATGCCATCAGATTTTCAATTTTAAATATGCAGGTGACTCTTCTGAAATTTCTTCTTTTGTTTGCTCTAAACAGATAAAGATCAATTTAAATTTTTCTATATAATAGTAAATATTTCTGATAAGACAATCATTAACAAAGATTGAGTGTTTTATATATATATATATATATATATATATATATATATATATATATATATATATATATATATATATATATATATATATATATATGATCAATATTTGTAATTTTGGTCATTAAATTTGACAAATAGTGTATAATATTTCTGACAATGTATCAAGGAAATATGATGGCAATTTTTTGTAATTGGAGTTATTTTAATCTTTATGTAGAAGCTTAACATTTGAGAGTTTTTAAAAGCTGAAAGCAAATTTAAATCATAGATCAAATTCTACAGTCTTGCTAATATTAATTGATAAATTGCAGTAAAATTGTGTACCAGTCCTGTTGATTTATTATTTTCAAACAGCCTAATAGGTTTGAAAGAAATTTGCTATCGTTCATTTAACACACATGCCACCCCCTGGCAAGGAAAAAGCTTAATCCAAGTGGACAAAAGTAGTAATCTGAGCAGAAAAAGCGTAATCCATATATAACAATAAAATTCAATGCGCATATGTACAAAACACATGCATATTTTCCACAATTTTGGCGGCAGGAAGCATCTGTTTGAACAAAGGACCAAAGTTTTATTATACCATTAGTTGTAGTCAATATTCTATTAAGAGCTCGGTAAATAATGCATCTGCATTTATAAAATTTGTTTCCACAATTTAGTTCTGTTGTAAAAATGAAGTTACCTTAGTATTGGAGTTTACAAAATAAGTTAATTCAAGGTGTCTGTTTTATACTGACCAATATTAAAATCCTTTCCACACAGCCTGCAATGGGCGTGAAGTTACTCTAGTATGTCACTGTATTGTGTTATTCATGTATTCATCTCTGAGTAGATTTTTCCATTTTTTTTTCTCTTTTTAATCCATCTTTGAAATCATTTGAGAAACATTTTTGCTGTAACATGCGCATCTTGACTAGAATAAATTGAACTACTTTTACCACCAAATTCCTGCAGAATGGTTCTATACCTTACATTGTAATGAAGAATATGTGAGCAAAGATTAAAAATTTTAAAACCAGTCTGTTCTGTCCTAAGCTTGACAGCTGCTATAAATAGAAACAGTGGTATTCTTGGAAAAAAGGCAGCTGCTATAAATAGAACATAACACTAAGGAAAGTCACAGTTAGTCTGCATAGAAGTATACTTTTATGTTATAGTTACTCAGAAGCGGTCTTTTCTAGAATACATTTTGTGCGATTAGTTGGATGTTAATAAAAATGAGAAAACAAATTATTAATTTTTTGGGGAGTGGGATATACCAAAAAAGCGTAATTCAAGTTCATTTACGCATAAGGCGTAATTTAGCGGAAGAAAAGCGCAATGATTATGCCAAAAGCGTAATGGTTGGCATGTATGAGTTAATAAGCTGTTACCTTTAACTTGAGTTTGTGATAAACCTTTTAAAAAGTGGTAAAATAGGGTAATATCTCTGTTTAGTTGCATACATATCTTCATAATATTATGACATGGTACATCTGTGTGTTCAATTGTCTTCATAATATTGTCTATGACATGGTACCTCTGTGTGTTTAATTGTCTTCATAATATTGTCTGTGACATGGTACATCTGTGTGTTCAATTGTCTTCATAATATTGTCTGTGACATGGTACATCTGTGTGTTCAATTGTCTTCATATTATTATCTGTGACATGGTACATCTGTGTGTTTAATTGTCTTCATAATATTGTCTGTGACATGGTACATCTGTGTGTTCAATTGTCTTCATAATATTGTCTGTGACATGGTACATCTATGTGTTCAATTGTCTTTATAATATTGTATGTGACATGGTACATCTATGTTTTCAATTGTCTTCATAATATTGTCTGTGACATGGTACATCTGTGTGTTCAATTTGTCTTCATAATATTGTCTGTGACATGGTACATCTGTGTGTTTAATTGTCTTCATAATATTGTCTGTGACATGGTACATCTGTGTGTTCGATTGTCTTCATAATATTGTCTGTGACATAGTACATCTGTGTGTTCAATTGTCTTCATAATATTATCTGTGACATGGTACATCTGTGTTTATTTGTCTTCATAGTATTCTTTGTGACATGGTACATCTGTGTGTTTAATTATCTTCATAATATTGTCTGTGAAATGGTACAACTGTGTGTTTAATTCTTCATAATTTTGTCGGTGACATGGTACATCTGTGTGTTTAGTTTTCTTGATAATACTATGTGTGACATGGTACATATGTGTGATTTTAATTGTCTTCATAATATTGTCTGTGACATGGTACATGTGTGTGTTTAGTTGTCTTCAAAATATTGTCTGTGACATGGTACATCTGTGTGTTCAATTGTCTTCATAATATTGTCTGTTACATGGTACATATATGTTTAATTGTCTTCATAATATTGTCTGTGACATGGTACATCTGTGTGTTGAATTGTTTTCATAATATTGTCTGTGACATAGTACAGCTGTGTGTTCAATTGTCTTCATAATATTATCTGTGACATGGTACATCTGTGGGTTTAATTGTCTTCATAGTATTATCTGTGAGATGGTACATCTGTGTGTTTCATTATCTTCATAATATTGTCTGTGAGATGGTATCTGTGTGTTTAATTGTCTTTGTAATATTGTCTGTGACATGGTACATCTGTGTGTTTAATTGTCTTCATAATATTGTCTTTGACATGGTACATCTGTGTGTTTAATTGTCTTCATAATATTGTCTGTGACATGGTACATCTGTGCATTTCATTGTCTTCATAATATTGTATGTGACATGGTACATCTGTGTGTTCAATTGTCTTCATAATGTTGTCTGTGACATGATACATGTGTGTTTAATTGTCTTCATAATATTGTCTGTGACATGGTACATCTGTGTATCTAATTGTCTTCATAATATTGTCTGAGGGATGGTAGATCTATGTGTTTAATTGTCTTCATAATATTGTCTGTGACATGGTAAATCTGTGTGTTTAATTGTCTTCATAATATTGTCTGTGACATGGTACATCTATGTGTTCAATTGTCTTCATAATTTGTCTGTGACATGGTACATCTGTGTGTTCAATTGCCTTCATAATATTTTCTGTGGGATGGTACATCTATGTGTTTAATTGTCTTCATAATATTGTCTGTGACATGGTACATCTGTGTGTTTAATTGTCTTTGTAATATTGTCTGTGACATGGTACATCTGTGTGTTCAATTGTCTTCATAATATTGTCTGTGACATGGTACATCTATGTGTTTAATTTTCTTTGTAATATTGTCTGTGACATGGTACATCTATGTGTTTAATTGTCTTCATAATATTGTCTGTGACATGGTACATCTGTGTGTTTAATTATCTTCATAATATTGTCTGTGAGATGGTAGATCTGTGTGTTTAATTGTCTTTGTAATATTGTCTGTGACATGGTACATCTGTGTGTTCAATTGTCTTCATAATATTGTCTGTGACATAGTACATCTGTGTGTTTAATTGTCTTCATAATATTGTCTGTGACATAGTACATCTGTGTGTTTAATTGTCTTCATAATAATGTCTGTGACATGGTACATCTGTGTTTAACTGTTTTCATAATACTGTCTGTGACATGGTACATCTGTGTGTTTAATTGTTTTCATAATAGTCTGTGACATGGTACATCTGTGTTTAATTATCTTCATAGTATTGTCTATGATATGGTACATCTATGTGTTTAATTCTCTTCATATAATTGTCTATGACATGATATATGTGTGTGTGTTTAATTATCTTTGAAATATTGTCTGTGACATGGTACATCTATGTGTTTAATTGTCTTTGTAATATTGTCTGTGGCATGGTACATCTATGTGTTTAATTCTTCATAATATTGTCTGTGACATGGGTACATCTGTGTGTTTAATTGTCTTCATAATATTGTCTGTGACATGGAACATCTATGTGTTCAATTGTCTTCATAATATTGTCTGTGACATGGTACATCTGTGTGTTTAATTATCTTCATAATATTGTCTGTGAGATGGTATATCTGTGTTTAATTGTCTTTGTAATATTGTCTGTGACATGGTACATCTGTGTGTTCAATTGTCTTCATAATACTGTCTGTGACATGTAACATGTGTGTTTAATTGTCTTCATAATATTGTCTGTGACATGGTACATCTGTGTGTTTAATTGTCTTCATAATATTGTTCGTGACATGGTACATCTGTGTGTTCAATTGTCTTCATAATATTATCTGTGACATGGTACATCTGTGTGTTTAATTGTCTTCATAATATTGTCTGTGACATGGTACATCTGTGTGTTTAATTATCTTCAAAATATTGTCTGTGACATGGTACATCTATGTGTTTAATTGTCTTCATAATATTGTCTGCAACATGGTACATCTGTGTGTTTGTCTTCATAATATTGTCTGTGACATGGTACATCTGTGTGTTTGTCTTCATAATATTGTCTGTGACATGGTACATCTGTGTGTTAAATTGTCTTCATAAATTGTCTGTGAGAAGGTACATCTATGTGTTTAATTCTCTTCATAATATTGTCTGTGACATGATACATGTGTGTTTAATTGTCTTTGTAATATTGTCTGTGGCATGGTACATCTATGTGTTTAATTCTTCATAATATTATCTGTGACATGGTACATCTGTGTGTTCAATTGTCTTCATAATATTGTCTGTGACATGGTACATCTATGTGTTCAATTGTCTTCATAATATTGTCTGTGACATGGTACATCTGTCTGTCTAATTGTCTTCATAATATTGTCTGTGACATGGTACATCTATGTGTTTAATTGTCTTCATAATATTTTCTGTGACATGGTAAATCTGTGTGTTTAATTGTCTTCATAATATTGTCTGTGACATCGTACATCTATGTGTTCAATTGTCTTCATAATTTGTCTGTGACATGGTACATCTGTGTGTTCAATTGTCTTCATAATATTGTCTGCGGGATGGTAATCTATGTGTTTAATTGTCTTCATAATATTGTCTGTGACATGGTACATCTGTGTGTTTAATTGTCTTTGTAATATTGTCTGTGACATGGTACATTTATGTGTTTAATTGTCTTTGTAATGTTGTCTGTGACATGGTACATCTATGTGTTTAATTGTCTTCATAACATTGTATGTGACATGGTACATCTGTGTGTTTTATTATCTTCATAATATTGTCTGTGAGATGGTATATCTGTGTGTTTAATTGTCTTTATAATATTGTCTGTGACATGGTACATCTATGTGTTCAATTGTCTTTGTAATATTGTCTGTGACATGGTACATCCATGTGTTTAATTGTCTTTGTAATATTGTCTGTTACATGGTAACTCTGTGTGTTTATTTCTTCATAATATTGTCTGCGACATGGTACATGTGTGTTTAATTGTCTTTGTAATATTGTCTTTGACATGGTACATCTGTGTGTTTAATTGTCTTTGTAATATTGTCTGTGACATGGTACATCTGTGTGTTTAATTGTCTTTGTAATATTGTCTGTGACATGGTACATCTATGTCTTTAATTCTTCATAATATTGTCTGTGACATGGTACATCTGTGTGTTCAATTGTCTTCATAATATTGTCTGTGAGATGGTATATCTGTGTGTTTAATTGTCTTCATAATATTGTCTGTGACATGGTACATCTGTGTGTTTAATTCTCTTTGTAATATTGTCTGTGACATGGTACATCTATGTGTTTAATTGTCTTCATAATATTGTCTGTGACATGGTACATCTGTGTGTTCAATTGTCTTCATAATATTGTCTGTGAGATGGTATATCTGTGTGTTTAATTGTCTTCATAATATTGTCTGTGACATGGTACATCTGTGTGTTTAATTGTCTTTGTAATATTGTCTGTGACATGGTACATCTGTGTGTTCAATTGTCTTCATAATATTGTCTGTGAGATGGTATATCTGTGTGTTTAATTGTCTTCATAATATTGTCTGTGACATGGTACATCTGTGTGTTTAATTGTCTTTGTAATATTGTCTGTGACATGGTACATCTATGTGTTTAATTGTCTTCATAATATTGTCTGTGACATGGTACATCTGTGTGTTCAATTGTCTTCATAATATTGTCTGTGAGATGGTATATCTGTGTATTTAATTGTCTTCATAATATTGTCTGTGACATGGTACATCTGTGTGTTTAATTGTCTTTGTAATATTGTCTGTGACATGGTACATCTATGTGTTTAATTGTCTTCATAATATTGTCTGTGACATGGTACATCTGTGTGTTTAATTGTCTTCATAATATTGTCTGTGACATGGTACATCTGTGGGTTCAATTGTCTTCATAATATTGTCTGCGACATGGTACATGTGTGTTTAATTGTCTTTGTAATATTGTCTGTGACATGGTACATTTTGTGTGTTTAATTTTCTTTGTAATATTGTCTGTGACATGGTACTTCTGTGTTTAATTGTCTTTGTAATATTGTCTGTGACATGGTACATCTATGTCTTTAATTCTTCATAATATTGTCTGTGACATGGTACATCTGTGTGTTCAATTGTCTTCATAATATTGTCTGTGAGATGGTACATCTGTGTGTTTAATTGTCTTCATAATATTGTCTGTGAGATGGTACATCTGTGTTCAATTGTCTTCATAATATTGTCTGTGACATGGTACATGTGTGTGTTTAATTGTCTTCATAATTTTGTCTGTGACATGGTACATCTGTGTGTTCAATTGTCTTCATAATATTGTCTGTGACATGGTACATCTGTGTGTTAAATTGTCTTCATAAATTGTCTGTGAGAAGGTACATCTATGTGTTTAATTCTCTTCATAATATTGTCTGTGACATGATACATGTGTGTATTTAATTATCTTTGTAATATTGTCTGTGACATGGTACATCTATGTGTTTAATTGTCTTCATAATATTGTCTGTGACATGATACATCTGTGTTTAATTGTCTTTGTAATATTGTCTGTGGCATGGTACATCTATGTGTTTAATTCTTCATAATATTATCTGTGACATGGTACATCTGTGTGTTCAATTGTCTTCATAATATTGTCTGTGACATGGTACATCTATGTGTTCAATTGTCTTCATAATATTGTCTGTGACATGGTACATCTGTGTGTCTAATTGTCTTCATAATATTGTCTGTGACATGGTACATCTATGTGTTTAATTGTCTTCATAATATTGTCTGTGACATCGTACATCTATGTGTTCAATTGTCTTCATAATTTGTCTGTGACATGGTACATCTGTGTGTTCAATTGTCTTCATAATATTGTCTGCGGGATGGTACATCTATGTGTTTAATTGTCTTCATAATATTGTCTGTGACATGGTACATCTGTGTGTTTAATTGTCTTTGTAATATTGTCTGTGACATGGTACATTTATGTGTTTAATTGTCTTTGTAATGTTGTCTGTGACATGGTACATCTATGTGTTTAATTGTCTTCATAACATTGTATGTGACATGGTACATCTGTGTGTTTTATTATCTTCATAATATTGTCTGTGAGATGGTATATCTGTGTGTTTAATTGTCTTTATAATATTGTCTGTGACATGGTACATCTATGTGTTCAATTGTCTTTGTAATATTGTCTGTGACATGGTACATCCATGTGTTTAATTGTCTTTGTAATATTGTCTGTTACATGGTAACTCTGTGTGTTTATTTCTTCATAATATTGTCTGCGACATGGTACATGTGTGTTTAATTGTCTTTGTAATATTGTCTGTGACATGGTACATCTGTGTGTTTAATTGTCTTTGTAATATTGTCTGTGACATGGTACATCTGTGTGTTTAATTGTCTTTGTAATATTGTCTGTGACATGGTACATCTATGTCTTTAATTCTTCATAATATTGTCTGTGACATGGTACATCTGTGTGTTCAATTGTCTTCATAATATTGTCTGTGAGATGGTATATCTGTGTGTTTAATTGTCTTCATAATATTGTCTGTGACATGGTACATCTGTGTGTTTAATTGTCTTTGTAATATTGTCTGTGACATGGTACATCTATGTGTTTAATTGTCTTCATAATATTGTCTGTGACATGGTACATCTGTGTGTTTAATTGTCTTCATAATATTGTCTGTGACATGGTACATCTGTGTGTTCAATTGTCTTCATAATATTGTCTGCGACATGGTACATGTGTGTTTAATTGTCTTTGTAATATTGTCTGTGACATGGTACATCTGTGTGTTTAATTGTCTTTGTAATATTGTCTGTGACATGGTACATCTGTGTTTAATTGTCTTTGTAATATTGTCTGTGACATGGTACATCTGTGTGTTTAATTGTCTTTGTAATATTGTCTGTGACATGGTACATCTGTGTTTAATTGTTTTTGTAATATTGTCTGTGACATGGTACATCTATGTCTTTAATTCTTCATAATATTGTCTGTGACATGGTACATCTGTGTGTTCAATTGTCTTCATAATATTGTCTGTGAGATGGTACATCTGTGTGTTTAATTGTCTTCATAATATTGTCTGTGAGATGGTACATCTGTGTGTTCAATTGTCTTCATAATATTGTCTGTGACATGGAACATCTATGTGTTCAATTGTCTTCATAATATTGTCTGTGACATGGTACATGTGTGTGTTCAATTGTCTTCATAATATTGTCTGTGACATGGTACATCTGTGTTTAATTGTCTTTGTAATATTGTCTGTGACATGGTACATCTATGTCTTTAATTCTTCATAATATTGTCTGTGACATGGTACATCTGTGTGTTCAATTGTCTTCATAATATTGTCTGTGACATGGTACATCTATGTGTTTAATTGTCTTCATAATATTGTCTGTGACATGGTACATCAATGTGTTTATTTTTATTGATGTCTTCGTAATATTGACTGTAACAATCCAGAATATCTATACAAATCTTGTAACATTTTCATGTCTGTCAAATGAGGAAGGGAGTGCTGTCATCCTCATGCTCTCAGAATTCCTAAGATCACAGAATATATATATATACTGATACTAGAATCTATTGCAAACCACCTAATAGAATAAGGAGGGAGAGCACCTTTTCTGAAAAATAAAATTGTTCCCTTCCTTGAGAGAGGAGCTGCACTTCCCAGATAACAAGAGTGCATTTTCTAAGAAGGTAGCAGCAATTGTTAATAGATATAATCTCTCAAAGTTATGGATCAACATTTTCCCCCACCTTACAGGAGGTAGCATGATAAATTGCTTACCATCTTGACATGGTAAAATAACACCCAATTATTGAGAATGATTGTGTCCCCTTCCCCCATCCCTTGCAGAGAGGTTGGAAGGGCAAGGTAACAAAAGTCTACTGACATCAACTCCTTTCCCCCAAGCCAATTGGAGAGTGATCCTAGGGATTATACCCTTCAACTACATTGCATACCTCTTCCTTTACAAGCAATTGGTGTCTGACTAGCTCTCTTTTCAGAGGTCATGTCGAACATCACATTACATTGGTGAGTCCATTCCATTGTAAAGGAGGATTTAATATTTGTTTCACAGAACCATTTGTTTCTAATCTCTCAAGGAGCTCCATCTTGTTACAGCAGTAAAATATAACCAGATGAAAGGAAGAGATACAGACCTTTTTTAAGAATGGAAGAAATAGAGAGGGTGCAAATCAAACAGTCACCAACCTTTTTTTTTTATCTTGGAATCATTCTAGTCATCCAAAAAGGTGATAAATTCATGCACATCATAGACAGACATCAAAAAAGCCCTCATGAATTCTTTAGGATGCCTATTTTCACATCTCAACCTAACCTGCACATCAAAAATACCTTGTATTTTGCATAGGACATGCAAATTTTCAGTTAGGAGTTATTGTACTTTTATATGCATTTTGCATAGGGATGCATGTCCCTGATTTTCCTCACTGTCTGTACTAGCTAATTAAAAAAGATCTTAAATATCATGAGATTTGTTAAAAGAACCTTGAATTCCCATTATTTTGTTATATGATTGATGGTATTAATTTGGATTATAGACTATACAGCTTGGCTTTAATTCACATGTACTTATCAATAAACTGCTGGCTCTGCTTGGTCATTTTCACTTCCCGGACTTATGAGTTAAATTGTAGAAAAAGAGTTGATAACTTTTTTAAATACTTTTTATGTATTTTATAATTAATTCAATGTACTTTTAGAAACTGGTATTGTTGGGTCTGGTAAAATTCATTTTTCCCTATTTTAATAACTGCTGCTTTTCTTGGGCTAATTCCACTGGTGCTCGACACGAGCTTGATGTTGGACCCTCTCTTTCATACTATCTTACATACTTTGATAGAGAGAGTCCATCATCAAGCTTGTGGCAATCACATGTGCCTAATTCAGGCTGATTTTTTTCAGCACATGGGAGCAGCTCAATTTGGTTAGCTGTCTGATTAAAACATTTATATATTCTACAAGCTAAATATCCAAATACATTTCAGTCACAATACATAAAAGTAACTCTTTCTGAAAATGCAAACAACTTTACTGTACACCTATCAATCTATCAGTGGTACATATCTTTGGGGTGCCCCGTTAGCATAAAAACCAAACTTATCTCCCTTTACCACCATTTTATGCCCTGAAAATTATCTGCAATTTATTTCCTTTTGCTGTGCCAGATCACCAGCCTTGCATGAGAATACATAAAGTTTTAATGGTAGCTATCGTTTTATTTTAAATTTAAAAGTGTACTTGGAGGTCTTACCATACTCGTGCACTTAATGGTGGTGCAGTAGAAATTTACAAATGTGTTTGTTGTGTTCTATTACTACACAGATGGTAATCAGTTTTGGAAAATAACCAACTATGGTCGAATGTTCTTGAACCATTACACCAGATGGATATAATAGTTTAGGGAAATAGCTAGCTGGGTTCACATGTTGTATACAAGGCTCCATCTCTAGATGAACATACATATTTGGTGAAAAATTACCAGCTGTACCACTGCACGAGTTGGTACAATAATATTGGGAAAAGTACCAATGCTCAAGCCGTGATCTCCGCCAGCTACTGCCCACCTTTGTGGATGACTATTACAATACATTCTTTACATTTTTGTGGAAAATGCATTTAATGATAGTCAACGTTTTACGTTTATCACATGATCTATCAGAGGGACTATGTAATTATTAGACTGGAACACAAGCACGTGTCTGGATGCAATAGAACCATGAAATTTAATTTTACTGGGATATGTCTCAACGTAACTCCATACGCATCACGGTATACCACAATATAGTAAGGGCCAGCAATTTAATGTCTGTTGCAGGGGCCTCGAATTTTGTAAAATTAATTTTCTGGCTTGTAAATACACGAAAAAATATGCAGTTCTGATTTATTGCAAAGCAGAACCATGTCATATCCATTATATTAACTGTAGAAAAAAAAAAGAAAGAAAATACCTCATCTCGGAAGAGAATCACAACTTCACCTGACTCCTGCCGAAAATTAAATGGTGTATATCTTAAATAAGGTGCATTTGCTACGTATATGTTAATTGTTGTTAAGGTTGTCCTCTAAAAGTCGTAACTAAATAAGGATTTTTAAACTTATATAATAGCTGATGCCCAGCAAAAAGACTATGTCGTGATTAGAATTGGAAGTATCAAGATATCAATTCTAAAAGAAAGAAACGAAAATATTAATTTGTGTACAACATATTGAAATCTCTAGTTATTGGAAGATAAAAACATCCAAATTTAAGATAGTGCTTTGATATTGATTTGGAGTGTAGGAGAAGCGTGCTCCAATCAATAATTCATATCCTGAATATAATAAGGACATTGAAATGAATTTAGATTAAGCGTTTATTATTGTTCAGTTTTCACTTGGTAATGGAAAAAGCCTAATTAATAAGCCAGTTCAATAGTTCAACAATCGGATAGAAGCGGAATAATGTTTTATCTCACCTTTCAATCAATAAAACCTTATTAAATTGCGTTGTGATGTTGGGAACAAAGTAATTGATAATCACCCTAGGGAATAATTAAATTAATTAAGTTCACAATGTGAATGACCACTGGAAGGTTATGGACATGATCCAAAAGGTCGTTACTTGGAACTATACCGTCCACACACTCACACTCTACCCCCCCACTAAAACTTGATATAAAGTTAAAGCTGTCCTTGGAAAGCACGCAAGAACCACGCGTGATTTTTTTAGACGGACTTCTTTTGACCTTGGATGAAGCGCTGTTAATTGCCAGTTCCAGGATATAAAAATAGGTACTGGACTGGTTATTCTCAGTCTGATTCCAGGCTCTAGAAGTATCATGTCTATTTCTTACAGGTAAGAAACTTATGCTTTATACTCGCTTTTGGAAGTTAAAGATTTTATAGTGAGTTGTGGTATTCTTCTGAATTATTTTTATTTCATTAATATAATGTAATAGTGAGTTCTCTTTTCTACTATGAAATATTTTACTGATTTAATATTTTACTGAATTGATGTTCATTGTATTTATAATATAATATTATTGAGTTCCCTTCTTCCACAATCATAATGTAATGAAATATTTTACAGCTTCGCTGTTCATTAGTATTTGTTTGAAACAAATACTAGCTTCATGTTATAATTTAATTGAGAATAAATATATATTCTTTAAATAATAAGTATAACATTCACAGATCTTTTTCAGGTCTTTACCTTACAATAAATAAAATAAAATACATTTATTACAGTTATTGAATTTTAGGCGCTTTAAATATTTAAATCACTTGTATTCAAAAATACAGAAAAATGAATGGACAAATGAAATACTAGATTGTGGAAGAACTATTTAATAAATATTGTAATATGTATTGTATGTATTTTCAACATAAATAAATTTACATGTTGTATCTTTAGAATATATATATATATATATATATATATATATATCTATATATATATATATATATATATATATATATATATATATATATCTATATATGTCAATAAAGTGCGATTCCAGGCTCTAGAAGTATCATGTCTATTTCTTACAGCGATCCCACCTCTTCTCAGCCAAGCATTCCCCACAAAAAGATGTAACCGTATCTACACCATCATAAGTGACACCTTATTCTTATGAATGCTGAACTTCCTACCTTCTCGTAACTAGACACGAGAAGAAGGTTATGATAGAAATGTCTAAAAACGACAACGCCAGAAATTCATATCATAATATAGTGGCGGAGAATCAAATCCAATCATTTCTATCATAATATATTGGTGGATGAATAACATGAATACAGGTGTCAAAACACATAATTATGATCCAAGAGGGAGACTCGCACCTGAACCATTACGACCAGCAGACTTCGCCTAATTATTACAACTGCTCGCTCCTGTTGCACTTGAACGACAGCTATCTACAGACTAAACGCCGTAAGTCCTAACACCATTAGACTTCACTCCGCCCGGCTATGCTACATCAACTTCAGAAGCGACAGCGCCGCCATGTCCCAAAGAGAAAACCCAAATTAGAACAACTTCTCACTCATTTTAGACACTACAGCAACCAGAAATATAACAGCGGAACGAATATGATTGCAGCTATGAGAGGATCGCAACATAAAATGCATACATCGCCTATGAGAATTCTTTTTCCAGTAACACCTGAGACTACGACATTCCGAATGCATACAGTGCTAAGACCAGCTACACATTTGACCTAACTACAACCCCAAATGAATTGCAGCGACATCTACGCTCTCACAGATCAGCGACTACAGCATTAACAGTCTCCTTCCAGTGAAAGTGACTTTAACATTTTGAACTCTTTCGATATTAGAGACAATAGATGTATTGTTTGCTATTAGTTCATATCAAGAATATTTCTTCATTGTGGTATATCACACAAAGGTATGATTTTTCTATCTCTTTTTTTGATTTTTTTTTTAAAATGACAAATTGAAAGTGCGTAAATTTCAAACGATTAACAACACTAATCTAAATTATACTATATTTCATTTTTCATTGAGTAAATAACATTGTTATACTTACTGTCATTAACATACATCAGAGTTGCTAAGATTTCTACTACAGAGAGTGTAAATGAACCTTTAAGTTTAATTCCATGCCCTAAGCATTTATATCAAACATCAAACCTACTCGTCTTGACACTTCAAACTACATTATACATGTTTCGCTACTATCACACATAATCGATCGTACCGTATTTGCCTATCTTAAGGGGCATTGTACTTTCCGCTATGCCGTTTCAAACATTGATGCAGAAGTTGTTTGTTTTGTTAGCTCATTGGTGTTCGATAATGTTTTTGAGAATTTCTCTTACGTTTTTCGTATGAAATCATATGAATGTATACCATAATGTATACTATATGGTATTGTCTTGGCAAAACGCCAAATGTACGGTTCTAGTGTCTTCAAACCAGTCAGAAGAGAGTTTCCTTCTATGGTTTTGCAGCATCAAATGATGTTGTAGTGTTATTATGTACGTTTGTCTATAGCTAAAGTGTCTGAGCGATTGTTCAACACAGAGTTTTGTAGCAGCTAACGGCCTGCATATTGAATTTTTTGACGCAGAGAAAATGCTCTGCATATTGAATTTTTGAATGCATATTGCATTTTGAGCAGCTATTGCCTGCATATGATCAACTTCTGAGTAAAGTTTGTTTGAAGGATAACGGTAATACATTCCCTTTTCTTACGTCATAGGTAATGTTAGTAATACACGCTCAGTTTTACAATTTTAATAATGCACTAAATCATGTCGATTCAGTTTTACGATTTTCATATTTTCACTTACCGCTTATAGGTTCGATTAAATGCAATTTCATACACACACAGGTCAAGGTTTGATTGCAAATGAACAGACGTTATGGTTATTATAGTAGAATTAACATAGCACTAACATTTTCATCTTCATTACTCTTGATTAATACCAAATTCTTGCAAGGTTCTCTAAGCAAACATTCTTACCTCAATGTCGCTTGTATTTAATGATATTATGTATGCACTAAGAAGATAAATTCAATATTGGTTTACAAGTACTATCCATAATAATGAGAGTTCTTTTTACAACACTTCGCTGAAGCAAAATAATAACCGTAGTCACTGATAAATATGTTATGCTGATGTTATGCACAATAAAAAAAAATAAATAAAAAAAATAACAAAAAAAGAGTAAAATAATATTTAAAAAAATAAAGAAACCAAGAACTACAAGCTGATAATAACTTTTTATACTCGTCTTACAGGACTAGTATTAGCATAGATTATGTACACCTACAAATCGCACACAATCGAATACACGTCGTACACGACTAGTTCGAATATTTCGTAATTGAATTAAATACGAAATTCAGAAGAAAATTTGTTTGTAAATGGGAGAAACGATTATAGTCCTATCCTCCATTCCATTCTTTCTTCATACCTTCTATCTCGTTTTCTTCTTTCTGGGTGTCCAAACCTCTCAACCTCTTTCTTTTTCTTTAAGGTATGGATGGAATATGGATTTGGTTCGTAGGATTGTATTCTTTTTTTTTAACTCTGAATTCAATATCCGCAGAAACAGAACAAAATCAATTTACGCTAAAGGCTATATCTAGCCACTCCCACTATTTTATGATTCAGCCGATAAGTGGATTCACACTTTCAAATCAGGCTTTTAAGGAATTATTCAGTCGAATGTATCGAACATTGACACAGAGATGTCAACAGTAGCTACATACATGATATTCTTTCACACTTCAAGTCAATACGAATTACAATGAATATGCAGTTTAATATAACAATCTCATTT
Source organism: Potamilus streckersoni (assembly GCA_016746295.1). Classification (NCBI taxonomy): domain Eukaryota; kingdom Metazoa; phylum Mollusca; class Bivalvia; order Unionida; family Unionidae; genus Potamilus; species Potamilus streckersoni. The sequence continues at coordinate 2,547,775 of JAEAOA010002091.1, forward strand.
ATGAATTAGTTAATTCAGAAAGGTGTTTTGCATTCTTCAAATGTATCATGAGAGAAGTTTTGCCTTCATTGATAAAATAGGTAAATATCTATTTGGAATGCTGACAATGAAAACATCACGACATTTAGCAAGTTATACAAATATGCTAAAGCAACAGAATAATGAAATTTAAATTTTCGGTGTTATTGCTCGATAGGGAGATGATTTCTTCTCCTATACCTGACAAATTGATAATAGGATTAGAACATGTTAACAGCAATGGGTCCAAACTCAAAAACGTTTATACTATTATATCCAGCGATGCTTGCTATTGTCGAAATAATCGTGCAGAATATTAGACAATAGAAGAAAGGAATGCAGCTCAAACGGTTGAGACTCAGCAAATTAGTCATACAGCGAAATTTTCAGCAGGCGAGTTCACTTGCTATACTGATTTCACAGCATGTTTTAATGGAATTCATCAATCAAATTGAACGATCGTATCTATCGATTACATATGTTATTCCAGAACGCCAAGGAATCCGCATCATTGTTTATGTATTTTATAGTAACACGTATACACTGCGCTACATACCCCAGTTGTCCAGATGACATTCGAGACGTATCAATTAATTCTAGTTTAATGAAAGCATCACTAATAAACATTATACAGTTACTTGGTTTACAAGAGATCATACCGCATTATGACACACATTTTAGATATCTTCCTAAATTAAAATATTAGATATCTCATATGTGAAATAATATATTGGGAAGTCATAATTCACATCCCATTAATAAGCAGTATCACTCAATATTATGAACACGCCGTTCTATTGATCGCATGATCCTAGGTCAATGACATATGATGGAAATAACCTAGCGCTTACACAGCAATTTTAATTATGTTCTGCTGAAGTTATTTACAATAAAATAGAAATAATAATAAAATAATAACAAAAAGAGTAAACTAACGTATAAAAAACCCCAACATTATATATAAAAAACCAACATAATCATAAATAATAATAATATAAAAGAAACATATTTTTTTTCATTGCAGATTCTCACTATTGTACTTGAACTTCATTGAATGTGAATAAAATCTTTCTTTACCATACAGATGTCACCTTACGTATTATCCTGTCACATTGTATATTTTATTGTTTTCTTAATATATTGTTTTTCTTCATTCCTCATCGAAGTACCACACGGAAATTGTTTTTCCTATTTCTTAACTTTTGTCAGTGCATTGTATTTTGGTCTTTTTCATATTTTTACTTCCTTGTGTAATTGTCATCACTTTTTCAATTTATATTGGCTCCTTATTACACATTTTATGGTACATTTTTCTATGTATCTTTTATCATATCTATTTTGGTGCATTGTCAACGTAACTTATAGTTTATTGATAATTATACATTTATTGTATTCTTTTTTGAAATCCACAATATGTACTGCAATGAACACTGTTCTCATTGCCTTTTTGCAATTTATCAACTTACCAATGCATTGTAATTTTTTCATCTACCTAAGCATTGTAATTTTTTATTTTTAATATTTATTTTTTATTCTTCCTCATATACTTATCAATTTTTTTTACTAGCCTCGAGGTCTCGGCTAATTTAACCAAGAGGTATTTATCAAGATATCAATTCTAAAAGAAAGAAACGAAAATATTAATTTGTGTACAACATATTGAAATCTCTAGTTATTGGAAGATAAAAACATCCAAATTTAAGATAGTGCTTTGATATTGATTTGGAGTGTAGGAGAAGCGTGCTCCAATCAATAATTCATATCCTGAATATAAGAAGGACATTGAAATGAATTTAGATTAAGCGTTTATTATTGTTCAGTTTTCACTTGGTAATGGAAAAAGCCTAATTAATAAGCCAGTTCAATAGTTCAACAATCGGATAGAAGCGGAATAATGTTTTATCTCACCATTCAATCAATTAAACCTTATTAAATTGCGTTGTGATGTTGGGAACAAAGTAATTGATAATCACCCTAGGGAATAATTAAATTAATTAAGTTCACAATGTGAATGACCACTGGAAGGTTATGGACATGATCCAAAAGTTCGTTACTTGGAACTATACCGTCCACACACTCACACTCTACCCCCCCACTAAAACTTGATATAAAGTTAAAGCTGTCCTTGGAAAGCACGCAAGAACCACGCGTGATTTTTTTAGACGGACTTCTTTTGACCTTGGATGAAGCGCTGTTAATTGCCAGTTCCAGGATATAAAAATAGGTACTGGACTGGTTATTCTCAGTCTGATTCCAGGCTCTAGAAGTATCATGTCTATTTCTTACAGGTAAGAAACTTATGCTTTATACTCGCTTTTGGAAGTTAAAGATTTTATAGTGAGTTGTGGTATTCTTCTGAATTATTTTTATTTCATTAATATAATGTAATAGTGAGTTCTCTTTTCTACTATGAAATATTTTACTGATTTAATATTTTACTGAATTGATGTTCATTGTATTTATAATATAATATTATTGAGTTCCCTTCTTCCACAATCATAATGTAATGAAATATTTTACAGCTTCGCTGTTCATTAGTATTTGTTTGAAATAAATACTAGCTTCATGTTATAATTTAATTGAGAATAAATATATATTCTTTAAATAATAAGTATAACATTCACAGATCTTTTTCAGGTCTTTACCTTACAATAAATAAAATAAAATACATTTATTACAGTTATTGAATTTTAGGCGCTTTAAATATTTAAATCACTTGTATTCAAAATACAGAAAAATGAATGGACAAATGAAATACTAGATTGTGGAAGAACTATTTAATAAGTATTGTAATATGTATTGTATGTATTTTCAACATAAATAAATTTACATGTATCTTTAGAATATATATATATATATATATATATATATATATATATATATATATATATATATATATATATATATATATATATATATATATATATGTCAATAAAGTGCGATTCCAGGCTCTAGAAGTATCATGTCTATTTCTTACAGCGATCCCACCTCTTCGCAGCCAAGCATTCCCCACAAAAAGATGTAACCGTATCTACACCATCATAAGTGACACCTTATTCTTATGAATGCTGAACTTCCTACCTTCTCGTAACTAGACACGAGAAGAAGGTTATGATAGAAATGTTTAAAAACGACAACGCCAGAAATTCATATCATAATATAGTATCGGAGAATCCAATCCAATCATTTCTATCATAATAGAAGTATTGACACCGAAGACATTAGAGAGCATACTGATTAGAATTTGAAATACTGATACAGAAGACATTAGAGAGCATACGGATTAGAATTGGAAGTATTGACACCGAAGAATTTAGAGAGCACACTGATTAGAAATATTGACACCGAAGACAATAAAGAGCATACTGATTAAAATTGGAAGTATTGACACCGAAGACAATAGAGAGAATACGGATTAGAATTGGAAGTATTGACACAGAAGAAATTAGAGAGCATACTGATTAGAATTTGAAACATTGACACAGAAGACATTAGAGAGAATACGGATTAGAATTGGAAGTATTGACACAGAAGACATTAAAGAGCATGCTAATTAGAATCGGAAGTATTGACACCGAAGACAATAAAGAGCATTCTGATTAGAATTGGAAGTATTGACATCGAAGACAATAGAGAGCAATCTGATTAGAATTGGAAGTATTGACACCGAAGACAATAGAGATCATACTGATTAGAATTAGAAGTATTGACACAGAAGACATTAGAGAGCAATCTGATTAGAATTGGAAGTATTGACATCGAAGACAATATAGAGCATACGGATTAGAATTGGAAGTATTGACATCTAAGACAATCGAGAGCATACGGATTAGAATTGGAAGTATTGACACCGAAGCCAAAAAAGAGAGCATTCTGATTAGAAATGTTGACACCGAAGACAATATAGAGCATACTGATTAGAATTGAAAATATTGACACCGAAGACTATAGAGAGCCTTCCGATTAGTATTAGAAGCATTGACACCGAGGACGGTAGAGAGTATACTGATTAGAATAGGAAGTATTGACACCGAAGGCAATAGAGAGCATACTGATTAGAATTGAAAGTATTGACACCGAAGACAGAGAACATACTGAGTAGAATTAGAAGTATTGACACCGAAGACATTAGAGAGCATACTGATTAGAAATATTGACTCCGAAGACAATAAATAGCATTCTTATTGGAATTAGAAGTATTGACATCGAATACAATAGATAGCATACTGATTAGAATTGTTAGTATTGACACCGAAGACAATAAAGAGCATACTGATTAGATTTGGAAGTATTGACATCGTAGAAAATAGAGAGCATACGGATTAGAATTGGTATTGACACCGAAGACAATAGAGAACATACGGATTAGAATTGGAAGTATTGACACCGAAGCCAAAAGAGAGGATTCTGATTAGAAATATCGACACCGAAGACAGTATAGAGCATACTGATTAGAATTGAAAATATTGACATCGAAGACATCAGACAGCATTCTGATTAGAACTGGAAGAATTGACACCGAAGACAATAGAGAGCTTTCTGAATATAATTAGAGGTATCGACACCGAAGTCAATAGAGAGCATACTGATTAGAATTGGAATTTTTGACACTTAATACATTAGAAAGCATTCTGGCTAGAATTGGAAATATTGACACCGAATACAATAGATAGCATACTGATTAGAAGGAATTGTCACAGAAGACAGACAGTATTATGATTAGAATTTGACGTTTTGACACCCAAGACAATAGAGAGCATACTGATTAGAATTTGAAATATTGACACCGAAGTCTATAGAGAGCATACTGATTAGAATTGGAGGTATTGATATCGAAGACAATCGAGAGCATACGGATTAGAATTAGAAGTATTGACACCGAGGACATTAATGTGCATACTGATTAGAATTGGAAGTATTGACACCGAAGACAATATAGATCGTACTGATTATTATTAGACATATTAGTCGAGTTAGACACAGAAGACATCAGAGAGCATACTTATTCTATTTGGAAGTATTGACATCGAGAACATTAGAATTAGAAGTATTGACACCGAGGATATTAAATATCAGTATTAGATTGCATACTGATTAGAATTGGAAGTATTGACACTGAAGACAATATAGATCATACTGATTAGAATAAGACGGATTAGACGAATTAGACACAGAAGACATTAGAGAGCATACTTATTCTAATTGGAAAAATTGACATCGAAAACAATAGAGAGCATTGATTAGAATTGGAAGTATTGACATTGAAGACATTCGACAGCATACTGATTAGAATTTGAAATATTGACACACAAGACATTAGAGAGCTTTCTGATTAGAATTAGAAGTATTGACACCGAAGACAATAGAGAGCATTCTGATTGGAATTGGAAGTATTGACACCAAAGACAATAGAGAGCAATCTGATTAGAATTAGAAGTATTGACACCGAAGACAACATATTGCATTCTGATTAGAATTAGAAGTATTGACCCGGAAGACAATAGATAGCATACTGCTTAGAATTGGAAGTATTGACATCGAAGACAATAGAGAGCATACTAATTAGAATTGGAAGTATTGACATCGAAGACAATATATAGAATACTGATTGGAATTGGAAGTATTGACATCGAAGACAATAGAGAGCATACTAATTAGAATTGGAAGTATTGACATCGAAGACAATATATAGAATACTGATTGGAATTGGAAGTATTGACATCGAAGACAATAGAGAGCATACGGATTAGAATTGGAAGTTTTGACATCGTAGATAATAGAGAGCATACGGATTAGAATTGGAAGTATTGACATCGAAGACAATAGATATCATACGGATTAGAAGTGGACGTATTTACATCGAAGACATTAGAGAGCATACTGATTAGAATTGGAAGTACTGACACCGAAGACAATAGAGAGCTTTCTGATTAGAATTGGAAGTATTGATACCGAAGACAATAGAGATCATGCTGATTAAAACGTATTGACTCAGAAGACAGAGAGTATTCTGATTAGAATTATAAGTATTGACACAGAAGCGTACTTTTTACTAGCTACACCGTTGATATAATAAGCAGGTAAGCTTTGAGTGAGATGCCAACGTTCAAGACATATATTTATCAGAGGGCGCCAGAAATCATAGAACACAAACACAAAAAGTACTGAGTGGACTCCAACAGAAATCAACTGATTTCATGAAGTTCCTAGCATGTCTCTTGGTGTTACAAAGGAATACATACTTTACACATAAATATATGTATTTACATAACTATGTTTTTTTATTCTTTTTTAAAAAATCCAAAATGTTTTCAAAATTTGGATTTGATCCGTATATCCATCTTGACATCCCGTTCGGAGGCCTTGATGGCATAGTAATTCGTGTCAAAGGTTTATGGTCATTCCGTATGCACGTCATTACGTACAGAGTATAAATTAGTCGTAACGTACCAAATGTGGTCAGTTCGTACCCGTTATTGTTCACAGTCAAATATATCGTAGTGTCACAGTAAGATCTCTCTCTCTCTCTCTCTCTCTCTCTCTCTCTCTCTCTCTCTCTCTCTCTCTCTCTCTCTCTCTCTCATCTTTTGTCTAATTCTTTCCCTACCTTAAAAATTGCATGGGTGAAACATATCATGGCAAAAAAATTTTTCAAACACCGATAATCAATTGCTGTCTTTGAATAATAGCATCTACGTATTAAAAAATATTAACAAACAATCACATTACCAAAAAAAAAAAAAGAAAAAGAAACGTTGACAAAGTTAAAATACTGAACAAGTCCTTTCTTTTTGTAAACGTTCAAATCCACAGACATTGCCATTCTTATTGGATTTATTCAGTAATGACTAACAAGGCTGAAACATTTACAAATGCTATGCCACTGAAAGCTTCTAGAAATTCAGAAAGCAGATTAAACATTGTTGCTTGATTAAATTTTGCCTTTTCCAAGGACTAAAACTGGTGTTCATTTAATCTTTTGTTGGCTGCATTGAAAGGAGTAGATACCTGGTATTCAAACTGTAGATCAAAATTTTGGACAATTTCACTGATCACAAGAAGTTAACAAGTTAGTGACATAATTGAAATTCTCTACGTTTTAACTTAGTTGAATTTTTTTTCATGTCTAGTGTAAAATTATTTTCATTATATGGTGTGATCTGTTTTATTTTGTTATCCTCATAAGTATAAGGCGTATAAATAAGAGATTTAATTTTGCACTGCATTATATATATATATATATATATATATATATATATATATATATATATATATATAAACACACACACACACACACATATATATATATATATATATATATATATATATATATATATATATATATATATATATATATATATATATATATATATATTTAAAGAATACAAATCATATGGCGAATAACAGCCCTCTCAAGCGTACTGGATCCACCAAGGGATCACGTTTGTCAGGGATTAATTAAAATAGATGCAATAAACTGACGACGAACAGTACGAAACTAGTAACTAACTAGCCTAAGCGCTTTCGACTCTTAATGAGTCTTTTTCAAAGGCAAATACAAAACATAGTTACGACAAACAAATAAACACAAAAACGTTGCGTTTGTAAACCTCTACATTTCTATCTTCACATGTGCTAAAACTATAAATACAACCAGCTTGTATAGACTAGTTGCGGAAACTGAAAACGTTGTATAATTCCCTAAAAGTCTACAAGCCAAAGCGACATCTATTTTTACTTTGTGTACATATGTAACGCAGATTATATCCCGGATATTTGATTCTATACCGGTTATTCTTATAGTAAAAATTGAAGGATAAGAAGATTTAGAAAATGTTAAATTCTACTAGTGCATAGTTTTCATTTTCTAGTCTTCTTGGTTTAGACCGCTTGGTTTCAATGTTCTAAGGCGCGTATCCAGTATGATTCCTTTTCCTTCCTGGTTTCGGAACTCCATCTGTGGTTGTTGGCAATAGCGATAACCTACTCAATCCGTGATGACCTACTCAGATATGGACAGAAAGAAAAGGTTGATAGGATACCATTTATTCTGACCTATCACCCAGACAATCCCAAAGTAGGTAAAATCATCGCAAACCACTGGCCAACCGTGCAATCGTCAGACATACTAAACCTAATACTTCCGAACAAACCTGTAGTAGCTTACCGGAGACCAAAAAACCTAAAGGACATCCTAGTCAGGGCCAAGCTAACAACAATCGCTAGTCAAAACCAACCTAGTCAATCTGGACCCTGTGGCGATAAAAGATGCAAAACCTGTCAACATATGATAGAGACCAAGACATTCACTAGCACAGTGACTAAAGAAAAACTAAACATACATGGTCCAAACAAAACGTGCAAAACAGAGAATGTGATTTATCTCATCACATGTAAGATCTGTGGCCTTCAGTACGTGGGAGAAACTGAAAAGCTTCACATAAGGATAAACCTTCAAAGATTTGATTGGATGACAAAAAAGCTGTACAGAAGCCCGGTCGCAGAACACTTCTCCTCTCCTGGCCACACTTTCAGTGATATAATACTTATCGCTATTGCCAACAACCACAGCTGGAGTTCCGAAACCAGGAAGGAAAAGGAATCATACTGGATACGCCGCCTTAGAACATTGAAACCACGCGGTCTAAACCAAGAAGACTAGAAAATGAAAACTATGCACTGGTAGAATTTAACATTTTCTAAATCTTCTTATCCTTCAATTTTTACTATAAGAATAACCGGTATAGAATCAAATATCCGGGATATAATCTGCGTTACATATGTACACAAAGTAAAAATAGATGTCGCTTTGGCTTGTAGACTTTTAGGGAATTATACAACGTTTTCAGTTTCCGCAACGAGTCTATACAAGCTGGTTGTATTTATAGTTTTAGCACATGTGAAGATAGAAATGTAGAGGTTTACAAACGCAACGTTTTTGTGTTTATTTGTTTGTCGTAACTATGTTTTGTATTTGCCTTTGAAAAAGACTCATTAAGAGTCGAAAGCGCTTAGGCTAGTTAGTTACTAGTTTCGTACTGTTCGTCGTCAGTTTATTGCATCTATATATATATATATATATATATATATATATATATATATATATATATATATATATATATATATATATATAAATCTGTATTTTAAAGCCATGTTTTAAATAACTCAAAATGACTATATGCATGTTTGATTCTGGAAAAAATATCAGTTTACTCTTAAATTAATGATGGTACAATAATGCGATTAAATTTCCTTGTGAGTCAATTTGTTGGCTCGTATATGCTGCTACAACGTTTAAGTTATTTTTTTTAAATAGGCGATGACGACATTTTGGTAATTTTCCCACACCGAGAATATTCTCGACTGCATTTTGTATATGTTTGTCTCTGGCATTTTCTCAGTTGTGTTTTGAATAGCATTTGCACTGGCTTCTTCATAAGAAAGGCCAACTAGCACATAGAGTATGGCGTTGCTCGCTTTTTGAGTTGAATATACATTGCCAACCCTCTACTTCGTTGCTGGTTCGAAAAGATCTTCTGAACAAAGTCCATGATTCACATAGGAATGTTTTCTAATTAATTCAGGTTGATTCCACATAGTTAATCAATTCAGGTTGACTCCACATAGTTAATCAATTCAAGTTGACTCCACATAGTTAATGAATTCAGGTTGACTCCACATAGATAATCAATTCAGGTCGACTCCTCATAGTTAATCAATTCAGGTCGACTCCTCATAGTCAATCAATTCAGGTTGACTCCACATAGTTAATCAATTCAGTTTGATTCCATATAGTTAATCAATTCAGGTTGACTCCATATAGCTAATCAATTCAGGTAGTCTCCACATAGATAATCAATTCAGGTTGACTCCACCTAGCTAATCAATTCAGGTTAAATAAACATAGTTAATCAATTCAGGTTGACTCCACATAGTTAATCAATAAAGGTTGATTCCACATAGTTAACCAATTCAGGTTGACTCCACAAAGTTAATCAATTTAGGTTGACTCCACATAGTTAATCGATTCAGGTTGACTCCACATAGCTAATCAATTCAGGTTGACTCCACATAGCTAATCAATTTAGATTGATTCTACATAGTTAATCAATTCAGGTGGACTCCACATAGCTAATCAATTCAGGTTGACTCCACATAGTTAATCAATTCAGGTTGACTGCACATAGCTAATCAATTCAGGTTGACTCACATAGCTAATCAATTCAGGTTGACTCCACATAGGTAATCAATTCAGGTTGATTCCACATAGTTAATCAATTCAAGTTGACTCCACATAGCTGATCAATTTACGTTCACTCCACATAGTTTATCAATTCAGGTTGACTCCACATAGTTAATCAATTCAGGTTGATTCCACATAGCTAATCAATTCAGGTTGACTCCACATAGTTAATCAATTCAGGTTGACTCCACATAACTAATCAATTCAGGTTGACTCCACATAGTTGATCAATTCAGGTTGACTCCACGTAGTTAATCATTTCAGGTTGATTCCACATATTTAATTAATTCTGGTTGACTTTACAAAGTTAATCAATTTACGTTGACTCCACATAGCTAATCAATTCAGGTTGACTCCACATAGTTAATCAATTCAGGTTGATTCCACATAGTTAATCAATTCAAGTTGACTCCACATAGTTAGTCAATTTAGGTTGACTCCACCTAGTTAATCAATTCAGGTTGACTCCACATAGCTAATCAATTTAGGTTGACTCCACATAGTTAACCAATTCAGGTGGACTCCACATAGTTAATCAATTCAGGTTGATTCCACATAGTTAATTAATTCAGGTTGACTCCACATAGTTAATCAATTCAGGTTGACTCCACATAGCTAATCAATTAAGGTTGACTCCACATAGTTAATCTATTCAGGTTGACTCCACATAGTTAACCAATTCAGGTTGACTCTACATAGCTAATCAATTCAGGTTGACTCCACATAGCTAATCAATTCAGGATGACTCCACATACCTAATCAATTCAGGTTGATTCCACATAGCTAATCAATTCAGGTTCATTCCACATAGCTAATCAATTAAGGTTGACTGCACATAGCTAATCAATTCAGATGGATTCCACATAGATAATCAATTCAGATTGACTCCACATAGCTAATCAATTCAGGTTCACTCCACATAGCTTATCAATTCAGGTTGATTCCACGTAGTTAATCAATTTAGGTTGACTCCACATAGCTAAGCAATTCAGGTTCACTCCACATAGCTAATCAATTTAGGTTGATTCCACATAGCTAATCAATTCAGGTTGATTCCACATAGTTAATCAATTCAGGTTGACTCCACATAGCTAATCAATTCAGGATGATTCCATATAGCTAATCAATTCAGGTTGACTCCACATACCAAATCAATGTAGGTTGACTCCACATAGTTAATCAATTCAGGCTGATTCCACATAGCTAATCAAGTCAGGTTGATTCCACATAGTAAATCGATTCAGGTTGACTCCAACTAGCTAATCAATTCAGGTTGACTCCTCTTAGTTAATCAATTCAGGTTGACTCCACATAGTTAATCAATTCAGGTTGATTCCACATAGTTAATCAATTCAGGTTGATTCCACATAGCTAATCAATTCAGATTGACTCCACATAGTAATCAATTCAGGTTGACTCCACATAGCCAATCAATTCAGGTTGACTCCACATAGCTAATCAATTCAGGTTGATTCCACATAGCTAGTCAATTCCGTTTGACTCCACAAAGTTAATCAATTCAGTTTGATTCCATATAGTTAATCAATTCAGGTTGACTCCACATAGCCAATCAATTCAGTTTGATTCAAAATAGTTAATCAATTCAGGTTGACTCCACATAACTAATCAATTCAGGTTGATTCCACATAGTTAATCAATTCAGGTTGACTCCACATAGCTAATCAATTCAGGTTGATTCCACATAGCTAATCAATTCAAGATGATTCCACATAGTTAAACAATTCAGGTTGACTCCACATAGCTAATCAATTCAGGTTGATTCCACATAGGTAATCAATTCAGGTTGACTTCACATAGTTAATCAATTCAGTTTGATTCCATTTAGTTAATCAATTTAGGTTGACTCTACATAGTTAATCAATTCAGTTTGATTCCATTTAGTTAATCAATTTAGGTTGACTCCACATAGCTAATCAATTCAGGTTGATTCCACATAGTTAATCGATTCAGGTTGACTCCACATAACTAATCAATTCAGGTTGATTCCACATAGCTAATCAATTCAAGATGATTCCACATAGTTAAACAATTCAGGTTGACTCCACATAGCTAATCAATTCAGGTTGATTCCACATAGCTAATCAATTCAGGTTGACTCCACATAGTTAATCAATTCAGTTTGATTCCATTTAGTTAATCAATTTAGGTTGACTCCACATAGCTAATCAATTCAGGTTCACTCCTCATAGTTAATTAATTTAGGTTGACTCCACATAGTTAATCAATTCAGGTTGATTCCACATAGCTAATCAATTCTGTTTGATTCCACATAGCTAATCAATTCAGGTTGACTCCACATAGTTAATCAATTCAGGTTGACTCCACATAACTAATCAATTCAGTTTGACTCCTCATAGCTAATCAATTCAGGTTGATTGCACATAGCTAAGCAATTCAGGTTGATTCCACATAGTTAATCAATTCAGGTTGACTCCACATAGCTACTCAATTCAGGTTGATTCCACATAGCTAATAAATTCAGGTTGATTCCACGTAGCTAATCAATTCAGTTTGAGTCCACACAGCTAATCAATTCAGGTTGATTCCACATAGCTAATCAATTCAGGTTGACTCCACATAGCTAATCAATTCAGGTTGACTTCACATAGTTAATCAATTCAGGTTGACTCCACATAGTTAATCAATCCAGGTTGACTCCACATAGCTACTCAATTCAGGTTGATTCCACATAGCTAATCAATTCAGGTTGATTCCACGTAGCTAATCATTTCAGGTTGACTCCACACAGCTAATCAATTCAGGTTGACTCCACATAGTTAATCAATTCAGGTTGACTCCACATAATTAATCAATTCTGGTTGACTCCACATAGCTAATCAATCCAGGTTGACTCCACATAGCTACTCAATTCAGGTTGATTCCACATAGCTAATCAATTCAGGTTGACTCCACATAGTTAATCAATTCAGGTTGACTCTATATAGTTAATCAATTCAGGTTGACTCCATATAGTTAATCAATTCAGGTTGAATCCACATAGCTAATCAATTTTGATTGACTCCACATAGTTAATCAATTCAGGTTGATGCCACATAGCTAATCATTTCAGGTTGACTCCACATAATTAATCAATTCAGGTTGACTCCACATAGCTAATCAATCCAGGTTGACTCCACATAGCTAATCAATTCAGGTTGACTACACATAGCTAATCAATTCAGGTTGATTCCCCAGAGTTAGTCAATTCAGATTGACTCCACATACCTAATCAATTCAGGTTGATTCCACATAACTAATCAATTCAGGTTGGTTCCACATAGTTAATCAATTCAGTTTGACTCCACATAGCTAATCAATTCAGGTTGATTCCACATAGCTAATCAATTAAGGTTGACTTCACATAGCTAATCAATTCAAGTTGACTCCACATAGCTAATCAATTCAGGTTGACTCCACATAGCTAATCAATTCGGATTGACTCCACAGAGTAATCAATTCATGTTGACTTCACATAGTTAATCAATTCAGGTTGACTCTACATAGCTAATCAATTCAGGTTGTCTCCACATAGCTAATCAATTCAGGTTGACTCCACATAGTTAATCAATTCAGGTTGACTACACATAGTTAATCAATTCAGGTTGATTCCCCATAGTTAGTCAATTCAGATTGACTCCACGTAGCTAATCAATTCAGGTTGATTCCACATAATTAATCAATTCAGGTTGGTTCCACATAGCTAATCAATTCAGGTTGACTCCACATAGCTAATCAATTCGGATTGACTCCACAGAGTAATCAATTCATGTTGACTTCACATAGTTAATCAATTCAGGTTGACTCTACATAGCTAATCAATTCAGGTTGACTCCACATAGCTAATCAATTCAGGTTGACTCCACATAGTTAATCAATTCAGGTTGACTACACATAGTTAATCAATTCAGGTTGATTCCGCATAGTTAGTCAATTCAGATTGACTCCACGTAGCTAATCAATTCAGGTTGATTCCACATAATTAATCAATTCAGGTTGGTTCCACATAGCTAATCAATTCAGTTTGACTCCACATAGCTAATCAATTCAGGTTGATTCCACATAGTTAATCAATTAAGGTTGACTTCACATACCTAATCAATTCAGGTTGACTCCACATAGCTAATCAATTCAGGTTGACTCCACATAGCTAATCAATTCAGGTTGACTCCACAGAGTTAATCAATTCATGTTGACTTCACATAGTTAATCAATTCAGGTGGACTCCACATAGCTAATCAATTCAGGTTGACTCCACATAGCTAATCAATTCAGGTTGACTCCACATAGCTAATCAATTCAGGTTGACTCCACATAGTTAATCAATTCAGGTTGATTCCACAGAGCTAATCAATTCAGGTTGACTCCACATAGTTAATCAATTCAGGTTGACTCCACATAGCTGATCAATTCATGTTCTCTCCACATAGTTAATCAATTCAGGTTTATTCCACAGAGCTAATCAATTCAGGTTGACTCCACATAGTTAATCAATTCAGGTTGACTCTACATAGTTCATCGATTCAGGTCGACTCCACATAGTTAATCAATTCAGGTGGACTCCACCTAGTTAATCAAATCAGGTTGACTCCACATAGCTAATCAACTGTATAACGTGAATCCTCGCGGACTATTCCTTAGGATGGGTGAAGGCAGGGGCTATGTTTTGCAGGCAGAAATGTGCCATAGCCTAAAAAAACATAATGAAAATTTATTTAGATAAGATATATCACATTATAAGCTTTGTAAAAGCTTGGTAGCCTGAAAAAGTTGCAAAATTTATGACAAATACCAGTACGCATTCTTGGTGAGTTATCCAAAGATAATCATTTTCACCAAGACAACACCTGAAATCAAATATGTAATAGTTGGAAATAGGTTTCAAATTTGTAGGAAGTATCTATTTATCTGAACTTGCTAATTATATTTATAATTTGATTGTGTGCAGTAAACAACTATAACGTTGAGGGGCTCCAAGTGGCTCAATGGTCTAAAGCGCTGTCCGTTACGAATATCTGCCTTTCACCTCTGTCACGTGAGTTCGAGTCTAAGACTCGACGAATGTGGATATGTGAGAAAACTTGTCAGTAGCTTCTCGTGGGTCGGTGGTTCTTTCTGCGGATTTCCCGATAGGCATATATAGCCTATCGTTTGCTGAAAAATGGCGTTAAGCCTCAGAACAACAACTATAACGTTGCGTACGAATCTTACCATAGCATTGGGAACGGAACGATCACATCATTGGGTACGAAACAACCATTGCTTTGGGTACAAATCGAACGACTTCGGTACGGAATGACCTGTCCCTTGTGTCAAATATGTGATTCCATGTTCATAAAGATAATTACATTTTTTATATTCGAGATTTATTTGTGACGAATACGACTGCTTTGTATAATAAAAACATGTTTTGAAAATAATTTCTCAAATTTTAAAAAATAAAAATTCTCAGCAAGTTTATTGGAACATTGCCGTACATATCTTACGGAAATTAACGAAGTATCAGCACAATGTTAATATACCACAGCACGTACAACGGAAATAAGAAAGTTATACTGTTGTGCATTGCGGTTTCAGGTAGGTATTTGCAGGTTTTAATTTTCCAGACATTAAATTCCCAGAAAATCATATTTTAGGCTGAAATGACTGGTATATGTTGGCAGCCGTCTTTGTGCAACAATAGTGCTTATAAGGCCGCCTATGGTGCCCCACATAATACTAAAGATCGTGATTTGCGTGATTGGCTTTACATTTGATTACATTATACACGTCGTCACTTTAAACCTATCCCCTACGATCATGGCGAATATATTGCATTTTGTTCTTGTAGGGTTTAGTTTGTTTACTTGCGGCTTGAGAGCATCTGGAAAGGAGAACCAATTGGAAATCGATATTAATTCGAAAAAGTTATATATGTTGATGGAAAAAATGGAAAGACTGGAAAGTCGGGTCAATTTATTGGAGAATATAGTCTCTGATCAGTCTAAAGAATTGGTCCAGTACAAAACAAAGATGATCGTTTTGACACAGCAGTTGGGCTTAAAATTTGCCAACTTCACTAATACTAGATTACACGCTGAGTCCAAATCAATGTTGCCAAAGCGTCAAACACATGGTAAGTAAATCTGAAATACATAAATGTAAATCCTACCATCTTGATTGGATATTGTCTGAATTTACTTAACAATAATACAAACTTTAGGGTCAGTACATTTTTCCTTTATCATTAAGAAAGAAAAGAATAAAGAATAGAATAGAAAAACAGTCTTATAATGGACAATGAAGACAATGGAAAAATCTCAGTGGTGTAGGGCCAGGGCAAATCTTACTGCGTCGTAGTATGGTGTGTGCAGGCACATGTATGCATACGCATATTCTCATGTTTATATGATTTAAGGTAGTGACAAGTTTTGAGTTAGCATCGTCCAATAAGTTTTTATTTTTCATTTAGAATTTATCAAAGTTAACAAATTTTTTTAAAAACGGAACAAAAGACAAAAAGATCTTGAAATAATAAATTTACCCAAATTGAAGGCATTAAACCTTTGAGGTTTTAAACTGTAATATTTGAATTCAAGAGAAAATAAAGAAGTAAGTAAAACATATCAATTAAAAGAAATTTGACCTACAGTATGAAGATTTCTAACATTTGGTGTCTGCTTGTTAATTACAGGTAACGTGGCCTTTACGGCATACGTATCCAATCACATGAATAATATCGGAGTAGGGCAGATGATCAAATGTGATGAAGCATTGACCAATATTGGAGACGCGTATGATCCTTTCACGGGTTATTTCACCGCCCCCTCAACCGGACTTTACTTATTCTCGTTTTTCACGGGGCAGGAAGGTCCTTACCAAATATACGTTCGACTGATGGTGAACAATATAAATCAGGTAGATGGGGTTGCAGAGGGCACCATAAATGACCATAATGATCAGGGCGGTAATGTGGCAATAATTCAACTAAATGCGGGGTAGCTCGTATGGATAGAAAGCTACAATCAGCCGAACACAAGACTGGATGGTGATGTAAATTACAGGCTAACGACCTTTTCGGGCGTGAAATTATTTGATCTTTGAGTGCAAACATTCGAAATGACTTCATGAAATATTGATGCAGATTTAAAACTTAAATTTTCTTTACCATCGTTATTTCAGTGCGTAAGAAAACGTAAATAAACTTGTAAAAGAGATTTGTTTTGTTTGTCTAATAAGGTCAAGCACAAAAAGAAAATGTGTTCAGTTTCTTAAAGTGGAGTTATATGGAATGAAAAGCTTACCTATAACGCTATGATTATTCTAACATACCAAAGCGAGTCTTGTAATATCTTAGCTAGCCACGGTTCCGATAACTTTATTTGCACCTTACCATATGGAGCAGATATATCTGTGCTTCGGGCCACTGTATCCAATCAAAATGGGCTTGAATGGGCTGATAAATAAGCAATTTTCCAGTGTATAATCGTGTTTGCACAAACACCTTTCACTCAGATTCACCTGTAATGGCTTTACACTTGTACATAGCATACTTTCGATGTTAAACTTGCAAATTATCATATTTAGGTCAATTGGCCAATGTACAATGCACCAAGCCATTGGTTAGTTGGCATACTGAGGCAGGCAACTCATGAAATCCAATAGATGTCGCTAGGACAAAGCACTAATAAAGCTATTTGATCCGCCAAGGTGTAGTTAGGATTATCGGAACCTTGGCTAGCTAATATGGTCTCGTCACAAAGTGATACTCAGCTTCAAATGTCACGTAACGAACAATTAGTTGTTTTTTTTTTCCAAACGCTTGATAAAGATAAACCAATTTGGATAAATAATTATCCTTGCTATTCACAAAAAGACTTTGTATATACTATGAATTGTTAAAATAACTCTCAAATCGCTTTAGTTTGGAGTAGGAATAATTGGTTTAATTTGGGTTATATAATATTCATCTTGTTCTTTCGTCAGTAGTGCACACACACAAAAAATCATTTTTTAATGTTTTGTAATTCATTTATTTCATTTTCAGAACCTGGTATTGTTTAGTCTCTTAAATTAGTTTCGCAATTTTAATAACTGCTAAAGATAGTATACTTAAGATGAATTCTGGATGATTTTTTTCAGCACAAGTGAGCAGCCATTTTGGTTAGCTGTATAAGATAGGATAAGATAAGAAGATAAGATTTTTTTTTTATTTCAGACTGCAAAGTACATACATCTATCAAGATATCAATTCTAAAAGAAAGAAACGAAAATATTAATTTGTGTACAACATATTGAAATCTCTAGTTATTGGAAGATAAAAACATCCAAATTTAAGATAGTGCTTTGATATATTGTAGGAGAAGTGTGCTCCAATCAATAATTCATATCCTGAATATAATAAGGACATTAAAATGAATTTAGATTAAGCATTTATTATTGTTCAGCTTTCACTTGGTAATGGAAAAAGCCTAATTAATAAGCCAGTTCAATAGTTCACCAATCGGATAGAAGCGGAATAATGTTTTATCGCACCATTCAATCAATAAAACCTTATTAAATTGCGTTGTGATGTTGGGAACAAAGTAATTGATAATCACCCTAGGGAATAATTAAATTAATTAAGTTCAGAATGTGAATGACCACTGGAAGGTTATGGACATGATCCAAAAGGTCGTTACTTGGAAAAATACCGTCCACACACTCACACTCTCCCCCCCTAAAACTTGATATAAAGTTAAAGCTGTCCTTAGATAGCACGCAAGAACCACGCGTGATTTTTAGACGGACTTCTTTTGACCATGGATGAAGCGCTGTTAATTGCCAGTTCCAGGATATAAAAATAGGTACTGGACTGGTTATTCTAAGTGAAATTCCAGGCTCTAGAAGTGTCATGTCTATTTCTTACAGTTATTGAATAAAAGTGGTGGAAAATGACATTCCATACAGTTATTGAATTGAAGTGGTGGAAAATGACATTCCTTACAGTTATTGAATAAAAGTGGTGGAAAATGACATTCCTTACAGTTATCGAACTTTCTATCATAATAGTGGTGGCGAATAACAAGAATAGTGTCATGACTTATTATCTAAGAAATAGACTATTGCCGAAACTCTTAAAACCATCAGACTTTCCTTCGCCTGGCTCTGCGAGACTGACAACATCCGCAACTGCACCTCTCTTAACACCATTAGACTTCACTCCGCCCGGCTATGCTACCTCAACTCCAGAAGCGACAGCGCCGCCATATTCCAAAGAGAAAACCCAGATTCGAACAACTTCTCACTCAATTTAGAAACTACCGCAACCAGAAAAATCACAACGGAACGAATATGATTACAACTATGAGAGGATCGCAACATAAAATGCATACATCGCCTATGAGAATTCATTTTGCAGTAACACCTGAGACTACGAGATTTCGAATGCATACAGTGCTAAGTCAGCTCCAAATTTGACCTAACTACAGCCCAAAATGAATTGCAGCGACATCTACACTCTCCTCAGATCGGCGACTACAGCATTAACAGTCTCCTTCCCAGTGAAAGTGACTTTAACATTTTGAACTCTTTCGGTATTAGAGACAATAGATGTATTGTTTGCTATTAGTTCATATCAAGAATATTTCTTCATTGTGGTACATCTCACAAAGGTATGATTTTTCTATCTCTTATTTTGATTTTTTTTTAAAATGACAAATTGAAAGTTAGTGCGTAAATTTCAAACGATTAACAACACTAATCTAAATTATACTATATTTCATTTTTCATTGAGTAAATAACATTGTTATACTTACTGACATTAACAAACATCAGAGTTGCTAAGATTTCAACTACAGAGAGTGTAAATGAACCTTTAAGTTTAATTCCGTGCCCTAAGCATTTATATCAAACATCAAACCTTCTCGTCTTGACACTTCAAATTACATTATACATGTCTCGCTACTATCACACATATCGATCGTACCGTATTTGCCTATCTTAAGGAGCATTGTACTTTCCGCTATGCCGTTTCAAACATTGATGCAGAAGTTGTTTGTTTTGTTAGCTCAATGGTGTTCGATAATGTTATTGAGAATTTCTCTTACGTGTTTCATACGAAATCATATGAATGTATACCATAATGTATAATATATGGTCTTGTCTTGGCAAAACGCCAAATGTACGGTTCTAATGTCTTCAAACCAGTCAGAAGAGAGTTTCCTTCTATGGTTTTGCAGCATCAAATGATGTTGTAGTGTTATTATGTACGTTTTTCTATAGTTCAAGTGTCTGAACGATTGTTCGGCACAGAGTTGTGTAGCAGCTAACGGCCTGCATATTGAATTTTTGACGCAGAGAGATTGCTCTGCATATTGAATTTTTGAATGCATAATGCATTTTGAGCAGCTATTGCCTGCATATGATCAACTTCTGAGTAAAGTTTGTTTGAAGGATAACGGTAATACATTCCCTTTTCTTACGTCATAGGTAATGTCAGTAATACACGCTCAGTTTTACAATTTTAATGATGCACTAAATCATGTCGATTCAGTTTTACGATTTTCATGATATTTTCACTTACTGCTCATAGGTTCGATTAAATGCAATTTCATACACACACAGGTCAAGGCTTGATTGCAAATGAACATACGTTATGGTTATTAGAGTAGAATTAACATAACACTAACATTTTCATCTTCATTACTCTTGATTAATACCAAATTCTTGCAAGGTTCTCTAAGCAAACATTCTTACCTCAATGTCGCTTGTATTTAATGATATTATGTATGCACTAAGAAGATAAATTCAATATTGGTTTACAAGTACTATCCATAATAATGAGAGTTCTCTTTACAACACTTCGCTGAAGCAAAATAATAACCGTAGTCACTGATAAATATGTTATGCTAATGTTATGCACAATAAAAAAATAAATAAAAAAAATAACAAAAAAGAGTGAAATAATATTAAAAAAAATAAAGAAACCAAGAACTACAAGCTGATAATAACTTTTTATACTCGTCTTACAGGACTAGTATTAGCATAGATTATGTACACCTACAAATCGCACACAATCGAATACACTTCGTACACGACTAGGTCGAATATTTCGTAATTGAATTAAATACGAAATTCAGAAGAAAATTTGTTTGTAAATGGGAGAAATGATTATAGTCCTATCCTCCATTCCATTCTTTCTTCATACCTTCTATCTCGTTTTCTTCTTTCTGGGTATCCAAACCTCTCAATCTTTCCTTTTCTTTAAGGTATGGATGGAATATGGATTTGGTTCGTAGGATTGTATTCTTTTTTTTTAACTCTGAATTCAGTGTCCGCAGTAACATAACAAAAACAATTTACGCTAAAAGCTATATCTAGCCACTCCCACTCTTTTATGATTCAGCCGATAAGTGGATTCACACTTTCAAATCAAGCTTTTAAGGAATTATTCAGTCGAATGTATCGAACATTGACACAGAGATGTCAAATGTCGCTACATACATGATATTCTTTCACACTTCAAGTCAATACGAATTACAATGAATATGCAGTTTAATATAACAATCTCATTAATTAATTAGTTAATTCAGAAAGGTGTTTTGCATTCTTCAAATGTATTATGAGAGAAGTATTGCCTTCATTGATAAAATAGGTAAATATCTATTTGGAATGCTGACAATGAAAACATCACGACATTTAGCAGGTTATACAAATATGCTAAAGCAACAGAATAATGAAATTTAAATTTTCGGTAATATTGCTCGATAGGGAGATGATTTCTTCTCCTATACCTGACAAATTGATAATAGAATTAGAACATGTTACCGGCTATTGGTCCACACTCAAAACCACTTATACTATTAGAGCCAGCGATGCTTGCTATTGTCGAAATAATCGTGCAGAATATTAGACAATAGAAGAAAGGATTGCAGCTCAAACGGTTGAGACTCAGCAAATTAGTCATACAGCGAAATTTTCAGCAGGCGAGTTCACTTGCTATACTGATTTCACAGCATGTTTTAATGGAATTTATCAATCAAATTGAACGATCGTATCTATATACTGCGCTACATACCCTAGTTGTCCAGATGACATTCAAGACGTATCAATTTATTCTAGTTTAATGAAAGCATCATGAATAAACATTATACAGTTACTTGGTTTACAAGAGAACATACCGCATTATGACACACATTTTAGATATCTCCTAAATTAAAATATTAGTTGTCTCATACATGAAATAATATATTGGGAAGTCATAATTCACAGCCTATTCATAAGGAGTATCACTTCAGTATTATGAACACGCCGTTCTATTGATCGCATGATCCTAGGTCAATGACATATGATGGAAATAACCTAGCGCTTACACAGCAATTTTAATTATGTTCTGCTGAAGTTATTTACAATGAAATAGAAATAATAATAAAATAATAACAAAAAGAGTAAGCTAACGTATTAAAACAAAAAAATAAAAAGACAAGAACTGCATGCTGATATTAAATCTTCTAACGTAACTAGTTGTAAAGTAAGTCATGTAGAATTTAAAAAAAACAACATAAATAATAATAATATAAAACAAACATATTTTTTTCCTTCATTGCAGAACTCACTATTGTACTTGAATTTCATTGAATGTGTCAATTGTGTTTTCGTAAGATTGCCTTGAATAAACTCTTTCTTTACCATACTGACGTCACATTACGTATTATCCTGTCACATTGTATATTTTATTGTTTTCTTAATATATTGTTTTTCTTCATTCCTCATCGAGGTACTACACGGTAAATTGTTTTTTCCTATTTCTTAACTTTTGTCAGTGCATTGTATTTTGGTCTTTTTCATATTTTTACTTCCTTGTGTAATTGTCATCTTTTTTTCAATTTATATTGGCTCCTTATTACACATTTTATGGTACATTTTTCTATGTATCTTTTATCATATCTATTTTGGTGCATTGTCAACGTACCTTACAGTTTATTGATAATTATACATTATATTGTATTCTTTTGAATTTCACAATTTGTACTGCAATGAACATTGTTCTCATTGCCTTTTTGCAATTTATCAACTTACCAATGCATTGTAATTTTTCCATCTACCTAAGCATTGTATTTTTTGATTTTCAATATTTTTTTCTTTATTCTTCCTCGTATACTTATCAATTTTTTTTACTAGCCTACTCTTCGCAGCCAAGCTCCCCACAAAAAGATGTAACCGTATCTACACCATCATAAGTGACACCTTATTCTTATGAATGCTGAACTTTCTACCTTCTCGTAACTAGACACGAGAAGAAGGTTATGATAGAAACGTCTAAAACAACAACGCCAGAATTACTTATCATAATATACTGGCGGAGAATTCAATCCAATTTTTTCTATCATAATACATCTAAATTAAAATAATAAAATTACATATCTTGGAAACCCAGTCGCAGAATTAGATGCAGCGACAAAAAAATTACATAGATGATCGAGAATCTAAGTACGTATTACTGCGCGGAGATATCATGCCTGCATTTATCAATATAACCAATTATGGTATTAATAATCTCAGAACACCTGAGACAGATTTCGATGATGAAAATAAAAATATGTCGACGATAGCAACATTCCGAAAGTGACAACAATAACAACAATCAACAATGAAATTACTGCATTTAGAATAGATTGTGGCAATCACACACAAACATTCCTGAATTTTCCCAGAAACACGAACAGATCTATTAATGATTATTTTTTTAAAACTTCACCAATTCTTAATATTAAACTCGTCGATATTAACACAAAAATAAACGATATTGGAATTCCTAATATTGTTAAAAATAATCTGATTAAAATTCCTCACGGACGAGCTAACAATATCGTGTACACAGTATCAGAAAAATGAGCAAAATGGACACGGCAAAACACGATCAAATATACCGCGGAAGTTACTGTGTCTATAGGTTTATTTAGCGATGAAACATTTAGTATATTTACTACATTTCCATGGCATCATTAAACCGGCAAAATATCTGGAGTTGTATCTATATTGTTAAAAAAAGATTCAGAAGATTAATTTAAACTGGAACCAACTGAATAAAGATTAAACACAACGACTTGTGGTGTCTGGAATTTGTATGCTGAAACTCTACTGTTAATTACTTAGTTGACTGTATAAAATATGCAAGTAAAAATTATAAATGAAAAAGATATAGTTGATTTTATTCATTTTTTAGAAAACATTCTAAACTAAGATGTTGACGCTCCAATGCAATCTTACAGATATTATCATTTAAAAAATAAGCTTTGGTGTATGAAAAAATGTTACAAATACTATACCAAAATAGTTCGAGTGATATCATATTTACCATTGCTAATGACTAGCTCTGGTATAATTTCAAGTGTCGCATCATTTAATCCGTGTTTGTTAGTAATATTTGCTGTTGGTGTTTCTCTTGTAACGGCGTGTAAAAAAAAAATGACACTCGAATCAAAACTAAAATAAAATGCTTGCAAAACAGCAAGTATCACCTATAAAAAAATACTTTATCAGATACGAACTTACTTGCTGGGAATAAAATACATGGACGATTTATTACGCGAGTTTCGTATTATTGACAGAATGTTAACATATTTTGCCAATGAGAGTCAGCAAGTATTGGAAAGATTATAATAAAATATATGTTAAACGGAAGATGTTTAATTTTAAGCAGTTTTAGTAATATCGTTCTCAAATAAAATGTCAACCATATTATCAATAAATGACTTTGCATCACCTCTCCAAGCTGCTTTTCTCATATCGTTTCCGGTCACAAATAACCATACCGATCCATATTTTGGTCATATATGGTAACCTACTTTTTAAATAAATCGCTAATTATGCTAGGTTTTGTACCAGTATAACCTGACGCTGATTTAATGGAATTAAATCTCTTACAAAATCTGTTGGTTAGATCAAAATCCAACATGTCGGATTGATGGTTTATAATAAGACATTATATATATAAGACATTATATATATTTCATTTGTTCAATAAAACATATCGAGCCAAAAGCCTCCTTGTATTTCAACATAATATTTTATTTTCTGAAATACGAGGGTGGTTTGTTTTTAAAGAGAGGGGGTCTGTGAGATAATAAAAATGTCAGAATATATTTATTTTCAAGGGTGGAGTTTTTACAAGTTAAAAATCTCTTTTGCGAGAAAAATCAGCAATTTATTTGTACTACTTTGCCTGCTATCTTGGAATCAGGCCTTACTAAAATATGAAAATATCTTATTCTGCCTACTTTTAGAAAGACAAAGTGCAGCAACTCTTTTACATCATTTCCTCTTCAAATCACTAGGTGTCGCCAGTTTTTAGCTGAACGAGATAATAACGAGGATTCTCGCATGGCAGGGTGGTTGGGAGGGCTTGTAAGTAGTGTGATTGGGTATGTATTTTCGAAAAAACATAATGTAATTTAAAATTTGATTTCGCCTTCGAATACGTTCCCCAATCACATTAGTTGAATAGGTTAGAGGAGGAGGGGATCCTGAGCATCCGACCTCTACAACGGGTATCCTTCCGGGTATAAGTGGCTGGATTCCCATATGAAAGATAACTCATTCTTCTAATGAGCCAAGGAAAACAGCCCTGAATCCCTTGACACAAGCAACACCATTGACTTGGAATTCTTATATATGGTTGCGATGATGAAGTTATCTTCTCACGTACAAAAAGTTTCACTGGCGAATCCAGCGAAGCTAACCAGCTGCATGGATTGCTACTGTTTGGGTCTGGTTGCCGTCTGTACTGCCGCCAATGGACACAACATACTCTAGGTTACCTCTGCGACATCAAATGTCTGAATGGATTGCTACTGTCTTGGTCCGGTAGCCGTCTGTAATGCTGCAAATGGATACAACATATTATAGGTTGCCTCTGCGACATCAAATGTCTTAAATGGAGGATTGACAAGGTTGGCTCTACATGGCAGGAAACAGCTTCTACTATATGGGGTTGGAAGGTAGCGTTCGAACGCGAGGATTTCTGAGATTGCTTGAAATTTCTAAGCAGTAATCTACGTGAGGTTACTCTTAACCGGTGAGACTTCAGAGTATACCAAGAATACAACCCACTTCTGCCAGGAATACATGGTGGGAAGCGTTTAGCAAAGTGTAGGCTAGAAAATCGATGAAATTCGAATCAAGCCCTGTCAAAATTGAGGATTATATCCATTTTGAGACAGGATGAGAAATATTGGCCGTTTGAGACCAATATTGTTTAATAGATTCGATAGTACCCTTTCAAACAGAAAACATGTTTGCCATGATGCCGGAATGTGTCCAAGGACACGTGGTCCAGTAGCCCTGTTGGGACCCAATTGTTCCTCTTCAAGATTCAGAGAAACGTCCGCCCGTTGATGGACAGATACACAGACGGACGATGTAGTTGGTATGGCACTAGTCCTTTAGAAAACGCCACTTTTCCGCATGACACTTCATGTTGGAGGGTCTGCTTACTCTCGCGACTCTCCACTATCGAAGGTTTGGATTGTTTCACTCGCAAGACTGTTCTGTTAAGAGCCGAGCGTATAGAATAAGAGGGCGGTCCGGACAGGGAAAGACCACCGGTGAAAGTGGATGCTTGAGAAGATTCTGGTTTGCCAGTGCTTGTCCCATCAAATGGGGCTCTCAGAATCATCTTACAATTCTGACCTTGCAACTTCTGTGTTATTTTCAGTATCAGTACAGTAGAAGGGTAGGCAAGGGTCCACAATCCCTCACAAATGATTGACAGTGCATCCATGGTCCAAGCTTGTGGGCTTGGAAGTGGAGAGACGAAGATGAGTAGTTATTGATACCACCTCGTCGCCAATAGGTCGATCATTGAATGCTCGTGAAGTACGTAAATCCGAGTTAAGACCATTCTGTTTGAAGGACATGACCACCTCTGACCGGTATAGAACCGCAATCAGGTCTTTGTCGTAGCCTCGGTAAATTAAATTAAATTAAATTAAATGAGGCAATCCAAAGGGCCAAACAAACAAACCGTGATGACCTACTCAGATATGGACAGAAAGAAAAGGTTGATAGGATACCATTTATTCTGACCTATCACCCAGACAATCCCAAAGTAGGTAAAATCATCGCAAACCACTGGCCAACCGTGCAATCGTCAGACATACTAAACCTAATACTTCCGAACAAACCTGTAGTAGCTTACCGGAGACCAAAAAACCTAAAGGACATCCTAGTCAGGGCCAAGCTAACAACAATCGCTAGTCAAAACCAACCTAGTCAATCTGGACCCTGTGGCGATAAAAGATGCAAAACCTGTCAACATATGATAGAGACCAAGACATTCACTAGCACAGTGACTAAAGAAAAACTAAACATACATGGTCCACACAAAACGTGCAAAACAGAGAATGTGATTTATCTCATCACATGTAAGATCTGTGGCCTTCAGTACGTGGGAGAAACTGAAAAGCTACACATAAGGATAAACCTTCATAGATCTGATTGGATGACAAAAAAGCTGTACAGAAGCCCGGTCGCAGAACACTTCTCCTCCCCTGGCCACACTTTCAGTGATATAATACTTATCGCTATTGCCAACAACCACAGCTGGAGTTCCGAAACCAGGAAGGAAAAGGAATCATACTGGATACGCCGCCTTAGAACATTGAAACCAAGCGGTCTAAACCAAGAAGACTAGAAAATGAAAACTATGCACTAGTAGAATTTTACATTTTCTAAATCTTCTTATCCTTCAATTTTTACTATAAGAATAACCGGTATAGAACCAAATATCCGGGATATAATCTGCGTTACATATGTACACAAAGTAAAAATAGATGTCGCTTTGGCTTGTAGACTTTTAGGGAATTATACAACGTTTTCAGTTTCCGCAACTAGTCTATACAAACTGGTTGTATTTATAGTTTTAGCACATGTGAAGATAGAAATGTAGGAGTTTACAAACGCAACGTTTTTGTGTTTATTTGTTTGTCGTAACTATGTTTTGTATTTGCCTTTGAAAAAGACTCATTGGGAGTCGAAAGCGCTTAGGCTAGTTAGTTACTAGTTTCGTACTGTTCGTCATCAGTTTATTGCATCTATATATATATATATATATATATATATATATATATATATATATATATATGTATGTATATATATATATATATATATATATATATATATATATATATATATATATATATATATATATTTTTGAGAGAGAGAGAGAGAGAGAGAGAGAGAGAGAGAGAGAGAGAGAGAGAGAGAGAGAGAGAGAGAGAGGTGACTGATGTATGGCATGTTTGTCAGCTAAAATGCATGGAGGCAACAATATTGCAAAACTAGTGACTGTAGAATGCAAAATTTTAAAAATGAGGATTATAAATTGTTAGCTACCACTACTACAAAAACTGGAATACAAATAAAATTTGGTGTAAAACCTATTTATTAAAAAGTATACTACATCCACTAAACATGATTGATTAGTTTTCAAAATTAGACATAGTGTCTTATTATCTGAAATGACGAAAACCAGATACAATACTATTTCAAGTAGAGAAAAAAAAAAACAAACACAAAAGACCAACACACTGCAAATTTCAATATGCTTTAATACGGAGATCTGTGTATTTATAGAGTCTACACATAAATAAATTGTGCACAATATGTACAGGTTTCATGATAATATTATTGCACAATAGTTTGTGAGCAAATGGAAAAACCTGCAAAGCATATTCAATGACATATGACAGCAAATCCCAATACTTTCCATGTGTGTATCTGATTTTGGCATAGATTACAATCTTCTAAATACCTACTCTGATAACTTATCATTACAAACCTCCTTTAACAACTTCAGAATCAACTGATTATTTTTTAGTTTGAATGACCTCAATTAGGAAACATACAAATCTGCCATGATAAGAAGCTGTATGTATGTATGGTCTAAGCACACAGTATGTTGTTCCACTTCATAAATCAGGTTGTTGCACTTTATAAAGCTGTAGGCATATATGGGCTATTCCACTTTATAAAGTAGGTTGTTCCATTTTATAATGCTGCAATTTGATATAAGCTAATGGGCTAAGTACACCAGTAAGTTATTCCACTTTTCAAAGTAGGTTGTTCCATTTTGTAATATTTAGGCATATATAGGCTAATGGGCAAAGTACATAAGAAGGCTGTTCCACTTTATAAGGTTGTTCCAATGCTGCTCACATGAGCCATACAAGTACTATGATGTCACACAAAACTGAGGAATGATGCAGGAAAATCAGTCACAATGGTGCATAATGCTCTCTTTCCTACTCCACCATGGCATAATCCAAAAACCCTGCATTGTCACTACTGACCTTAACAGTTGGTCATTTCAGTAATAAATCTCTACTATAGATACACTTGTAAAATTTTCAAGAGTATACACAAAAAGAATCCAAGGAATAACCTACACACAAACATTTAATGCAGTTAATTGTTGGGTCATGAAATATCTGTCAACTTTTGCCCAAGGTTGGTAGTGTCCTCCAAGATGCATGCACTCATCAAGTCACATGACTGTACTTAACAGTGTCAACAAAACTGAAATAGATGTAAAAACTTTAAAGCTGGAATGTGAAAAGCAGGTCATCATGACCCATTTTTACTGATGGTGAGCAGTATGAGCCAAGATAGATACATCAAGTTTCATTAATGTACATCCAACAGTCTCAAAGAAACTAAGCTAAAAGCAAAACTTAATTATAATGCCTAGGAAAATGGCAGCAGCATTCTCACAAGTAAACCTTATGCTTTGCAGGCAAGAAAAAAAAACCCATGATAAAACAAGACAACCAATGTAATGAGATCCATGAACATACTTGCATTATAAGAGGGGGAGTTATATATCAAGGGACTTTATAGCAAGGATACACTGTACAAGGCATATATTTAGACATCAGTAGTGACTCAATAAGGACTCCTCTGCAGGTTGAACAACATACGACACCCTTCTCAAACCTCATCACTTACTAGACAAGTATACTGTGATGTAGTCTGATGAAATTCCATCCAAACATTTAAGAAAGGAATTCACATTGTTAACTGAAAGACCAGGTAGATACAAGGAGGGATGAATGTAAGGCATCACATGTCCTCGAAACTTTCATGGAAAAGTAAATGGAATATTGCTTAAATGTCTGGCATACCTTAAATAACATCAAATTTTTTGTTCATGTGTGAGGTAGAAACAGTAAGAATATAGACATCTATGCTAAATGCCTCTAAAGCTTACATTATTTCGAATCTACAACTGACAAAAACTGCTAAAATGTACTCCAAAATAAAAAATTCTCAAATGAATTTTTACGATTTATAAAAACTGATGGAACACAACTGATATGAAAGTTTATATTCCCAATACATATACTCAATTGGTGAGGCTTTTACAACACAAATACATATATTCAACTAGTCTGGATTTTACCAAACTAATACATATATTCCACTAGTATGGATGTTTACCTCACTTGGTATGAATGTTTACCACATGACTACATATACTCAACATGTATTGATGTTTACTATACCAATATATATACTCAACTTGTGTGAATGTTTACTAT
Source organism: Potamilus streckersoni (assembly GCA_016746295.1). Classification (NCBI taxonomy): domain Eukaryota; kingdom Metazoa; phylum Mollusca; class Bivalvia; order Unionida; family Unionidae; genus Potamilus; species Potamilus streckersoni. The sequence goes on from JAEAOA010002091.1 coordinate 2,578,612, forward strand.
ACTAATACATATACTCAACTTGTCTGGATGTTTACTATACTAATACATATACTCAACTTGTCTGAATGTTTAATATACTAATACATATACTCAACTAGTCACTAATACATATACTCAACTAGTCTGGATGTTTACATCACCAATGTATATACTCAACTTGTCTGGATGTTTACCACACCAATACATATACTCAACTTGTCTGAATGTTTACAATACTGATACACATACACAACTTGTCTGGATGTTTACAATACTGATACATATACTCAACTTGTCTGGATGTTTACCACACCAATACATATACTCAACTTGTCTGGATGTTTACAATACTGATACATATACTCAACTTTTCTGGATGTTTACAATACTAATACATATACTCAACTTGTCTGAATGTTTAATATACTAATACATATACTCAACTAGTCACTAATACATATACTCAACTAGTCTGGATGTTTACATCACCAATGTATATACTCAACTTGTCTGGATGTTTACCACACCAATACATATACTCAACTTGTCTGAATGTTTACAATACTGATACATATACACAACTTGTCTGGATGTTTACAATACTGATACATATACTCAACTTGTCTGGATGTTTACCACACCAATACATATACTCAACTTGTCTGGATGTTTACAATACTGATACATATACTCAACTTGTCTGGATGTTTACAATACTAATACATATACTCAACTTATCTGGATGTTTACCACACCAATACATATACTCAACTTGTCTGGATGTTTACAATACCGATACATATACTCAACTTGTCTGGATGTTTACATATCATTTCCCACCAAGAGATTTATGCAAAATTATTACCTAAAACTTAGATGTACAATTTGCCCAAGAACATCCTTAAAACTTAAATGTACATTTGCCTAAGAACTTACTTAATTTAGAACTATTGTATGTGAGAAATTACTTCTGATTTATGTCCAAACAACAGGAACACATCTATGGTGTAAATCAAACATCACAATTAATCAAATTGTCTGGATATTGACTATACTCATACCAATGCAGATAAACAACAGTTCTGGATGTTTTCCATACTAAAACAGACACAGGATGTTTACTGTACCCATACCAACACTGGTAATCAACAGTTCTGGATGTTTACCATACTAAAACAGACACAGGATGTTTACTGTACCCATACCAACACTGGTAATCAACAGGTCTGGATGTTTACCATACTAAAACAGACACAGGATGTTTACTATTCCCATACCAACACTGGTAATCAATAAGTCTGAATATTTACCATACTAAATCAGATACAGGATGTTTACCACACCCATACCAACACTGGTAATCAACAGGTTTGGATGTTTACAATACCCATGCTGATAATCAACAAGTCTGGATGTTTACAATACCCATGCTGATAATCAACAAGTCTGGATGCTTTCAATACCAATACAGATAAACAACAAGTCTGGATGTTAAGCATTCTAATGCAGATAATTAACAGGTATAGGTGTTTACCATTCTAATGCAGATAATTAACAGGTATAGGTGTTTACCATTCTAATGCAGATAATTAACAGGTATAGGTGTTTACCATTCTAATGCAGATAATTAACAGGTATAGGTGTTTACCATTCTAATGCAGATAATTAACAGGTATAGGTGTTTACCATTCTAATGCAGATAATTAACAGGTAAAGGTGTTTACCATTCTAATGCAGATAATTAACAGGTATAGGTGTTTACCATTCTAATGCAGATAATTAACAGGTATAGGTGTTTACCATTCTAATGCAGACAATCAAGTTGTCTGGATGTTTAGCAGGTACAGGATGTTTACCACAACCATACATGTAATCAACTCCTTTGGATGGTATACCATAGGAATAAAGGTAACAAAATCATCTGGCTGGTATACCATTTAATAACAGCTAATAAAGTACATGTATAAAATACAAACAAACCAACAATCAGACTTCTAAGAGAATGTTCCATTTAAACATACATGGTACTCATGGATTGCAGGGAACTATGATTACATAAAAGTTCATATGGAAATGATAACAGTTATTGTTTCCTAACTGTATCATGAAGTGGTTACTCAACATTAAAAGGACCATTAATCCAAAACCAGTTTCAATGGAACAGCCCCAACTTACATAATGGAATCACTATTAAATACTGCTTCAAACACCTGAAAATGTGTTTAAATATTCAGCTTTAACTAGTAATTAAAAAAAAATTCAAGGTTTTTAATTTTTAAAATGTAGACTAGTATAATATCAGATCCATGTAAATTGGACAAAAAAAAAACAACACCTGGATTAATTTCCAGTGGGATATAAATACAAATATATGAGTACAAATTCTGATCTCTTAACATATTTCCTTTGTGAAAAGTATATAATGGAGATTACTTTTTAAAATACAAAATTTTTTGCACCTACTCGCTGGAAAATTAAGCATTGATTATAAAAAGGAAAAATGCCCATAAATAACAAATTATGAGTTATTTTACTAAGTGCAATATGGCAATATGAGATCATGACATTAACAAGAGTTACCGAGTGATTTAAGACACACTTTAATAGTCTAAACCAAGGAATTCCAAAATCTTTAACACTGCAGGCCACATGGAAAAAAAAATACAGTGTTCATGGGCCACACATCATAATTGATCTTTTACCATATGATCATCACAGAACTGACTTTTTATCAGTGCAGGCTAAAAACATGAACCGCAGGCCTGTAGTTGGGCTACTGTGTTCTAAGCCAATAGCAGTGTCTATTTGTAACTCAGGCAATTTTCTCAGGTCATTGATACAAACAAGCAACAGTGCCACCTATTACCGATACTTCACAAGCAAATACAAGAAAATTCTGTATGTGAGGAAAGTGGTAGTCAATGATTCAAAAAGTCTTCATTGACAAATTTTCCACAACTGAGTACATAACATGAACCTGACAAGCACTAACAACAAAAGCAATGATATATCACAATTATTGCTCAAATAGGTTCATGCCTTTTATTTCCATTAAGTTTACAAGACATCTATACAAAAATTACACAATGACAATGTCTAGAAAAAAATCTGCAACTGTTATTCACAAATTTACTTTTTGAATTCAGCAATCTAATTGGCAGAAATGTAAGATGCCTTAAAACTGATCAAGACATACCTTATCACTTCTATTGATCTAGACTGATGTCATATGTACTAAATGAAGTGGCTTTTAAATTCTGTTGTTAATTTACATTATTACAGTCAATACCATTACAGTTTGTGGCTTGGTCATCTTCTGCTTCAAAAAGCACCTGAAATTAGAATCAATTTTTTTGAAGATCAAAAATGTTTTAAAATCTTATCATCAAATATGGATCCTATCCAAAAAATAGAACTTGTTATAATTCTTTATTGTATTAGTAAGGCTGTGTGCTAGAATGACCAGACTGATCCTGCTTTGTTTTATTTACCTGCCTTTCTTTATTTGACTGGTTATATATAAAACCTTTGCATTCACCAACTAAAATACCTTAAAATCAAGGGATCTGAATATGACATTACCATAGCGACATATGTAAACTCTTATATGTAAACTCTTAAGTACATATATATGCATGTTGGGATTTAACACCACATCAGAAATTTACCATGTATAAAGTGCCAATCAGTACAGTATATGCCCATCACATTAACAGTCCTCTATGAAGACATGAGTAGGGCATGGATGACTAGCTGCTCTTTGGTCTTGATGACTTGGACCCTTGGTCAAGGTTTGTTTTTCTTGACAAAAGCTTACTGTGCAAAAGTCATTATATTTCTTATTACATACCATGATTGTGACCACTGTCCTTATTACTCCCTCCCCAACTTTAACTTTTACCCTTAGTACAAGCTTAAGTCTTTTCAAAGAACTTACTTTAGAAGAAATATTATTCAGCATAACTAAACATGACTACCCCAGAAAATGTTTTGGGAGACACCAAAACTCTAAAAGCATTGAAGGGCATAGCATGAAAATAAGAAATATAAGTATTTTGGCATAATAATTTCTCTTGAAACATTGTTAAATACCAGTAAAACATATTTATAATAAAGATTAATATATAAAAGCAGCAGGGAGGGTGAACCCTACAAATTTTTGCGACAAAATCGATTAAAGCCTCAGAATGCCAAATGGAACCTTCCTACGAAATCTCATATTTTAACCAAAAAAAAATTAAAGACCCATTTTACAAATGGAGCCTTAGCGATTTTGTCGCAAATACATTGTCATAACCACCCTCAAATTGCTGCCATCTACGTCGCAAATATGTTGTCATTTCACCCTCCCTGCTGCTGATTAATACAAATTATTTAACCAAATTATTTGTTAGCTTTTCACAAACAGACTAATCGATAATACTTCACCACGTAGATCAATCAAATTATTTGACTGATCGGTGAGTGTAAAATTAATTCTAGTTAGTAAATCATTTTGACATTGCATATAGACTGGATTAGTCGGATTTTCAACAATTAAAAATCCGGGGGGTGCTGTTGGTGAAAATGAATAAAGAATGTAACCTTGTCGGGCTTGATTTGATTGTTCCATATTAATTTGATAACTTCCTTCGATTACATCACACGTTAAATTAAGTGCAATCACTGATGAAATATTCACATTGTTCGGTGCGATATGTCTACCGTCGCCGTTTTGAGAATTATTGTGAGTTAATATAGTTGGTTTGGGTTGTTTTTTTTCCCATTCGTCATGAATTATTCTGAATCCCTCGTCGATGGCCGCTCTGAGATTTTTCTTCAATTCTGGTATGTTATATCCTGGTAGTTTAAACGTTGGAATATCTTCAACGGGAATTTTATATTTCTCTGCAAAAAATTTACTTAATTCAGGATCATCTGCTATTTCTTGAATGTTTCGAGAATGATATTTTTCTGCGTCATCGATAATTTTATTACATGTAGCTACCACGCTGATGAATTCGTCTTTAGTGAGAGAACCGGATCTTAGAGATACTAGCAGTAATGAAAGATCATTATTTATTGCTGTGAATTTATCAGTAATACGACGTTCATCTAACTCCTCATTAAAGTTTTCATTCAACTCTTTTTTCAATTTCTCCTTCACCTTTTCATCCCTCTCTTCCTTTAATTTCCTCACCCTCTCCTTTATGATCTTAGAAAAAATACTAGCCGCGACTCCCGCGATCGCCTTGCTAAAGAGATCAGAAGATGTATTCCTGCGATTTCTATTACTTTCTACTGGATTTTCAGGTCCTATTTCATCAGTGACGTAATCAGATTTTTCAGGCTCGGGCGTGGAATTACCAGCACTTCTAGGTGGATCTTCGGGCCATCCTAATACTGTTCTTATTGAACTGTTATAAATATCTACAACATACCCAGGAGAGCCTATTTCAATTGTAGATGATAGTGTTGGTTCATGAACTGTTATCGCAATTTTTGATTCTTTTTTAGTAATGGATTTTATTCTACGTTGTAATTCATTATTAATTTGCTCAATTTGATAGGATCCAGTTGGTATTGAAACAACGTTCCAATCTGGAGTGTCATCTTTTTTATTTCTATATGCAAATACCAGAGAATTATTAGGTCTCTGACCGCCAAATGGAACCGATCTGATATTAGGCCAACTATGATACACTCGTAATTTTGCCAACGCGATTTCCTTTACCGAAACAGGTGAAGGAAAATTCAAACTGCTGAATTTAGGATTTGTTGACGATATTGATATCATGCTTGTTTTCCGCGGAGTGGTATTTTCTGCTATCCGCTAAAGTAGTTGAATCTCTTGCGACATTATTATTATTTACAATGTCTAATTTTGCAATAGATGAAAAAAACGCTAGCGTTTTTAATCGTAGTATCATAAATACGTATCATCGCGGAGAATTCGTCTTCGGTAATTATCGTATCATCAATCGATGATGACATCAACGAGGATAATTGTGAGTAACCGTTAGATACTGCTTGATGTTTTACTATATAGTCGTTAAGTTTTTCTTGAGAACACGATGATATTTTTTTAGTAATAGCATTTGCAATTCCAGCAAATGTTGTCACCGCGGAAATAGCAATTGGGACAGCAATCGGAGCTACCATTGTTACTGAAGATAGTATAATACCAGCACCGGCCATTATACCGGATACCGAGTATACTGTAACATCAATTACGGTAATTCTCCTGCGATACTTTTTAATTTTTATTTCATATTCATCAATGAGTGTTTTGAGTTTTGTTAAGAACTCTTTGACGGTATCATAGCGATATTGCGATGACGGAATCATATTATTTTAAAATCTCAAGTGGTTTCTAATTGTTAAAAATTCTAATTTAGATCAGCTACAAACTCCATGTACCATACAAATGATGTCTTATTTAAATTAGGATCAGTGCTTGTTATTGTAAACGGTTTGTATTCATCCAGGTCAATAGTAGTTGAAATCACGTTGTTGTATCCATATGAAGTCGATGACGATATATTAAACTGATTCAGTGACACTATTGTTAATCGATAAATACCCTTCTTTGACACAGTGAGAGTTATTGTATTCTTTTTAGGTTCCCAATCTAATGATCCAGAGAGAACTGTGTATATCATATTTATGATATTCCTCTCATGAGGAATCTTTATTCTTTCAAGTAGCGGAAGATTGTCTGTTTTAAATTTTGTAATATCCTCGATAGATTTTTTAATATTATTAATGTTATCTCTAATAATACTAAATCCAGCATCATTAATATTTTTAATATTGGATTTAATTTCATCAAAATTGGATTTAATTTCAGCGAGAGATGGAGAGGTTACCGCTGGTGTTCCAAAAAATTTATTGATAATATTTCTACGAAGGGAAGTATATGTTGTTATATGTTTTTCAAGTTCTTCATTTAAATTTTTTAATGCATCTGTGATTGTAGAAACAAATACACCTGGTTTGAGTTTTCCATCATTTGAATATAACACTATTGTATCTTCAACGACGTCACGTCTTCGTATTAAGACATCATCCAATGAATCATTACTAGATTTCAATTTGCCCTGGCGATCTTGAAATACAACTATTTCCCCAGGATCTACACTTGACAAATTTAATGTCTCGGCGATTTCATCTTCGATTATTTTTTTTACACTTTCGACAGATAATTTACTATCGGTTTCTGTTTTTTTTATTCTGATAAAGGTCGTCCCCAAATATCAATCATTATACGAAAACGCTACATTTTTCTAAATCATAACGCTATCGTTTTTGCCATTGCCTGCTAGTATATTCATTAACAACAACTTGTGGTGGTTTCCTTGGAAATTTAGATATCTCTGCAAGGACATTTAATACTTCACGACCGCATATCGGTGGATCATTTAACTGTTGTGTTGGTAGCGTGGAATAAAAAATTGGAGATGACTTTGTTATTGTGGATACATATCGCATGAATTCTTTTGGTGGAGCTAATCCATATGAATCAAAATAGACAATTCCACGTGGATCAATTGCATATGCGACCCAATGAGTTCCTTTTCCGCTGCTGTTATCAAGATTGATAATACCCGTTTCATTTTTCATTGGTTTTGACGGTAATTGATCTCTCATGAAAACTCCTCTAAAGTTTTTTATTGATAATGATTTTACAGCATCAATTAAATCAAAATTGGACATTGGTGAAAATCCTAGGGATTTTTCCACTAATAAGCCGTTCCTGGTATTCTTAGGCCTGTGCCCTTGTACCAATTGTATGGGGTTCCTGGTAGTCTTAGACCCTTTCCTTTTTTTTATAGCCTTTCCCAGTAGCTTTTTTCAGAGCCATTCCTGCAGCAGTACCAACGGCTCCTAACGCTGCCGCCTTCGCAACCGCTGGGGCAGCCGCTGCAATCAATGCTGGAATAGCAGCTAACAGCGGGAATATACCACCTGATTTTATCATACTGGCGATTGCTGCTTTCGAAAAATCAATTTGAACTCCTCGTTTGTTCTTTAGCGCATCATTGAAATGTTTTATTTGACGATCTGTCAATGATAATTTATGTGCACCACCGGACATTTGAGTGGGTTTCAGCGTTATTGTAGTTCCACATTCTTTAGCAGACTTTGATTTCAATTTCTTGACCTGACCATCAGTCAACTGGACATTAACAATACTATATGTCATTCTATTCTAAAATGTAATTTACACTTTCAATTGATCTTATTGCGAAAATCCTAACTACATGTTTGGAAAATCAAAGGTTTTCTACTGGTGCATCAATAAGTCTCATTCGTCCGCCAACTCCTTCTAACAACATTGATTTATCACTGAGAATGACAGCAACTGCTCTATAATCGGCTATACCAGCAGAGCGTTGTACCCGAGCTTGAAAGTATATATCAACAACAGATTGTCTCATCATGTCAAGATGTTCCAATGAAAAGTAATAAATCGGATAGTGTTTTTCAAAATCAATTTGCGATATTTGCAAACCAGTATCAACATTTTGATCACGACCCATATACGACAATATTCTATGATATACACGAGCTATGTTGTTGTTTTCATAATTAAGCTGTACAATCTCTGCTGGCTCTTGTTGTCCGTTTATTCTCAACGAAACTTCACTTACTCCTAATTTATCAAATATCATATGACTAGATACTTGATGACTCACTCGATTTGCATCCTGTAACGCTATAAAGATATGACGTGGGGCTGAAACACCTTGTTTTGATGCTAAGTGCCATGTAAATGTGCCATTTACATTATCCTGCTTCGTATCAGTCGTTGTTGTTAGCCAACTTAGCAATGATTTTCCACCTGTGTCCATAAACGATAGTAATTGTTGCTCTATTGTAACTGCTGGTGTCAAGACGGGTATCCATAGAACCAATTTATTTAAAATGACTTTACCATCATCAACATCATCATCACGCCAGATTGCATCATTGTCATTTTCTTTTCGCACTAACACAACCGTATGCTTTGCTCCATAGAGAGCCTAATCAACGGGGGAGAGTTGAACTTCAAGTTCAAGATACAAGTAGATACTTTTTGCCGTGTGAGGCATTTATTGAAGTAGAAGGAGAGCTTGTAACAAATGTAGCAGCTGATACGCCATATGGGAATGACCAAAATATCCGAGTTGGTTTCGTAAATAATGGCATTATGGCGCTATTTAACAGTGCAAGATATATCATTGATGGAAAAGAAATTGAATCAATAGAACAAAGTGTTGATATTGCAACAACAATAATCGGACTTGCGAGATATTCTGATGATTATACAAGGTCGGCTGGTCCGTCTATGATGTTTGCTAAGGATACTTCTGATCATCCGAACCATTATCAATTTGTTAAAGTATGAACTGCAAGAGATACTGCATTGGCTGATCAACAATTCGCAGCTAATCCAGACCGTGAAGACCAACCAGGCGCTGAATTCGACATTTTAAAAAGGGTCAATGATAATTTCAATCTAGAATTTGCAACACGAAAAGGAGCATTAAAAGGACAACATCGACGGTTTTCATGTGCAATTCCGTTACATCATATATTCGGATTCTGTAGAAATGTCAGAAAAGTCATCTATGGAGCAAAGCATACGGTTGTGTTAGTGCGAAAAGAAAATGACAATAATGCAATCTGGCGTGATGATGATGTTGATGATGGTAAAGTCATTTTAAATAAATTGGTTCTATGGATACCCGTCTTGACACCAGCAGTTACAATAGAGCAACAATTACTATCGTTTATGGACACAGGTGGAAAATCATTGCTAAGTTGGCTAACAACAACGACTGATACGAAGCAGGATAATGTAAATGGCACATTTACATGGCACTTAGCATCAAAACAAGGTGTTTCAGCCCCACGTCATATCTTTATAGCGTTACAGGATGCAAATCGAGTGAGTCATCAAGTATCTAGTCATATGATATTTGATAAATTAGGAGTAAGTGAAGTTTCGTTGAGAATAAACGGACAACAAGAGCCAGCAGAGATTGTACAGCTTAATTATGAAAACAACAACATAGCTCGTGTATATCATAGAATATTGTCGTATATGGGTCGTGATCAAAATGTTGATACTGGTTTGCAAATATCGCAAATTGATTTTGAAAAACACTATCCGATTTATTACTTTTCATTGGAACATCTTGACATGATGAGACAATCTGTTGTTGATATATACTTTCAAGCTCGGGTACAACGCCCTGCTGGTATAGCCGATTATAGAGCAGTTGCTGTCATTCTCAGTGATAAATCAATGTTGTTAGAAGGAGTTGGCGGACGAATGAGACTTATTGATGCACCAGTAGAAAACCTTTGATTTTCCAAACATGTAGTTAGGATTTTCGCAATAAGATCAATTGAAAGTGTAAATTACATTTTAGAATAGAATGACATATAGTATTGTTAATGTCCAGTTGACTGATGGTCAGGTCAAGAAATTGAAATCAAAGTCTGCTAAAGAATGTGGAACTACAATAACGCTGAAACCCACTCAAATGTCCGGTGGTGCACATAAATTATCATTGACAGATCGTCAAATAAAACATTTCAATGATGCGCTAAAGAACAAACGAGGAGTTCAAATTGATTTTTCGAAAGCAGCAATCGCCAGTATGATAAAATCAGGTGGTATATTCCCGCTGTTAGCTGCTATTCCAGCATTGATTGCAGCGGCTGCCCCAGCGGTTGCGAAGGCGGCAGCGTTAGGAGCCGTTGGTACTGCTGCAGGAATGGCTCTGAAAAAAGCTACTGGGAAAGGCTATAAAAAAAAGGAAAGGGTCTAAGACTACCAGGAACCCCATACAATTGGTACAAGGGCACAGGCCTAAGAATACCAGGAACGGCTTATTAGTGGAAAAATCCCTAGGATTTTCACCAATGTCCAATTTTGATTTAATTGATGCTGTAAAATCATTATCAATAAAAAAAACTTTAGAGGAGTTTTCATGAGAGATCAATTACCGTCAAAACCAATGAAAAATGAAACGGGTATTATCAATCTTGATAACAGCAGCGGAAAAGGAACTCATTGGGTCGCATATGCAATTGATCCACGTGGAATTGTCTATTTTGATTCATATGGATTAGCTCCACCAAAAGAATTCATGCGATATGTATCCACAATAACAAAGTCATCTCCAATTTTTTATTCCACGCTACCAACACAACAGTTAAATGATCCACCGATATGCGGTCGTGAAGTATTAAATGTCCTTGCAGAGATATCTAAATTTTCAAGGAAACCACCACAAGTTGTTGTTAATGAATATACTAGCAGGCAATGGCAAAAACGATAGCGTTATGATTTAGAAAAACGTAGCGTTTTCGTATAATGATTGATATTTGGGGACGACCTTTATCAGAATCAAAAAAAAAAAACAGAAACCGATAGTAAATTAGCTGTCGAAAGTGTAAAAAAAATAATCGAAGATGAAATCGCCGAGACATTAAATTTGTCAAGTGTAGATCCTGGGGAAATAGTTGTATTTCAAGATCGCCAGGGCAAATTGAAATCTAGTAATGTTTCATTGGATGATGTCTTAATACGAAGACGTGACGTCGTTGAAGATACAATAGTGTTATATTCAAATGATGGAAAACTCAAACCAGGTGTATTTGTTTCTACAATCACAGATGCATTAAAAAATTTAAATGAAGAACTTGAAAAACATATAACAACATATACTTCCCTTCGTAGAAATATTATCAATAAATTTTTTGGAACACCAGCGGTAACCTCTCCATCTCTCGCTGAAATTAAATCCAATTTTGATGAAATTAAATCCAATATTAAAAATATTAATGATGCTGGATTTAGTATTATTAGAGATAACATTAATAATATTAAAAAATCTATCGAGGATATTACAAAATTTAAAACAGACAATCTTCCGCTACTTGAAAGAATAAAGATTCCTCATGAGAGGAATATCATAAATATGATATACACAGTTCTCTCTGGATCATTAGATTGGGAACCTAAAAAGAATACAATAACTCTCACTGTGTCAAAGAAGGGTATTTATCGATTAACAATAGTGTCACTGAATCAGTTTAATATATCGTCATCGACTTCATATGGATACAACAACGTGATTTCAACGACTATTGACCTGGATGAATACAAACGGTTTACAATAACAAGCACTGATCCTAATTTAAATAAGACATCATTTGTATGGTACATGGAGTTTGTAGCTGATCTAAATTAGAATTTTTAACAATTAGAAACCACTTGAGATTTTAAAATAATATGATTCCGTCATCGCAATATCGCTATGATACCGTCAAAGAGTTCTTAACAAAACTCAAAACACTCATTGATGAATATGAAATAAAAATTAAAAAGTATCGCAGGAGAATTACCGTAATTGATGTTACAGTATACTCGGTATCCGGTATAATGGCCGGTGCTGGTATTATACTATCTTCAGTAACAATGGTAGCTCCGATTGCTGTCCCAATTGCTATTTCCGCGGTGACAACATTTGCTGGAATTGCAAATGCTATTACTAAAAAAATATCATCGTGTTCTCAAGAAAAACTTAACGACTATATAGTAAAACATCAAGCAGTATCTAACGGTTACTCACAATTATCCTCGTTGATGTCATCATCGATTGATGATACGATAATTACCGAAGACGAATTCTCCGCGATGATACGTATTTATGATACTACGATTAAAAACGCTAGCGTTTTTTCATCTATTGCAAAATTAGACATTGTAAATAATAATAATGTCGCAAGAGATTCAACTACTTTAGCGGATAGCAGAAAATACCACTCCGCGGAAAACAAGCATGATATCAATATCGTCAACAAACCCTAAATTCAGTGTGAATTTTCCTTCACCTGTTTCAGTAAAGGAAATCGCGTTGGCAAAATTACGAGTGTATCATAGTTGGCTTAATATCAGATCGGTTCCATTTGGCGGTCAGAGACCTAATAATTCTCTGGTATTTGCATATAGAAATAAAAAAGATGACACTCCAGATTGGAACGTTGTTTCAATACCAACTGGATCCTATCAAATTGAGCAAATTAATAATGAATTACAACGTAGAATAAAATCCATTACTAAAAAAGAATCAAAAATTGCGATAACAGTTCATGAACCAACACTATCATCTACAATTGAAATAGGCTCTCCTGGGTATGTTGTAGATATTTATAACAGTTCAATAAGAACAGTATTAGGATGGCCCGAAGATCCACCTAGAAGTGCTGGTAATTCCACGCCCGAGCCTGTAAAATCTGATTACGTCACTGATGAAATAGGACCTGAAAATCCAGTAGAAAGTAATAGAAATCGCAGGAATACATCTTCTGATCTCTTTAGCAAGGCGATCGCGGGAGTCGCGGCTAGTATTTTTTCTAAGATCATAAAGGAGAGGGTGAGGAAATTAAAGGAAGAGAGGGATGAAAAGGTGAAGGAGAAATTGAAAAAAGAGTTGAATGAAAACTTTAATGAGGAGTTAGATGAACGTCGTATTACTGATAAATTCACAGCGATAAATAATGATCTTTCATTACTGCTAGTATCTCTAAGATCCGGTTCTCTCACTAAAGACGAATTCATCAGCGTGGTAGCTACATGTAATAAAATTATCGATGACGCAGAAAAATATCATTCTCGAAACATTCAAGAAATAGCAGATGATCCTGAATTAAGTAAATTTTTTGCAGAGAAATATAAAATTCCCGTTGAAGATATTCCAACGTTTAAACTACCAGGATATAACATACCAGAATTGAAGAAAAATCTCAGAGCGGCCATCGACGAGGGATTCAGAATAATTCATGACGAATGGGAAAAAAAACAACCCAAACCAACTATATTAACTCACAATAATTCTCAAAACGGCGACGGTAGACATATCGCACCGAACAATGTGAATATTTCATCAGTGATTGCACTTAATTTAACGTGTGATGTAATCGAAGGAAGTTATCAAATTAATATGGAACAATCAAATCAAGCCCGACAAGGTTACATTCTTTATTCATTTTCACCAACAGCACCCCCCGGATTTTTAATTGTTGAAAATCCGACTAATCCAGTCTATATGCAATGTCAAAATGATTTACTAACTAGAATTAATTTTACACTCACCGATCAGTCAAATAATTTGATTGATCTACGTGGTGAAGTATTATCGATTAGTCTGTTTGTGAAAAGCTAACAAATAATTTGGTTAAATAATTTGTATTAATCAGCAGCAGGGAGGGTGAAATGACAACATATTTGCGACGTAGATGGCAGCAATTTGAGGGTGGTTATGACAATGTATTTGCGACAAAATCGCTAAGGCTCCATTTGTAAAATGGGGTCTTTAATTTTTTTTTTTTGTTAAAATATGAGATTTCGTAGGAAGGTTCCATTTGGCATTCTGAGGCTTTAATCGATTTTGTCGCAAAAATTTGTAGGGTTCACCCTCCCTGCTGCTATAAACCCAGCACCCACCTATTTACAGTATATACTAATCTACAATATTCAAGTCCAGGACTATGTAATTCATCCTAAGGGACCTGTAGTTAAGCACTTTTCAGGTCCTGAAGCTCATTTTCAGAGTAGATCCTGTCTGTAGCTGATCCTCATCTACATTTTGAAATTAAATGTGCCTCTACAGTCTCTTCACTCAACTTACTCCTGAACTCTGATTTTATTCTCACTAGGGAGAAAACTCGCTCACAGTGTGCAGATGAATGAGGTATTGTCATTAATGAAAGCATTCTTTTTAGCAATATTTTGAAGAAAGCTCTTTCATCCCTCTATTCTATTTCTCAGATATGACTGAATATCCTTGGACTGATATTGTGCCATTTCCAATTTCACATCTGCTGTAGTCACTTCCTCAGGTAATAATACTGAAAAATCTTTCCAAAAAATAATCCAAAGATGCCATTTTAGCTTCTAGTTGCAATGTTGGTTCCAAAACTGCAGAATGTTTTAATAAATCATCTTTAAGGGGAAACTTGTCTCTAATGTATCTTGCTGATTTTCAAAAAATGTTCTTAAAAATTTTGCAGCCTCTATTATTTCAGGTAGACCTCACTTTTTTAGTAAAAAAGTTGGTTGCAGGCTGGCCAATCAAAATATATTTATCCTCTTTCTGATGGTGCCTTACTTCAAACTGAACTTCTGTTACAGACTGATAAAGCATAGCTGATGGCTTCACAAATTTAAAAAATAATGGTTTTAAGAGGCTTTTCAAGACGTCTTTTAGCACATGTATTAATGGTGCATCACACTGTAACTATATCATCAGTTGTCTTAGACCATCTACCAAGAAAAGACATACAAGACGATTTGTTTGAGAAGAGGTTATCTCAGCTTACTTAACCTTTTTTTCAAAGATCTGGACAATGCAGACTTCTCTTGCTCTTTGAAAAATACATGAAGAGAGTCCCTGTTGTCCAGAAGTCTTTGTAAGCACCTGCTGATGCTTAGCCATGTAGCTGAAACATGTTTTAGAATTTTATTCGCTGTTGCATCTTTGAACACTGCTTGCCATTTACTGCTTTTGTCCAAATAATATATATCAATCATAAGCATGCAGCACCCTTTTCTGCCATTGTATGTATCAGGTGACACATACAGCCTGAAAGATATAAACTGGATTGATATTTAATCATAAACCCAGAGATTCCTCTGTCATTCCAGACTGTCACTGGGGCATTGCCAGACCCAAGAGCCAAGCTATTCTTCCAAGGAATGTCATGAACTTGTAACTCCTTCTGTATTATATGGAATATTTCTTCACCTGTTGCAGAGCCATCACAAAAAAGGATTGAGAGAATGTCTGTTACTGATAACGATGCTGGATCAACAGTTCTGATAAGAAGAAGAAAGATCTTGAAGTTTTCTTGGTCTTTGCTTCCATTTGTGAATTGGCATTTCCACATTCTTTCAGCTGATTTTAATGTAGTATAGGCTGCTCTTTCTTTAACAATAGCAATTCCTTTTGTTCTACCACAGTGAAATTGTTTAGCAATTTCAGTCACTAAACATAATTCTAAAAGCCTTTGAAAATGTATCAAGTGTGCTGGTAGGCAGATTGAGTTGAGTAATAATACCTACTAACTAAATTTCAGCTCTCATTACATCACACTTAGGCATAGAAGATGAAGTTGCACTAGATCAAGGTCATGATGAAAAAATCCAACAATTGTCTTAGAGCATTTAACTTATTTTTTAAGGTCAGAATGCCTTTTTCCTGAAACACGTCTGTGTATATCAAACAAACTTTACCAAAAATTCCCAATTACAGATGTTGCAGAAAACATTTGTGCTTGCATTTTTTCTGGTTTTGTAAATTCATACTCATCAGTGTATTCTTTATGAAAACATTGTGAACATTTGTTTTAATGCAAGTTTTGAATCACTTTCATTGACATCCAATTGCTTTTCAGAAGCCATGCTAATAGCAAATTTGACCATTCACCTGTACTGTACAAAATACAACTGCTATAGTGCTAAAGGCAAATTTGACTCATGTATTGTACCAAATACAACAGCTTATATGGAACAAAGATACTTATGGCTTGCTAGAGACATCGGTAATTACAGGTGTTCAAAAGCCTGTTAGGAATACAAGATCTGACCTTACTTGATACAACAATGGCTAATTAAAGCTAAACCATGAATGGAGAAACATACCCTGGTAATGTCCAAAATCAAGTACATACATGCCTACCCCAGACAACATTTTTGAAGGACGCCAACACCAAAAATGATGGGCAGAGCATGAAAATGAGGAACATAAGAATGTTTGAGCGAATAAACATAATAAATTCTCTCAAAACACCATTAAATTATAGTAATGCATATTTATAATAAATACTTTTGTATAAAACCCAATACCAACCTATACAATATATACAAGTATACAAAATTTAAATCCAGGAAAAATATTTAAGTTTTCTTAATCATTGCTTATGTCTGTAGAAACAGTTAATGGACAATTCTTTATTCTTTCCGCTAATTTTAATGTAGTATTGGGTGCTATTTCTTTAACAATAGCAGTTCCTTTTGATCTACCACACTGAAAATGTTAAACAATGTCAGAGTCACTAAACATAATTTTAAAAGCTTTTGAAAATGTATCAAGTGTGCTTATAGGCAGATTGAGTTCAGTAATAATATCTAATAGCATAACTTCTGCTATAATTACACCAGACTTAGGCATAGACTATGAAGTCGCACTAGATCCAGCCTACAATAAAAAAAAAAATCCAACACCTTTCTTAAAGTGAAGTGTTTAAGTTTTTTTTAAGGTCAGAATGTCTTTTTCCTGAAACATGTCTGCGTATATCGAACATTATCCCAGACTTTATTGAAAATTCACAATTACAGAAGTCACAGAAAGTGTTTGTCTGCATTTTTTCCTGGCTTGAAGAATTCATATCCATTAGTGTATTCTTTACAAAAACATTGAAAGTTCTTTTGAGGTAAATCACTTCAATATTGAAATGCTTTTTAGAAGCCATGAATTTTTGGTCCAGAATCAAGAAACAATTTATTGTACTCCGAATCTGTAAATGCAGACTTTTGTATAGCTGCCTCAGATCACACGCGTTTGCAATGGGTGGCAGGTTACAGTTTCATAATTTGGCTCCTGGCAAATTCCTTAAATTAAGGCTATGGTGTGACTTTTTCAGCAATTATTATTTACTAATTAAAGATATGGATATATTTGTGAACTAGGTGTTTCAGGCTTGAGTTGTTCTTGAAACTGATGTCAGGCATGTACACCTTCCATAGTTACTCTGCAGTATGTTGATAGTGAAATACCAATTGCTGGCTAGGAAGAAGAGTTAGCTTCCTGTAGCAGTAAAATTATGGGTTTGAGGCAAGGAGATTATCTCAAAAACAGCTTGGATGACAACTATTTTCAACTGAATCAGCCTGTTTAGTACACACCATTTTGCAGAATTGTCATCTAGGAAATAAGTTTGTGTTTGCACTGTGAGCACCACATGGTGTCAAAAATGACCTTCGGACATAAAAATTGCAGGCATAAATTTGAGGTTGGGGTGCATAAATATCTGCTATGAACTGCCACTTACTTCTCTGGTCAAGTGGATCATATTTTTATGCTTTGTTTTAATATTGGTATAACAAAATATGGACCTTCTTGACCTCACTTGTGTATTTAATTGTTTATGAGTTTTTTTTTTTGTACCAGGTCACTGATTGCAGCATTAAATTTGTACATAAAAACTAGTCCCTGCCCCCAATGGCAATTTTAAACTATCACACATGCGCAGATTTGACAATTTCCTGTTTCGGTCAGTGATAGCATATTTTATGACATGCAGATTTTTTATCCCCACTTTTGCAGATTTTCAAAACTAAATGCATATTTGCGGAATGGTAAGTACAGTGGGTTTTTTTTAAAAATTAAAAAATCTTAATAAATATAATTATTTGATTCACACATGATCCTAAAAAGCTAACTGAAAATAAAAAACAACAAAAAAATGATAATTTTTTTTAGTCATAAAAATGTAGTGGGTGAGGATGTATGTTAAATGACGTTTTTATTAAAATTCTGATTGTTTTCAGCACATAAAATTTGATTCTAGTAACACATCACAGAGTACTGATTTCCATTAAATAATATCTGTAGTTAGATTCACGGCATATACATCATATTTCTTTCTTTTCAGCAAAGACACACGTAAATCCATTTTGCATAGTACACTGTTCTTTTTGTACTGTCTGCTGTGTACAGCTAGAGTCTAAATTTTGTCTAAAACATTATGATATCATAACACTTGTTACTTGTCTAGCTGAAGTACAGGTACAAATTTGGGGTAGGGTAGTGAAAACTGTTTACAAATAAAGCAATGATCTTTAAACAAACAACCCATTTGCTGGCAATGTTCCAGTAAACCTACAAGTAAGAAATAGAAATTAAAGTCAAGGACATCTTTAAAATTTGGTTATTGTTTTTTTTATGAAATCTGATATTTTGGATCTGGTCATGTCAAGAAAATTTGACATCCCTGATGTAATCAAGATAACCAGGTCTGATAGTATGAAGTTTAAAAAAATCAGATGAGAAATATAGACTCTAGATCAAAAAAGTAACATGATCGGCTGCCAATCAGCTATATCAAGGTATCTCATCAAAATGGCAGGTGTCCTATTTACAGAACCTGTCATGGACAGTGATAATGAAAATTTAAGATACAGCAAATTTTTAAGTCATGGTAATCAGACACAACATTACCTCATTAACTCAGCCAATCAGACACAACATTACCTCATTAACTCGGCCAATCAGATACAACATTACCTCATTAACTCAGCCAATCAGAGACAACATTACCTCATTAACTCGTCCAATCAGCAACAAAATTACCTCATTAACTCAGCCAATGAAATACAACATTACTTCATTAATATCCACCTTATTTAAAGTATTGATAATAAAAGACCATTTAAGAAGTTTGTTCAAAATCTGATTAGAAATATAGGTGCAAAGTTTTGGCAAGTAGATTAAAGGTCAAATCATTAATATGCATAAATTTAATTTGTAATCACATTCAACCAAGATTTGGATGACAAAGGTCTATTTGACCAAAGTCTGAACAAAATCCTACGATAAAAAAACCCAGTCACTATATCAGTAAAAGAAAATATCTCTGCATCAGATGCCCGGTAACCTCATTAATATGCACTGAGCTCACTCTTCCATTCAACATCTTGATGAAATTAGCTTATTTATCAAGTCTGATTGGAATCACATCATATATCAGACCTGTTTACCCATAAATTTTCGTGTCAGTATTTTAAGCAATGCCTGTCAGTATTTTCAGACCGCAGTCAGTATTTTCAGCACACAAATAGTAGATACTATCAATATACTATAATTATCATTATGTAGTATTACACGACATAATGACTATACAATATTGTGTAAATAACTCTTAGTTTGCAAAGACGCTGTTATTCAGTTAATTCTGTGTTTCAAGGCACAAATATGCAGAAATTGAACACCACTGACTTAAACATCCTGTTCATATTATAGTGATAAAAACCACAAAAAAATACAACATAACCAAATTTATTGTTGTTTACCTCCGTTACTTTCTCTAAAAATTCTGTTTTCTCAGCTTCACACATATCCATAACATTTTAATTAAAAGCCAATTCTCTATTTTACTTGGTTAAGGACGACTTGATATAAAACATGACATTGTTACCACCCATCCACTTAGAAAATAATAAGTTTAAATAGGTGAAGGCAATCTTATTTATCTGATAAAATCTAGTATCATCTTTGTCAATATTTACTAGAATGGAAATAAGGTTCATAAATTATTTTTCATTGCTTCCGTTAACTTGTCAGCTGTACTCAATGACAAATTCATATTTGCGATCAACTCACATAGAATCACCTCAGCACGTGTTATTTGTTTTTGAAGTATGTTTTGATCACTGACTTCCTTTCCTTTCATAATTGACAAAATGTTTCTATTTCCATTCACTAATGATTTCAATTTTGTAGGATTTCCCGATTCCACATGCCATGAACAGTCATTCCTTCCACCATGTGCACAGGAAAAGTCTAAGTTGCAAACAGTGCAATGCACAAAATGTTCTCCTTTTGATGATGGTTTAAGGCATAGCCACAGAGTAGAATAAACTGGTAGAAAATGCTGATTTCTGTGTTAGACTTTCCATTTTCATCATCAGTTTCGTGCTGAAACTTTCTTGTCGGCGGCATTTTCCTTTGTTTAAATGACCGGATGTTGAGAATGTCAAAATAAGTGACGTGGCACAAAATGCGGACGCGGATGCGGACCGAAGAGACGATACAACGAAACAAAACGGAAAGAAAAACGGCTTAAAAAATTAATTTTAAAAAGTAATAAATAAATGCAACCTCAAATCGTATTTTCAGTTCAATGACCGTATGACCGTACGGATGGGCTTTATTCCGTACAAATATGGTCAAATACGGTCGGGTAAACAGGTCTGATATATATGGTCTCTCAAATAGTAAGATACTCAGCCAATCAAATACAAGATCACCTCAAGAATATGCAAGGATCATGTTTATAATTAAAATACATATATCTTAATGATACAAGTCATTTTCTAATTTTGATAAAAATATGATCAGAAATAATCACTAAAACATTTACAAGCTCAACAAGAAAGATGAAAAATATCCCCAATATATAAGGATGTTTCTCCTAATTGTACAATTCCAAGATCTTAAATGTTTAAGCCTATTTACCATGTCTGATTAAAACTTGATGAGAAACAGAGACCCTAGAGTGGTAACAGGCTCAGACAATCATGTCAAAAATATGTATGGGTCCTGCACATTATCACATTCGTGCAAGAGCTTTTAGGCCTCTATCTGACGAAATTCATATAAAAGCAAGCCTTCCTGAGATCCAAGATCATCCTTAATAATATGCATGGATTAACTTGTTAATAAATTTGTCCATAGCTGATTATCTGATTACAATCAGACCAGAAGTATCGCATCCAGAGTTAAAACAAGCTCAGCAATTAGTTGCCAGATTACCTCCTTATCAACTTCATCCAAGATCATTAAGATATAAGTCAACATTTTAAGTTTAATCAAAATCAGATAACAAATATGGCTTCCACACTTCTAACATGCAAAAGAATTAATCATTTTAAGGAATATTTAGACAAACAGGATGCTTTCTGTTAAATATTGTCCGAATTGATTTAGTTGTTTTATTAAGTTTAAAGCAGCATTTGTTGAAACACGAGAGATTATAGATGTTGGAGAATGCAAAGGGATACAGAGCAATATCATAAACCCATCTTACCTTGCTGTTAGGTGAGCTAAAAATTGCTACAATATTATTCCATCTTCTTAAATAAAATTTCTTTTCCCAAAAAGGATTTTGAAATTATGTCCTACAGCTTTATACCTTATGCTGTCCAGATGTGCCATTAAATCTTGTACGTACATGGCAAATATTTTCCCCCAAAATGTATTTTTAACATTATATGTACCTCTCTTGCAAACTGTGGAAGTGTAAAAGCTGCCCTATGGACATCAGAATTGTAGTATTTCAATTTCAGGATTTTCAACTCTTTAGTTCCCCATGTTGTTACTGGTTCCTTGAAGTTTGTGTCCTGAAATCAAAGCAATGAAAATAATATCAAAAAATTTAACATTACTGGTCATTCTTCATCAATTAATTAAAGAATTAAAACAACTGTTTCATCCCCAAGTTAATATACATAAATTTAGAGACTATTTACAGGTATGCACTTTGAAATACTGTTGAGTGGGACTAAAGCTGAAAAGGCAAGCATTTTCTTGGTCCTATGCTTTTTAGGCATGCCTTAATATTCAACACTACAAACACTATAATATTGGAGCTATGGAAATTTTAGTAAACATCTACTTGGTACCTTTTAGTCTTAATAGTCAATGGAAAATTGTATTAAATATGTACAAATCTGAACCATGTTTCTGCAGGTTGATGCTGCATAGACAGTATTTTTCAGTGGCTGACGTGTACTTGTCAGAGAGTACTTTGCAAGTCAGATCTGTATGAATGAGTGACTTGTGAGTTAGAGCTGTATTTTGGAAAAATAAATAAGCCTAACTTGATCGATAGGAAGACAGGAAAATTATTAACAAAACTAAGTAAAATATACTTGTATTATTGAGCAGAATAAGTCACAAACAAATTATCTTAAAATTTTGTTCAATTCAATCCACAATTTTTTTTATTTAATTCTTTTATGTGATAACTCCATGAATTCAATTATAGGTCACATAGTAGTATACAAATAATTCTCAACAATCTGATCCACAATATCCATGCATCTCACAAAATATACAAAAAAAGTCCACAGTGTGGTAAATTCACAGTATCTACTGTGTCCTATAAATGTCACCACCTCATGTCATTAAATTTAATGACAATCTCCAAGAATTCATTCTGATTGTCAGAAAAAATACTGCAATCCTCCATCATCATCTAGTAAATCATTGTGGTCCAGTCATCCTAAATATTGTGCAGCTCTCTTTCCTTAGACTCATTGTCATATACTTGCACTAAGCTTACATAGAGACTGAGCTTGGGATTTGGAAGTAACGTTTTAATCATAGTATGTGAAACCTATAAAGGCTAAAAGTGAGCATGTGTCAATTACCAGGCAAGATCAAATAACCATCCCCTTTACTTGCCACTGATCGAGTATCAAAGTTCAATCAGTGGGTTATCATTTGGGAAAACAAGCTAAGAATCAAGGTCAAACATTTACTGGAAGAGGCAGAACTCTACTTGGCACTAAATAAGTACAATATATTCACTGCCTCAAGAGGACTGTTAACATTAAAATAAAGTAAGTGCTACCATTACATGCCATGGACTTATGGGGCCACATGCACTATCAGAAAACTTGTATATGGCAAATATGTACAGAGTAGCTCATTTTATTACCCAGGTTATCATCAACAGGTGGGTACAGTTTGCAGCTCTACAGAGTGTGACAATTGTTGGGGTCCAAAAGTGTGGACTGTGCTATTTACTTAACTGTTATAAACAACCAGGTCAGTTAGCTGTTGAAAATAATGCATTACCCCCATGCCCCCCCATCCAAACACAAAACAAATTTGGGAGATACAAGAGGAGACAAACGAACTTAGGAGTCAGGGAGGACAAGATGGAATTTTGAGATAGAGCAAAAAACAAATGAATAGAACACAAGGACTTGTTGAAATGTCTCACACTGCAAATCAAATGATGCATTAGGCTAGTAAAGGGTAGTGCAGAAGACGTGTATTTAGGAAATTAGAATTATTGACCATTTAATTGTTATTACTGAACTTCACCCTGTTTGTAACTTTCATCATTTAACCGTCAGAATTGCTGACTGGGAGCTCAAAACTGTACATCTAACTTTCACTAAATCAGCTTCTAACCAAAGTAGAGCATGGGTGGGACTTCTACAATAATTTAAATAAATATTGGAAGCACTCAACCCAATCCCTCAAAACCAAAACCTCACAGTGGGGGCAAACTTTACAAATGTTTTTACCCATAATGATAAGTCCATCAAAAAATATGCAGAAGCATCATTTATATAATAAAAAAAAGATTTGCTGGGTCCATTCAAATACTGATATTTCTTTCAAACTTTTGAAATGGATGCAATTTTTCACAACATTCATATTTGCAGGGCATGTCCATTCAGCCTGATTACTGTCTGACAATCAAATGCATAATTCAGACTTGAAAATCACATGTACATGGCTGAAAATTCAGATAGAAGGTCAAGGTTATTGACCTTGTATTGCTCTCTTGATGAGAATTGAACAGGTGTGTGTACACTGTACATTTAAAAAACCTGAACCCCATTTTGGAGTAAACGATTCTAAAGTGCGTGTTCAGAGCAAGTTTCTTAAAAACTGTTGATACATTCTGTAAAGAACAGAGGAAAAAGTTCATTGAAAAATCCACTTTACTGTTTTCTTTACAGCTTAACCATTTTTTTCAGTCATATCACTACGATGTCTGCAGTGTGGCATTTTATAGTGATGTCTAGCATAGGCATCATGCAACTGACATGTAGCATCATGTCCCACATAATCTTGACACTAGTTCAACCGACCCTAACACTAACCTCTTAATGCCATTTTTATAAGTCTTTGGTCTGAATTGGCTGGGGTTTGAACCCATGACCTCCCCCATTTGAGGCAGACACTCTTACCACCAGAGCAGTTGGATAATCTGCTATATTCCATTAAAATGGTAAGTAAATTTATTGACAAATTTGGACCAAGGAGATTTATTAAACCACCACATTGTTTGCTTGATTGGTGAACACTAATCTCAAAACTAATTGCATTTGTTTAATTCTGGACTTATTCCTTCCTAGAGCTTCAAAATATGAACTGTACAAACTTTTGTTCTGTATCCAGTTATCCATTGTACTACCCACTAATTAACACTAATCAGCTTTTTAATATACTAACTTTCTTTCACAATTAAGGCAAGCTTATTTTGGCATAAACTTTCCATTTCTTCAAGAAATTAGTGAAATTTTTCGTATAAGCTATGCTAAAATGGTTTTTCACTAATGAACAAACAGAGAAAAAATGATTGGTTATTTTAAATGGACAACAAACTATTTACTATTTACTTCTATGAACTATTTACAAAGATGCATTTCCACATTCTTATTAACAAATGAGACCTAAGACTCGATCATTCATCTCCTTTTCTTTAGAACTGTCTGCATGAAAGTTTTTTTCCTGCCTTTCACAATTCAACAGTGGATCAACACATTATAAACAGAAAATATAAGTAACCCATCTAAATAAAATCCTAAAACTAAAATGAAATGAACAAATCACTCCTATGTATTCTAGCCCTGATAGTTGGGTAGCTGAAGTCCATTTTACATCCCTGGAAACCAAAAGTATTGTAGTTTAAATAACTTATTTTTAAATCCTTATTCCATACAGATACTGTATATCCAAAGCAAGTCTCAAACATAACATTATAATGCTTATTAACATTAACCAAGTTTTATGCTTTCAATACTTTTAGACAATCTTCAAAATTAAAATTTCAAAAATCCATCTTAAGCTATATACTCTGTGGTAAGAAAATAGTGCACTACTCAATGCAACATCATGGAGGACAAAGAATAAGTGTGTGTGTGTGTGATTTGAATTTTTAATGTAGCTTTAACAATTTTTCAGTCACATCGCTATGATGTCTGCAGTGTGGCAGTTTATAGTGATGTCCAGCACTGGGGCACCTTGCTACAGACATGTAACATATGTCCAAACCCAGTTACATTATCAAGATACCAGGCAGACCAGTCCTAACAATAATCTGTTAATGCTGAGTGCCAAGCGAGGCAGCTGTACCATTTTTTAAAGTCTTTGGTATGACTCGGCTGGGAATTGAACCGACGATCCACTGCATCGGAAGTGGTTTCTCTAACCACTGGGTCATCGGAGTGGTGAAAAAAAAAAAAACGAACAAATTTTCTTGCCAGTGGGTGCAAACTCATGATGTGTGTGTTTGTAAAAGGTGTTAAATGGGGGAATCAGTGTTAATACACACAGGAGCAGTGGTCAAATTTATCTCCTCTGAAAGTTTCCTTGAGGAAAGAATTGCAAGCTGTCTATTATACTGGGAAAAGAATCAGCTACCCAATTCATTCTCTGGGGGTAAACAACTGGTTAGGTGAATTTTTTCCCCCTCTCAACCCCAAAACAACTGGCTAGCCAATTCTTTCCCTGCTCCAACTGAATGTATCCACCTGGAGAAAGAATTGGCTTGCTATTCTTTTCGTCCTCCAATTACAACTTTTATACATTATAACTATTAACAAAATTAAATTTACAAAAACAGATACTAACTTATTTAAAGAATTTAAAAAGAACAATTACCTCCAGAAGATAAATAAATTATTTTCAAACCAAATAAATAATTTTACTTTATTCAAATTGCTAATTAGAAGAAAACAATTCTTAAAGGACAACTGATTAAACAATTGAAAAGACTGCTGTTGTGACACTGTAGTTTAATTGTGTGTGTTAAGGAAACAATTCTGTATAAATCTTTTTATTTCATTAAATGTAGTTATTAATAAAATCATATTAAAATCAGTCTAATATGTTATTGAAAACATTGTGTTTACTTGAGTCATAGATGTGACTCATATGAACACGTGCTGTGTATGATAACAAATTCATTACAAGTAAACATTTAGGAATAGCTATGAAAACGATTGGCTGATACTTGGTCAGGCTTTCCTAATGTCCAGAAGTATTATGAAATTGCATGTGTCCTCATGCGTGTGTAATTCAAACAACGCATTAGCTTCATTTATATGTTTGAGATTTCTGTAAGTCATACACAGTCATGGACAGGCAGTCGTAATTGAGAGTCAACAGTCGAAATAGAGTCATTCACATTTGTAGAGCTGTAAAGTCAGAGATATACAACTTCTATTACCTTAGAAAAGGTATTTTTGTGCTAGAAGAAGTTGTCTGTACGCCTACGCAGAACAATAACTTGTTAGAGGAGCTATTTTTACTTCGTTTTTCTGAGTAATTGTTTTCCTGGAGAACAACATTACTGATTTGGACATTTTCCTGAAAATAATCTAAATTGGAACGGGACTACACAAACTGTGCTTTATTTTGTAAATTCTGGAACTTTCTGTTAGCCTTCATCTGACGTGGTTATCTGCCATTTTGGACCGAACTTCAGACACTTTAGACTGTGTTTTGAACTTTTTACAGGACTTGTTTTTCTATTTTGAACAAAATTTGGATCATTTCTGTAAACTGTAAGTCTTGCATAAATTATTTACATTATTTCATATTTTTTTTAGGAAAATAAATTATGTTTGTTAAAATTTACAAAGATTGTTGTCTTCACTCTTTCTTTCATGTTACTTTGAAAGAGCCGATACATAACACTGCCAACAAGACTCCCAAAGTAGTCCTGGGTACACAAGGAAAAGAACACATTCATAATATCAAGAAAGCTGTCTTTAATTTGCCTACAGAAAAAGAAAATGCAAATACACCTGCAGGAAAATGTGAATCACTTTTATAAAGCAACCAAATTAAAATTTACACAAGACACCCATAGCCCCAACAAAACTGTAATTTGTACAAGTTGATGGTAAAATTATACAATTTGCAATATCAGGATGCTACAAAATTTGCTGTAATAGGATTATTGGGCATATGCACTCCACAAAGAAGCTTAGAAACTACCTCAACACAATGTAACAAGTATTTAGTAACATGGAGTCAGATACTGAGTGGGCAACTAATCTTATTTCTGAAAGTCTATTAGCCTAAAATTGTAATCTGTATTAATGTAAAAGATTGTCTTAAATAAACCCTATACATGTATGAGATTTTGTTAAGGGAACCACTATTTGTTATATATTTCATATGTGGGCCTTAAAAGCAGAATAGAAAAGTGTCCATAAAAAGGAAATTAATTAGTTTTAATGGGAAAGAATCAGCAAAATGGTTTTGTCCCCTCCCCATGTGTTACGTGACTCATTATTTCACCTATTAGCCTTAAGCACATTACCAAAGAGCCCATTAATAAACATAATATAATTTGGTTGTGGGTGAAGAATCAGCTAGCTGATTTTGTCTCCCCTCCCATTATTTGCTAAGTGACCTATTACATGTATGATATTTTACATGTGGGCATTAAGCATATTGCCAAAGTCATTAATGAAAAGAAACCAATTGGAGTAACTAGAGGAAATACTAAGTGTGTGTGTGTGTGTGTGTGAGTGTGTGTGTGAGATCAGCTAGCCATGTCTTTCCCCAGAGAAAGAAGCCAGCTGATTCTTTCCCTGTGAAAACTTTAAGCAAAGGGGTGGGTGGATGAAAGAATTGGCTGTTACACTGGGGACACACCTTGAAACGGGGACATACTCGTTTTGTAATTGCATCTAAATTGGGCTACCACCACCTGAGTGATAACATCCTTGAAAAAAGTGTATCTGAGCATGTCCCCATTTGGTTGGTATTTTATCACATCGTAAAGTGAAGCCGCCTTTGCAAGCTAAAGGGTTGCATCAAACATTCACTGGAAGATGTATAACTCTGCCTTGCAATGAATGAGTAAATGCATTCAATTTGCAGCTTGATCAAAACAATTGGCAACTTGAAAACATACTGAGTGATGCCTTTACAAGACATGGGCTTATCAGATCATGTCCACTAGAAGCTGAAAACATACAGAATGAAGCCTTTACAAGACAAGGGCTTATCAGATCATGTCCACTGGTGTTTGAAAACATACTGAGTGATGTCTTTACAAGACAAGGGCTTATCAAATCATGTCCACTGGTGTTTGAAAACATACTGAGTGATGCCTTTACAAGACAAGGGCATATCAGACCATGTCCACTGGAAGTTGAAAACATACTGAGTGATGCCTTTACAAGCCATAGACTTATCAGACCATGTCCACTGGTGTTTGGAAACCTACTGAGTGATGCCTTTACAAGCCATAGACTTATCAGACCATGTCCACTGGTGTTTGAAAACATACTGAGTGATGCCTTTACAAGACAAGGGCATATTAGACCATGTCCACTGGTGTTTGAAAACATACTGAGTGATGCCTTTACAAGACAAGGGCATATCAGACCATGTCCACTGGTGTTTGAAAACATACTGAGTGATGCCTTTACAAGACAAGGGCATATCAGATCATGTCCACTGGAAGTTGAAAACCTACTGAGTGATGCCTTTACAAGACAAGGGCATATCAGACCATGTCCACTGGTGTTAGAAAACCTACAGAGTGATGCCTTTACAAGCCATAGACTTATCAGACCATGTCCACTGGTGTTTGAAAACCTACTGAGTGATGCCTTAACAAGACAATGGCATATCAGGTCATGTCCACTGGTGTTGGAAAACATACTGAGTGATGCCTTTACAAGACAAGGGCATATCAGGTCATGTCCACTGGAAGTTGAAAACATACTGAGTGATGCCTTTACAAGCGATAGACTTATTTGACCATGTCCACTGGTGTTTGAAAACTTACTGAGTGATGCCTTTACAAGCCATAGACTTATCAGACTATGTCCACTGGTGTTTGAAAACATACTGAGTGATGCCTTTACAAGACAAGGGCATATCAGACCATGTCCACTGGTGTTTGAAAACATACTGAGTGATGTCTTTACAAGCCATGAGCTTATCAGATCATGTCCACTGGAAGTTAAAAACATACTGAGTGATGCCTTTACAAGACAAGGGCATATCAGACCATGTCCACTGGTGTTAGAAAACCTACTGAGTGATACCTTTACAAGCCAAAGACTTATCAGACCATGTCCACTGGTGTTTGAAAACTTACTGAGTGATGCCTTTACAAGCTATAGACTTATCAGACCATGTCCACTGGTGTTTGAAAACCTACTGAGTGATGCCTTTACAAGACAAGGGCATATCAGACCATGTCCACTGGTGTTTGAAAACATACTGAGTGATGCTTTACAAGACAAGGGCATATCAGATCATATCCACTGGAAGTTGAAAACCTACTGAGTGATGCCTTTACAAGCCATAGACATATCAGACCATGTCCACTGGTGTTTGAAAACTTACTGAGTGATACCTTTACAAGCCATAGACGTATCAGACCATGTCCACTGGAAGTTAAAAACATACTGAGTGATGCCTTTACAAGACAAGGGCATATCAGACCATGTCCACTGGTGTTTGAAAACATACTGAGTGATGCTTTACAAGACAAGGGCATATCAGATCATGTCCACTGGAAGTTGAAAACATACTGAGTGATGCCTTTACAAGCTATAGACTTATCAGACCATGTCCACTGGTGTTTGAAAACCTACTGAGTGATGCCTTTACAAGACAAGGGCATATCAGACCATGTCCACTGGTGTTTGAAAACATACTGAGTGATGCTTTACAAGACAAAGGCATATCAGATCATATCCACTGGAAGTTGAAAACCTACTGAGTGATGCCTTTACAAGCCATAGACATATCAGACCATGTCCACTGGTGTTTGAAAACTTACTGAGTGATACCTTTACAAGCCATAGACGTATCAGACCATGTCCACTGGTGTTTGAAAACATACTGAGTGATGCCTTTACAAGACAAGGGCATATCAGATCATGTCCACTGGAAGTTGAAAACATACTGAGTGATGCCTTTACAAGACAAAAGCATATCAGACCATGTCCACTGGTGTTTGTAAACCTACTGAGTGATGCCTTTACAAGCCATAGACTTATCAGATCATGTCCACTGGTGTTTGAAAACCTACTGAGTGATGCCTTTACAAGCCATAGACTTATCAGACCATGTCCACTGGTGTTTGAAAACATACTGAGTGATGCCTTTACAAGACAAGGGCTTATCAGATCATGTCCACTGGAAGTCGAAAACATACTGAGTGATGCCTTTACAAGACAAGGGCATATCATACCATGTCCACTGGTGTTTGAAAACCTACTGAGTGATGCCTTTACAAGACAAGGGCATATCAGACCATGTTCACTGGTGTTTGAAAACAAACTAAGTGATGCCTTTACAAGCCATAGACTTATCAGACCATGTCCACTGGTGTTGGTAAACCTACTGAGTGATGCCTTTACAAGACAAGGGCTTATCAGATCTTGTCCACTGGTGTTTGAAAACATCCTGAGTGATGCCTTTGCAAGACAAGGGCATATCAGATCATGTCCACTGGAAGTTGAAAACATACTGAGTGATGCCTTTACAAGCCATAGACTTATCAGACCATGTCCACTGGTGTTTGGAAACCTACTGAGTGATGCCTTTACAAGACAAAGGCTTATTAGACCATGTCCACTGGTGTTTGAAAACATACTGAGTGATGCCTTTACAAGCCATAGACTTATCAGACCATGTCCACTGGCATTTGAAAACCTAATTAGTGATGCCTTCATTGGCAGAAAACATGGTAAATATCAATTGGAAATGAAATCTAAATTATTAAAAAGGAAAATAAAATTAAATCAAAACATTTATTGCATCAAACATAGTGCTCCTAAAGTAAAACTTGTTAATAAAAATACAGGTTTGTAGGCCTTGCATGAAAATGGAAGCAATATACTTGTTAGTAAACACTCATGGTAAACAACACAGGACATTTCACTTTGCACTAGTTAGTATTAAGGTTTACCCATAATATTTTCAAATTATTAAAGTCCAAAAAACTGTATATAAAAGTATTTTATAATGAATTCTCTCAGGACATTGATTAGCACAATGCATACTATATATGCATTTCTGCGTGACAAAAGTGACATGAAAACAAAAATATTTGAATTGACAGTATTTTTGTGTACTGCAAACATCTAGAAATTCCAAAAATATATCACGATTTATAAATAATATTTTATGTCTTACAAGATGACCATTACTCCAAACAAATAAAATTTTTAGTAAAATAAATATCAATCACATGGTTCTCATGCTTTTCTAAAAATAAATTTCCAGGTCATTTGCAGGGTTTTTCCAAGATGAAATTTATTTTTTCAAGGTTCAAATATGACCATTGCTGAATGGAAACAAAATACATTTCAGAAAGAAAAATGTTTCTCTTTCAAGACTCTCCAAAGCAGGTAAGTCAAAATGAAGTTCATGTACAAAACCAAAACATATCACATGAAACAAGTTTGACTATAGTTCTATAATCTGGCATGTAAAGTCATTCCAATGTACAGAACACAATTAATGACTTTACTTTGCTGACCTGCATTATTTTGCCATGTGGAAACAATATAATGAACATAAACTAGTCTTGTTTCCTTTCAAGCCTTTAATTCTAAAGAAAAAAAATGAAGTTCATGTACAAAACCAAAACATATCACATGAAACAAGTTTGACTATAGTTCTATAATCTGGCATGTAAAGTCATTCCAATGTACAGAACACAATTAATGACTTTACTTTGCTGACCTGCATTATTTTGCCATGTGGAAACAATATAATGAACATAAACTAGTCTTGTTTCCTTTCAAGCCTTTAATTCTAAAGAATTTTAAGGCAATATAAATGCATGTTATACAGACTAAATATATCATATCACAGTATGCAACCCCCCCCCAAAAAAAACAGAGTATTACAATCTTATCTTGCAACAAATAAAAGTTTAACCCTGAATTTGTCTGCCAATAAAATCCCGAGCAAGATTTTTTAAACAACCTAAATCCCAAGCAAGATTTTTTAAACAACCTACACTCCTTAAGACAATCTGATTTAAAATCCATCATTACAAATTTTTACAAAAGGTTCAATTTAAATTTTGACAAAAGACCTTCCTTCAAAATTATACATTGCAGTATAGACAAGGACTGAATTTTCTGCAAAATCAACTTGTCTTCTTGTGATTTGATAAACCAGTCCCCAAACCTGTATTGATACAGAAGTTCCTATTGTTTTTTTTTTAAAATATAAAACAAAGGATGACAATGTCTCATATCTCCTGCATCCTATTCAAGATCTGAAACCAATATTTCAAGCTACATCTCAATGCATAAGTTTTCACACAAAAGTTCAACTTAGAGATTCAACATTTTTGGACAATAAATTTAACTTAAAACAAATAGCAGTCCATTTTCTAATCCTGGTTTCCTCCAAATATTCCACTCCTTTTTTCACATTTGGAGATATATGTTGGGAAAACTGCATATTGAAAATTTAGAATTTTCTGCTACCATGCAGTATTGGCATATAGTAGTCACTTAACAGCAGGCCTAGCAAAATTACATGACATTATACCTGCATGAAATAGAAAGGATAATGATTTATTTTCTCAGAAATGGCAAGTGCTATATTCTTCATGTCTTTAGTCCAATGATAGACCCCAGACTCAACTACAGCGTAGATTAAATCTGACCCTGCACCTGCCATCTGCATTTCTAGTCACGACTTCACGAATCTCAAACAACTACATCAAGGTCCAATAGTCATGTGATATCAACAACATACTCCATTTTAATGTCATTGTACAAAACTTAAATTATATTAAATGAAAGTCAATTACCTTTTGTAAAACCCTGAAAAAAACATAATTATCAATGTACTTATTTTGAGAACAAGAAACCTGTTGTTGTCTCAGAAATCTGGCCAGTAAAATTCATCAACCTATCACATGATCACCCACAACATTCATCAATCATGTGATAAAACAAAACCCCTAGCAAATTATTCATAGAATAAATTTAAAGAATTGTGATCTTTCGTTTTTGTGTTTTTATTACAACCAGTTTACAACTTTTATTTAATGTTTTACTTTCTTTCTATAACATTTGAGAATGTGGGTTGTGAGATTTGTGTACTCCTGTGACTAGTAATGCAAATCCAAGTACTAGGTCAATTGTCATGAAGGACATAGTTTTGTCTTGTCTTTCAGCAGATTAAAGACATAAGGATTTTAATACTCTCAATTTCTGAGAAAAAAAATAATTTTCATATCGATTTCATGCAGGTATAACTCGATTTAACCAAGAATTTAACATAGGCCATCAAATAAGTGGCTAAGCTCTACTGCCATCATGTGTGCTCTTGTGATGCTAGACTGGTTTTCAAAGCTTCCAAGGAAAGAAACATAAGGATATCACACAGTCTGTGAAAAAAAATCTGCTAGATAAATCTAATGCAATGATTCTTCACATTGACTCAAAACGTGTACGTGTACGGCAAAAGATCCATACTGCAACCTCAGAATAAAATAAATTTAACTCAGAATCAGTTCATTTACGTCTCAATTACGTAACTGTTTCGGGTGTCAAATGGTGGTGAAAAATTCCTGGTCTTTCCTAACTGTTATCAACATTTTAAAAATTCAGGCATTTTTCATGGTCGAGGAAGAAATGTTAATTTTTTCTTTTTCCCTGATTTCCCGGTAGTGTTGCAAACCTGCATCCACTCATGAGCAAAGGTATACCATATTGCCAAGAAATTAAGGACAGCTTATCTCATACAGAAAAGCAAAAAAATTGCAAAAAAATATAACGTATGGTGCTTTTCCCACTGTAAAAAAATTTCAGAATACAATATAAATGGTCAATATGCATATCTTTTGATAATAAACATGTAATATATATCAAGTTTCACAAACATCGAAATACAGCAAGACTAGTAGCCGTCACATCATTCCATTACACATTGTTTCCAGTTGCACTGATCAATATGTACATCTACATTTCACATCCATTAGATATAGCAACTTTCACATCAATGCATCTAAAGAATGCATGCTCAGGTGTGCTAACATGATTATGATGGATGGATGGATGGATGGATGGATGGATGGATGGATGGATGGATGGATGGATGGATGGATGGATGGAAGGGTGCAAGGAATTTTGAATGCAGTTTCAAAATTGAAGTATGCAATACAACATTTGCTGCATTTGCAACAGATTTAGATATTGAGATGTTTTGACTTACTGGATTGGAACTACAGAGGATGAATCCAATCTGCCCACTGGGATAGGTTGGAATGGTTGTGAAGGCATAGTCTGAAACTGGAAATACTGTCTTGCAGAATGTAAGCATTTCCTTAATCAAGTTCAGATGCAGCCATAAGCACTCTCCTGTAATATATCAGTTAACAAAGCATCTATGAGCTGTTCCATTTAAAGAAACTAATATACATAGTATCATGGAAAGCAACTAAAAAAGTACAGACTGGTCTGCTATCTAGCTTGACTGTCAATATAATGAATCTGCAATGCAAAGTTTCAAATAAAAGAAATCTTTCTTGGAAATGGTCACATATAGTTGCAATAAATAAAAAATCAGGATAATGCACACAGATCTAACATGGTCAAATTAGCTTTTACATTGTTCTTATGCAGCAGTCTTTCATTTTAGAATATTTTCAAATTTTTGTGACAAGTGGAAATAATGAGAGTATAATAAAAATGACAATTTTTTTTGGGTCTATTTATATTTTTAATGTAATGGAAAGGCATAATCCATATACATGCAAAAGTAAGACGATGTTCCATGAAAAAAAAATAATGATTACATGCCAAAAGGTTGGCATCCTGCAATCATATTAATATCAGAAGTATAGGTATTAGGAGGAAATGCATTCAAACTCTACCATGGGCAGAATGGCTGGATTTACTGTATTCTCCAAACAAGCACAAATGATGGACACATAACTTGTGATGTCATTGTACAGACAATAATTAAATTATGTTTTCTATGACCAGTAAACAAATTGTGGAGGCAAAGTGATTTGTTGATATATGCATCTTCTTGTGAGTACCAAAATATTTACCAAGTTCGTATATGCCAAGTTTTCTTTGATAAAATCAAGGAGATTTTTGTTCAGTCAGTGAGATTTAGTGGAAATTAGAAGATTAGTGCAACAACAATTTTGCCAAAAATTTACGAGCAAAATGCAAATCATAGCAAAACAAAGTAAAGTAACAACAGTGGATAATATTTACTTAACTTCATTATTTTTCTGTTATTTTCTTAACCTCATAAAAAATAATTTAAGAACCTTCACAACAATTCATGGTCTGTACTTTATAACTAATGATAGAAATGTTACCTCAAACAACCATAATTTTCAAACACGTGTTAGTTGTATTTCAGTCTTGTTGAAAGCCTTTTTGCAGCGATACAAAATCATTTGATTGTTTGAGTTCAAAACAGTCACACTTTGCATTGATCCTGAATGATATTAAGAACTGGTACGTCTGACTTTTCCTCAAAATGCTTAAGCAGTGCTTAGGGTTTGCATTAACATGTGGTAAGCGGAGTGCTTAGGGTTTGCATTACTATGTGGTAAGCTGAGTGCTTCGGGTTTGCATTAGCATGTGGTAAGCTGAGTGCTTAGGGTTTGCATTACTATGTGGTAAGCTGAGTGCTTTGGGTTTGCATTACTATGTGGCAAGATGAGTGCTTAGGGTTTGCATTACTATGTGGCAAGATGAGTGCTTAGGGTTTGCATTACTATATGGCAAGCTAAGTGCTTAGGGTTTGCATTACTATGTGGCAAGATGAGTGCTGCCATGAACTCAGCTTCAAGTTGACATTGTCAGTTGCTGTAGCCAGCCTGAGACTCAGCTAAGCACGCTTCTGCTGAAATCTCTGATCTCTTTTCTGGATTCAGGTAACCAATGGCCTTATGGGTCTGATCATGAAATGGAAACTTAACATTCATCTTTGCTGAACTTCCTCATAGAAGGATCTCCCACTCCAGAAGCAGCAGCTCAGATAGGTTGGAGAAATGTTTTTTGGGTTATCAATGAAACATCTGGTTTCCATACCCACAGTTGTGCTGATGGTTTTCTGACTAAATAAAGCTATCCTCTGTAATGTATTGATGCAGTAATAACAACTTGTCTGACAATTTCTCATTTGCAATGTGCTGCATACTATTCAAATACTTTAATTATCCCCTCCCCACTATATATAATCAAGGGTGTTAAAAGTTGTGCAGTACACAAATTTTCTCCCTTTTCACTAACCTTTATATATCCCAGCAGTGTTGAACTGGCAAACAGATTTATTGTTTCAACAGCACATTTTCCCTTTTTTATCTATTGTTTTGACATGGTACCAAAATTATACTTTTTGAGCACATTTCCAAAGAGTTCAAGAATTCTTTACTCAATAGTGAAATACTGACAAAATAAAATAACTTACATATGTACAATAAATGCTTCAGCACATGTTACGAGCTATGCTTTGATTGGTCACTAGGTAGATAACAACTTAATTGATGGATTACTGTAGTTATTAACAGTGTATAGAATATTGATTTAGGTGGAAATAGTTATGTTTTGCAGATTTTTGATTCCCAGAAGTTTTTGTCGGCAAATTTGTAGATGAAAAGGTGGGGTCAAAAATCAAAAAGAAAGTCCAGGAGACTAGACACAATAACGAGATTATGTCACATGCTGCATTGAACTACTTTACAAAATGAGAAATAACTAAGAAAAACTGCAGGTGCTGTGTGATTTGTTTGTATGTGCATCTTTAGATCATAAGTCATATTTACCAAATCTACACTGCTGCATGGCAACAGGAATACCATGAATGGTCGTCCAAATATTTCAAAGTGCTCTATGTAGATAACTTAAATATTTGCACAGTAACCATTTGTATTTTTTCAGTCACTGTGACTTTGACTTGTGCAATTTTTACCTCTAATGCAATTCTACCTTACCATAAGTGTATACCATCCACAAAGTTTGGGTCAGGTCTGCAATGTAAAACTACTGGAATTTTGCAGAATACATATTTCTTCTTTCAGTCAGTGATTTGAAGCTGTGAACTTTATAGACCTAAAGAGTACTAGCTGACACCTATACAATCTTTATCAGTTTTCTTGGAAATTGATGGAAACCTGATGGAC
This sequence comes from Potamilus streckersoni, assembly GCA_016746295.1. Classification (NCBI taxonomy): domain Eukaryota; kingdom Metazoa; phylum Mollusca; class Bivalvia; order Unionida; family Unionidae; genus Potamilus; species Potamilus streckersoni. The sequence goes on from JAEAOA010002091.1 coordinate 2,616,535, forward strand.
TAATTGGATTAACAGGTCTTGGACAAATGATGGACATCAGGATTTCTATACAACAAACAGTATATTTATTAATATATTATGACTGATGACTGACATATGACCAATATACAGACCAGGAAAAAGTTAAAGCCACAAGGCTCTTACTCAAATGTGTGTGTGGTAGGGTAAAGGTTTATGAATAGGGTACCTTGACAACATAGAATTCCATCAGGTTTCAGTGCTGCCTTCATCAACTCATAATAAGATTTCTGGAACAGAGAGGATGCTGGACCTGTAATGGAATATCGATAGAATGATAAAATGACTATAAAATAATACTCTAGCTAGGCTGACAGGAATAAATGTTTGTCCATAGCTTTTTAATATTGGATCAGTTGCTAAATCACACAATAACATCTGATTGTAACATGATACCCATTTCTGAATCTGATTTTTCATGTCACTATTGGACCTCTAATATCACTGACAATGTACGTTGAGATATCTGTGTAGCCATATGACTAGGAATGCAAATACACAACTCCCTCGATAACTTGCTCCCAGATAACTCGCGAACCCGCTTATAACACGGTGTCCGGCATGGCTTTCGATTTTTTTCAAAGAAAATATATTTTAAAATGTGTTGAACGTGAAAAAAATCATGATAAGAAATGGTAAATTACACCTTGATATTTAATTTGTTTTTATCATCGAAAATGGTGATTATTGCCCATAAATATAGAATCCATATTGTGAAATTTGCAATTTCTAAAAAGATCACATATTATGTTCAGTTTTTTAATAGAGAAATAGTTGTTAATACACTGTAAATTGTAAATAAACAGCGCACAATGAAAAATTCTGGTAAATGCTAACATGTGGCAACAGAGAATGAAATAGACACTAATTAAATGTCTTGCTAGGTGAAATTCACATTATAATCCTTTAATTTTGTCTCAACACTATAATCGAAACATACATATTCTCTTATTTGAAAACATGAAAAAAGTCAGTCGACCGTCACATCGAAACCTGTGAATACTTCTGTGAGAACCTAATTACATGCCAGCTTTGTCTTGATCAAAAGCATGGGAAAGTGTTTGTTACAATAAAAGAATCAATTAAAAGAGACTGGTGTTGTTTTATCACTTTGAACATGTATTTTGTATCAAATCAAACAAGGTAAGTACATACAATAAAATAAAAAGTTCAAAGACATGCTAATAGGAGCATCTGTTCTTGTATTCATTATTATTATCAAATTTAATTTTACTTCACCAATCGAAAATGTTTGCACATTTTTTGTATTAACATCATTAAAGGATATAATATCAGTAATGTATCATAATCATTTGTAAATGTGACCCTGGAGAGCAAAAGAATTAAGCGAAAGGCATATTCAGTGACTGAATAGCTGTGCATCATAGATTGGGTTCATAATGGCGAAGCGAGATAAAAAAATTTGCATTAAACTAAAAATTGCTGAGTCGACATTTAGAGGTAGGCTTAAGGATGAGCCGAAACTTCGAAATTACTCACATATTGATTCAGATGAAGGGATGAAATGAAAACGAGAATGAACTGCAAGCAATAACGAATTAGATGATGCTGTGTAAGCATGGTTCACACAGCAACGTGTCATAAACTGCAAGTGTTGTCGTGTTCTAATTTATGTCGTTTTAAATTTTTAGACCTATAAAATTCATGTTGGTAATAGTTAACCCTTGTGAATTTATATTTTTCTTCCATTTTACTTCTACCGCAATTAAAATCCACACATCATCCGAATGACATTGTATTTTCGAAATGTGTTATCTTTTGTATTTAAAAAAACGTCTACTTTGGATCAAAACAATAAAACTAGAATGTATATCATTCACAGCAAAATTTAGTGATGTAGTACACAACGTGAAGTCATACATGTGCTAAGGGAATGGAAACCACGTGGAAAAATGTTTTGATGATCAATATACTGCAAGTTATCCTGAAATTAATGTTACTCTGTGAGGAAAAAAACCCCAACAATATATACCAATATGAAGAGATATTTATTCCTTGTTAATCTTAGCACGTTTATTAATGGAGTATTCAACACTGTAACATGCAAAGCCACCCCACCCCCTTTTGCCTATACGTTATTCCCTTTGTTAGTTTTGTTGTTTGTTATAGGTCCCTCGATAACTCGCGCCCTCGCTTATATCGTGGTCGATGTTTTCGAACCCCAATGTCCGTGAGTTATCGAGGGAGTGGTGTAGTGAGTTTCAAGTCAGATTTCATCAATGCTGTAGTTTGTCTTCTCTATAAGCAGACTAAAGATATAATGAATGTTACATTCATAATTTCTGAGAACACAAATCACATTCCTATTGACTTCATGTCTCAATGAAAGGTTGTTCAAGTTTGCTAGTATGGGTACTAAACGGCTAACCTATACCAACACCAAATGGAGTCAGCGAATTCCAACTTTTCAACAGGCAATGGCCGCTGACCCCACACCCCAAAGTAAATGTCTAAATATCAAAAATAGGGGCAGAAATGGTCAGAGGAAACTCAGATTACATACCAATAACTGCACCACTATCACTCTTAAAAGACTTATCTTTTTTTAAGCTGGAACATATACCAGTGTTGAATTACTGTCACAGGTGCACTAATTTTCTCTCTTAGTTGTGTTTTTGTAGAATCTGGCATTGCATTCATTGAAAATGTGTGTATTGAGAAAATATCTTGTCTGAAATAGTGACTGCAAAGATTAAATGCCTTTTAAAACGTACCACACAATGGTATTAAATGATCAAACCTTGCAAATTGTTCTTACCAACAGGATCTGAGGAGTCAGTAATGATGACATCATATTCTCCTTTGTGCTTCTTCATAAAGTCAAACCCATCTCCTATGTGCAGGTTAACTTTGGGACTGTCAAATCCACAGGCCATGTGAGGGAGGTACTTCTTGGATACTTCTATAACTTTCTGGATACAAAACATAACTTAACAATCCTTTTGACAGAGATTCATACATAAGAATAATAAAAAAGTTAAATTTATCATTTTATCTGTGACAATTTTTCTGAAGGTTTAGTAACTTGAGTAAACCACCCATACAAGTTCAGGGGGTCACACTTCCAGGCGAAGTGGGCAAAAAAGTCGCCTGAGAAGTGTAAACTTCACCTTCTTCTGTTAGAAAAGCGAAAACAACTTCGTCCTTTGATTTTTTCGGATGTAAAATGACTATAGATTATGACTTTGAGATGCCACCTTGTGGTAGCAAGTAAGTTCTGTCACTGGTGTAACCCAATGTGAAATGTATTTACATGATGTGGATACCAATAAGCTTATGGCAACAAAGACATTCTTGCACATTCACATGCAAGTTTTAATAGCTAACTGACCATTAACCCTTTTCCAGAGCTTTTTAAGTCATACAGCCAAAACACACTGCATTTACTTCAATTCAAACACACATCTAATACAAGTATGAATAGAATGGGTATGAAAATAAAATGTTCATATGCAAAATGTATTGATACTCACATAACACATATTTTTCAACCTGAAAATAAGGCATTGCTTAAAACTGTGAAAAACATACAAAGAAATAGAGCACATCGTTAAATTAAGATAATCTCTCTCTCTCTCTCTCTCTCTCACTCACTCACACACACACACATATATATAACACTTATCTGCAAGCCAAGGTCTAAACTTTTAAATTTTAGTTTGTTTCTTGACCACCATAATGGCTGTCTTGAGACACGTGAAAATAATGTATCTGGACTCTGTTGTGCACAAGATATCATGGGAGAGGTGTAAACAAAAATTTAGCCGGGGTCTAGCATACTTTCAAAGTGTGAAAAAAACTCTACAAAATTGCTCCAATGACAAAAGCACACAGGCAGGTTTAACATTTGTAAGGCTTCAAGACTGAGCTTTCTTGCTAGCATAAAGAAAGTAGAAACTATTGAACTGATGGTATTTGTTACCAATCCCTCTATTCGAGGGAAGACCACACTCATCTACATGCTACCTTTAAGGCAGACGTAAAATGATGTTTTTAGCCTGATCTTCTTTTTGAGTGACCATGTTCTCTGACCTTCAAACCCAGCAATTTGATAGGTTTCTTCCTTATCCCTTGTGCAAGCCATCCACAAGCTTTGGTCTAGATAAGCAATGAAGAAATGTTATTGTGCAAAAACACTTTTTCAACTTTCATTCAGAAACTTTTGACTCCAAAATTGTACGGAAAGCCATCCACAAAATTTGGTAACTTTACACAAGCTACTGTGAAGAAATGTTTTTCCTTTTTTCATTTGGTGATTTTGACATCTGAACTTTTAAACCTGAAATTAAAGGGGTTTTCTTTACACCTAGTTTAAACCTACCAGAAGAGTTTAACTGCAGATGGTGTACAAGTATGCCAAATGAAAATGGAAGCAGACAGATGAACAGAAAGCAAAACTCATTTCACTTTGCATTAATGGCTGGCATACAGACAGACAAATTTGATTAGTCCTATATGTACAAATAAGGATGAAAATATGTTATATAGTGCTATGGAGGCAAATACAAAATAATCTCCTGCCCTGATCTACAAACCCATAATCTCAAGATAATAGGCCAACCTCTACATCTACTCACACTTTTTCAGATGTATATATTGCATAAAACAAGATCTATTCTATGATGTGGATGAAAGTGGGATTCTAGATTTTTTTAAATGACATGCCAAAAGAGAAATGCATTTGCAACATCTGCACATATTTCCAAGCCATAACTTTATTTCTTTATTATATCCCAAATATTTTCACAAACTTGTCCCCATTTTCAAACTGAAGAGAGAAATGTCCTCACTAAAATTTCCAGATCTAGAATAAACCGATAAAATTAGTACTGAAGAAAAAAGCAAAATAGAGATGAAGAAAGATACCAAAATATATTAAATATTATTCATAAAAAAATTGGATCAAGATTTGTCTTGACCACCAAAAATATTAGGTGTTAATAAAACAAAATTACAAAACTATCAGTGCTGAATTAATTAGATGTGCTCAATATATTTTTCAAGGTGTCTATAGCTCTATCATTTTGCATGTGATTTTTTTCTTTATTCATCAAAGATAAAACATTGTCATTTCTCCACCATAACCATATACCTCTTAAAGAAAAGAACACGACAGGGGTTGAAAATTCTCTCACCCAATATGAAAATGTGCAACGAAAATTTCTTGTGGTCAAGATAGCTTTGTAATTGATCATCAATGTGGCAAGTCCTGATTCTTTCATTATATGGATACTATAATGAGAATTGTTTACAGAAAATCCACGCATTTTGCCACAACACTGTCCTCCATTTGTTTTCATCACACTCATACAAGCACTTCATTTTCACTCATTAGTTTTAACCAACCCAAATCAAAGAGTGCAAAGACTGTCTTGGTCTACATATGTAATTACATACAACTGGTTTCAGAATGCTGAAAGAATAAGTTCTGGGAAACAACCATTCACACCAGTGGATTTAATTCATTAACTTCATAATATTTCTACAATAGCTGGTTGAGTATTTTATTATGGGTAAATTATATTTCTTTTGCACTTGCCTGACTGGGTGGGGGGATTTTTCTACCCCTGAATAAGATAAAGATGATGACTAAATATAAGATACAGGTGATGAAACTACAAGATCTAACTTACCTAAAGAACTGACCATCATAATATTATTTTGGCCAAAACGTTTAACAAAACTAATTCAAAATCATTTTGTGACTTAAATGATTACTCACATGTTAATCAAATAAATGTTAAAATATGCCTCCATGTCTTCTCCATTGCAGAGATGCATACTAGTGAGTGCATAGAAATTGTGCATATCTATTGATATTTCCCTCCACCACAAAGGGTAAATATGGAAGCAATTAAATGTACAGCTGATTTGTGCGAAGAAAGCAAATTTTACAATAAATTTTCTCTGAGAATACCTACCCAATCACATAAACTTAGGAATATAAGTAGATTCCAGCCATACCAGAAGATGCAAATATATCTTTCTACATTAGATTAATGAAGGGCAATAACTCTTGCCCATTACTTCCCCTAGCCACAACAGTGTTGCCAGTTTATAAACTATGTGAGCCACCAATTAGAAGGTTTGCATAGCTGGGTGGTAGGGAGCATTTTCAAGTAATGTGTTTGAGTAAGTATTCAAAGGAGAAACATAATATAAAATTTTCTTTCTCCTTTGAATACATTACCCTACCATCGTAGTATGAGGAGAACAGGTTAATAATTGGAGGGAATTCTAAGCACCATACTTACACCTTGGGTATCCTGATCTGATAGCGTGGGTCAGTGTAATGGGTGTGTAACTCACTCTGCCAGCAAGCTATCAGGAAATAGGATTTGTATGGTAACAGCTTCAGTGAGGTCCCAGCTAATGGCCTTTTAAAGTTGAGCCATGTTAGGACCCAGGACAGATTCCATTTTGGAAATGGGATTCTGGTCTATTCAAATCAAAATTGTTAAGCAGGTCTGATAGATCTTTATCATGATTGAATATCTCCTCTGCCATGGTGTCCTGACTGTGTCAGATATCATAGAGTGGTAGCCACTGTTGATAATTGATGCTAACTTTATCTCCCAGTTAAGCTTAACCCTTTCATCACTAAGTCACTTTGTAGGCATAGAGCCCTCAACACTAAGTAACTTTGGAGTTGTACAGCAAAATGACTTGTGGACTTTGAAACAACATAACTTTGCCAATGTTAAAGATATCTGGCTGGATTAGGTGTCAAAATCAAGGTTAAAAATCAAATTGTATGACTAATTCAATAAAATCTGCATATCTATTACAATTGTTAAAATGCAGGTACAAACAGGTAACACAAAAGGTAAAATACAAGTAATTATGTTATTACCTCTTAGAAAACTTAGAAAGTTCTCAAAACTTGTTCAATTGACCCTAGATGTACTAGTGAATAATCACAGTAGCAACACAAGTCTTTCTTTTATGGTGTCCATAATATATAAAATTCTATAAAATGAATCAAAATGATCTCCAAGGTGAGATCTGTCCACACACATAAGTGACCTATATCGCCTCTGCCATGTTTGATTGTCCCATTGAAGTTCGTTAAACGGAAAATTTTTCCAAAAACTTCATCTGAATAGAAAATTTGAAAATATTCCGAAGCTTTCCTGGAGTCATCTAACACTCAGGTGTGCCCAACTCTGTCAGAAAACTGAAAAAAAATCTCTTTAGTTTTCCGTCTTTGTCCAGACAAAAGCACGTGGAGCATACAATTCCTCTGGTTCAAAACCTTCAAAGTCCTCTTCATCGTCATCGCTGTCACCCACAAGTGCATTCCATTGTCTCTCCATACGTCTTCTCTCATTTTCATCCAAATTTACCAGGTCGAAATTATTCAAAAAATCTGATAACTCTCCATTGAAGTTTCTTCAAACGCCACCATTTTGGATACAAATTTCAACATTCGGAAAACACGTTAAAAGTTCCTACTTTGTTCGATATTTCTAGTTGTATACAAGCTAAACTCACGAGATCATCCAAACATAACATCTACATTACAAGATGCAAGTTATTAGAGGTACCCCGAAAGTTATTTAGTCAGGTACTATAACGTTAAAGAAGAACAATGACCCAGACCGAAAAGTCGGTCCATAGTGTTTACACACTTACTTCCCCCTGACCGGCTTTGTGGTCTGCCATGATGAAAGGGTTAAGAAAAAAAGTCAGCAAATTGAGGGACTGAAACACTCAAGGGATGAAGACACCTAATTTACACCATTTCCTTGAATCAACACTATCTCAGCAGAGGGCCTTCTTGCTCTTGAGATTTCTCCAAAGTATAAGCTTTTGTTAAAGGACACAAAAATAGGCATCTGTTAGACTAAGACTAGTTAGATAGACCTTGTCATTTCCATCTTAAACTTCAGCAGATGAATGAATCCATTGAGAGAACTCAGGTCTATACAGGTGGAACAGCCAGTTGGAGGGTCAGTTTCTGAACCCATAGACTACTGTTTTTATACTATCTTCATCACATGTTTTGTTGATTAGTGACCATATCTTCTGCTGAAGAACATGGTTGTTTTCCCAATCTGATTGAACATCCATTAGTAGAGGAAGAATGCTGAAGGGATGAATGAACTTGAATATGAATTGGGTCTTAATCATATAACACCAGTTATAAACAGAATGCATGAAATAAAGATAGTGTGCACAAACACATGAAGATAAACATTCATCAATAATATGCATTACTTCTCTTGGTCTAAAATAACTAAGCCCGAGAAAATAATAAATTTCATGAAATATCTACCAAATAAACAAAATAATGAATACCACCTTTTTAGCAATCAATTTTAATGCATTAAATAAAAAAGTTTGAATGGATGGCTTGAATTTCATACTCAATGACTGAGATTCACAGGATGTTTATTCCATACAATGCAGTGTACAGAAGTAAGCTGAAAAACAGGCAACAGCTTGTGGTTGCAAGGAGAGTTAATGGGCAGAAGTGTTTGCATATTGTTTTTATGACACGGAAAAGAGAAATTCTTGTCTTTTAGTAGGGCTCGATTCTTGAGGTATTCCAAATGTTACTGTGATCAGCAATGTATTCATAGATGAAATCAACAACTAAGTGAGCTGTAATGCAGTTTAAACAAGGCTGATTGGAACTAAAAACCCACAGCTGTGTTGCCATACCTTCTAAATAATAAATCCACCCACCACCCCCCATCTTCAGCATTACCGATCACTGTATGCTCTCCTGCAACCCTGAAGAAGAGAGCATAATTACAAACCAACAAATCTACAAGCTATCCTTAAATATGTAAGCAAACAAATCTACCAACCATCCTTAAAGGTCACTGGCCACCTATATTTTACAAACGTGATATTATTATAGTCATAAACAAAAAATTTCTTATGTATGCACATAATAAAAATGTTTAATTAGACTTAAAACTCTGTTTTCTTAATGAAAAAATTATTTAGCAATCTCCATAAACAATTGATAGTTTTCACGTGCCAAAATCAGACATGATGTACATTTATTCTTTCAATCAAACCTAGCCATTGAAGTGTTTAATTTTCCAATGTATATGTCTATGTGATATATCTTATGATTGAGCTTTTGTACAGCAAATATGGTGCACTGTGTTGCATATGGATGTAACTAAAAGAGTAATGATGGGAAAAAGGGTTCTTTGTTTTTTCTGAAAGACCAGTTTAAAAGAAAAAAAAATGGATTCAAGATATAGGATTAAATAGGGTGAGGAGAAAGTTGTATCATTTATACCGGATTACAGTCAATTTGGTCCAAAGACAATTAGGCCCAACTTGAAAGCCAATTTGGTTCAAATTACCAATAGTTTAAACAAGTTCTCTTTCTTCAAACAACAAGTAGATACTATGTAAGATATGATTTAGGTTTTAAGAAAAAACTAAATTTAAATGAACTGTCTTGATATTCTTTCAAAAAAATAATCACACTTCATAACATACATATATATGAGAGAAAACACAAACTGACATATCTTGATCGTTCTGATAAATATATTTAGATACATTTCTTTAACACTAAAATAATATATGCATCTGCACAAAAACATTCTCAGTTTAAGTCTTCAGTCAAATTATCAATATTGATTTATTAAACAATAAGACTGAACAAATAATATTCTACAGAATATGTATACATTTTTCTAAGGGTTGTGTACATGAGATTTTAAAACAAATATATTTAATTTTAGGCTCCACATTGTAACACTGATGCCTATAATACACATCCGATTACACATGAAAGAGAGAGAATGATGTTGAGCATTTTATCAGTGTTGCTGCGACATAAATGCTCTTACCAGAAATTTTAGTTTTTATTTTTCAAGTTGTCATAGTGAGTGCACACATAAATTAAAAGCTTGTCATTACTAGTGAATATCAATTATACTTGCTCCATTATTCCAAACAAAAAAGAAATAATTTTGTGTTGAATTTGTGCTTCCTCGCCGACATGGTACAAAATAAATTGATAAACATACACTTATTTGAAAATAAAATGAAAGAAGCTAACTTTGCATTGTTAAAATTTATTCTTTCTTTTTTCATTATGCAAAATTTATAAAGGAAAAAAAATATATCCATGAATTCTGTATATGTAGCAGATGCTTGCCTGCATATACATCCTTACAAATAGCTTATGTAAAAAAAACAAAGTATCAAAAGAGATAAAAATATCACCTGATTGCTATCTGGCAAAAAAAAATCATTATTTAAAATACATCCACTGTGAATGCAAATGATAATACTTTCCCAAACATGGGTTATGTAAGTGTTATTAAAGCAAGTTATTGTTGTGATATACTATTTGCCCTGCAAACATCAATTATGATTCCATCTGGCAAACAAATAGAAGCCCAGGTGATGGATAAACACTACTGGCAATGAGCACTAAACTCCTTGCTTAAACTTACTGACAGGATATAAAAAACAAAGGTTATTTTATTTTGATGCAAACCTACCCCAGAAACTGACTTTGGTATCTTTTAAGAGTACCGATTTTTTCTTGTGAAGTCAGCTGATATAAGGTAGACAAGTTTGCTTCTTTTGGATTCTTTTAAGGGTGCTGATTTCTTTCTTTTAATAGTCGGATAACATAATGAAGGCAACAATGATTCCATTTTATCTGTATTAGAGGGAATTTTCAAAATAAACTGAAACAATGGAACAGTTTTGAAAGCAACACAATATTGAATGTCGTGCATGCATATATATATATATATATATATATATATATATATATATATATATATATATATATATATATATATATATATATATATATATATATATATATATATATGACTGAACAGTAAATTAGTTTTCAATAGTTTCATCTAAATGTTTCCTAGTGTTTTATTTTTTGAAAATTAGAAGCATATACTTATCTTTATCTTGTGGGGATAAATGTATAAAATTTCCAGTTGGCATCCTCTATAGGTGGGAAATCATAGCTAAGGTGTAGTAACAGTGTTGTATATGTCTATTTCAAGTAAGTAAATTATAATTTTTTTTTACACTTGATAATTTTTTTTGCTGTTTTCATGCAAGTATAACTGCTTTTAATCATGTAATGTAAATCTAATATAAACAGAAAAATATTGGAGTATGGCCGGTGACCTTTAAATGTGTTTTTGGTTAAAGTCAACATTTCATCTGGTTCAGGAATAAGCAGCACAACAATGCATAGGCAAAACAATTTTCTTTTGAAAATGAAAAAAAAAAAAAAAAATCAAATGAAGGGATTTATACTCTACTAGATAAAAAGATATAGCAATTCATGACAAGTCAGCTTCTTCCTTCCTTTTATTTCATTAATTGCCAAGTTCAGGCATCATCTCGTATTCTGAAAAATTCTAACAAAAATTTAATAACAAAAACCTTTCCTTATGTGTCTGAGTTAAAATATTCACAATTTTAGTGCTGGAAAAACAAAATTTGCCATGATCCATATTCTTCAGCCTAATATCAATAAATTCATCACAAATAAAAAAAATTTTGTACTAAGTTTGGTTAATTCCATAATGGATTTTATTTTTTTTTTAAATATTGCGCAACAACCACCAAACAAAACAAGACTGTCAGTGAACTGGCATAATCCAAGATATTATATCCACAATCAGAGTTTGATAAAAATCCATTCATTCTTATTTGTTTTACAATGTTCACAAACCAACCAACTGAAATTCAGTCAAGACTTTTGACCTTGAAATCAATCATAGTACTATCAATTTGTTCACTGGAAACAACGATAAAAGCTGTATGATAATTATATATATATACACATAATTGACAGACATAAAAGAGCGACTTGTTCAAAAGCTTCATTAATTCAGAGATCTCGGAAACGCTTAATTGCGGGCTTGCTTTCATGAAGGTGCCGCTAATGACTCTATTTAAATGACAAAAGAAATACCCATTTGTTATTGCTGTGGCAACATCAAAAAATTGTAAAACACAGATAATATTTTTTAAAGAAAAATATTCTTAGTATATACATCAGTACTTCAGAGGTAATCAGTTTTCAATGAAGTTGCAGCAAAACTTTTTCTTGTTTTTTTCTTTTGTTTTTCATAGTGCCATTGTGTGGCATTTCATGTTTCAGCCCTCAGAGGTAAGGGCTTGTAGCAAGTCAGTTACATGGCTCTTTTGGTTATATTACAGCATACAGTATCAGGGCCAGATATCAGTGTAAGCAGATTAGGATATAACAATGCACTGATAGGGTTGTTTGTTAATATGAAATAAAGATTTGTTTATGTAACAATTGATTCCAGTTTATTTTTATATAAAAGTTTGCAGCTTTCTGTCCTGGTGCTTTAAATTTCTCCACTCCAAACCCAAGATATATATATATATATATATATATATATATATATATATATATATATATATATATATATATATATATATATATATATATATATATACTGTTTTTATTAGTAAAAACTGTTGTCCCCAAAAATATTGCCAGATGGTATATTTTTTTCACCAATATGTAAAAAAAAATAGCAATTTGTGGCATTGGCGAAGCCTAATGCAATCAGCTTTATTGATTACATTTCCAGTTGTTGCTGCATAAGTATTGCCTGTAAACTCAAAATCAAGCGACTTGGACAAAATGACATTAGCAGATTTAGACAAGTATTTTGGCAAAAGAAAAACGAAGATTTCAATGAAATTCAGAACTGTGCTAAGGTTGCTAGAACTGATAGTTGGGATGTGATTGTAGCCAAGTGCATGAAAGTATGCGATGTCTGGCTTAGTGGGGACTGCAAGTTCTGCAGGAGGGACTCCTGGACACCTAATTTTAAAATCCTAGGGAGACCTCTGTTAAGTATAAATAAAAATGCTGTGATTTTTAGCGTGACACAAAGTCTAGAAGCCCAAGCACAGAAAAAGATTTTCAAGCACTAAAATTAACTGATAGTTTCAAGTAGTGTCAATTTATTATCAACTGTTTTTACAAATTTTCATTATTTACTTGAGAAGCAAAATCACAAATTTATGTCTTAACAAAATACCTATCAATAATATTCAAACAGCTTCCTGTGTCACAGAATAAGGCAAGAAATAACTTGGCTTTGCCTTAGTTCTCTTTCTGACCATTATTTTGTTGTTACCTGGGCTGAATAATTGTTTCTTCAGGTAAGCACTGCTCTAGCATGTATATGGTTGGAATCTACATTCAACCAGTAATGAAGAGCATGAGAATTTTACCCCTGACTACTATTCACTCTCCTATGGTTTTAAGGTTGATTCTATTTCAAACTGATGCACTGGTCATTTGGATTTTGTCAGGGAATGAACATTCTTCATTATGTTCTCCAGCTATAGGGGTAAGAGTTAAATTTACATTTTATTTGATATGTGAAGCCTATTCTCATTTTAATGTCATATCAGGTAATGAAGCCATTACTACTCCAGATTTAAAATGCTGTGAACTTTGGATTACAAGTTGCTATTAGAGTTGAATTTATTGGCATATGTCTAAACATTATTCAGAACCCATTATTATAACCAGTTTGGTTTATTGTAGCCGTTTAAGGCTGACAGTAGCTATTTGGGGCTGGGTGTACCTGTCAATAGTGCAGCATGTTGTCTGTACATTGTGTATACCTGTCCATAGGGCTGTGTAGGGCTGACTGTAGCTGTTTAAGTGCTGTGTTGCTGTCTGTACATATGATGGAACCATGAATGTAGGCATAGCCAATACAAGGTTGCTGTGTGAAATCTGTATGTATGTATGTACATGTGGTGGATCTATGATGGGTGTGGTTTATCAGTTTATGAATCATGTCTATTCAAGTGTTAAGAGTCATATTTTTGTTCCAATTGATGTTTCAATTGAGTACATTATCAATCATTTTCATATCAGGATATTATTATGAATCTCATTTGTACTCCAGGAGATTACATGATCTCACTTATATAGCATAATATAGGAAATTATGTGAATTTCACCTACAGTGCATATTTTTTGAAGCATATTTGAATTGTTTGAGATTGTTTGAATCTTAATAGTATTCCATGTGTGAGATTATGTGGATCTAGCTTGTGTTGCATAATATTAGTGGAAATGTACTTGCAGTCCCTGAGGTTATTTGAACATGTTTCATTCGTATGATTATATGAATCATATTTTTATTTTTTTAAATTTGGGAATGTGTGTAAAGTGATTGGATCAATGTATGTTGAAAGTGAGAGAAAATCATTGCAGTTATATATATATATATATATATATATATATATATATATATATATATATATATATATATATATATATATATATATATATATATATATATATATAAAATACAAATCATATGGGGAATAACAACCCTTTCAAGCGCACTGGATCCACCAAGGGATCTCGTGTCAGGGATTGATTAAAATAGATGCAATAAACTGACGACAAACAGTGCAAAACTAGTAACTAACTAGCCTGAGCGCTTTCGACTCTTAAGGAGTCTTTTTCAAAGGCAAATACAAAACATATATAAGACAAACAAAAAAACACAAAAATGTCGTGTTTGTAAACCTCTACATGGCTGTCTCCACAATGGCTAAAACTATAAATACAACCAGCTTGTATAGAGTTGTTGCGGATACTGAAAACTGTATAATACCAAAAAGTCTACAAGCCAAAGCGACATCTATTTTTACTTTTTTCTACATTTATGTAATGCAGATTGTATCCCGGATATTTTATTCTATACCTGATATTCTTATAGTAAAATTTGACGGATACTAAGAAGATTTAGAAAAGGTTAAATTCTACTAGTGCATAGTTTTCTTGTTTTAGTCTTCTTGGTTTAGACTGTTTGGTTTCAATGTTCTAAGGCGGCGTATCCAGTATTTCTTTTCCTTCCTGTTTTCGGAACTCCAGCTGTGGTTTTTGGCAATAGCAATAAGTGATAATCACTGAAAGTGTGGTCAGGGGAGGAGAAGTGTTCTGCAACTGGGCTTCTGTACAGCTTTTGTTATCCAATCTGATCTATGAAGGTTTATCCTTTTGTGTAGCTTTTCAGTTTCCCCGATGTACTAAAGGCCACATATCTTACATGTGATGAGATAAATCACATTCTGTTTTGCACATTTTGTTTGGACCATGTATGTTTAGTTTTTCTTTAGTCACTGTGCTAGTGAATGTCCTGGTCTCTATCATATGTCGACAGGTTTTGCATCTTTTATCGTCACAGGGTCCAGATTGACTAGGTTGGTTTTGACTAGCGATTGGCATTAGCTTTGACCTGACTAGGATGTCCTTTAGGTTTTTTAGTACAAGAATCATTATGAATAAGTTAGTTTCTTAGTTTGTTTGCAAGTGGCTTGCTAGTTTGATTATTAGCAGGATACCAGGACAAACCCTGTGTAAACCTGGGCAGTCTAGCTGTTGTACTAAACAATCTCCAACTGGACAAGCAAACAAAGAGATATTAGTCGGACTTATATTGACATGTACTTGTTTACTGTGTGGATGCAGATATCTATCATGTGTGGATAAACATATTCCAGTCCTGTGTAGACCTTATTGTTCCCTGTGTGGGAGCACTTATCTATTCTGTGTTGGCTTGCATTACTTAATTCAATATTGAACAGACTTGTTCTGTGTGAAAAAATGTCTTGTGTAAATATCACAAGATGGACATGTGCAGACATACTACATTATAAGTGTGCCTAGAAGACTAGAATTTGGAACAAGCTAAACTTACATAAACATAGACAACCTGACATATTTTC
Source organism: Potamilus streckersoni (assembly GCA_016746295.1). NCBI lineage: Eukaryota > Metazoa > Mollusca > Bivalvia > Unionida > Unionidae > Potamilus > Potamilus streckersoni. The sequence goes on from JAEAOA010002091.1 coordinate 2,632,339, forward strand.
TTTGAATTTAGTTTGAATCACATGGTGCATTACAGTAAAAACTTATCATGATCAACCTCATTTCTGACCACATTCATAATGCACAGATCAATTTTATTATATAAACACTGTTATGAGCAACCATCTGCTGAATGTGACCAGCAACTGTGATGTAGGTAACATGCTGAACAACCACTCATACTGTTCTATATAAAAACAAGTTTAAAAAAATAGGCCGGCTACTGATGTCTAAATATTTTAGCTATGCTTATTTAGCTTGTTATTTCCTAGTCTGGTCCCCTGCTTCATATGCTCCCTGCATTGTTCTCCACTATTCATATCGGTGTTCTCATTTGTTTCTTCTGCTTGATTCAGCATTATAAATCTTTTAAGCAGACGACATATGCATTTGCATCTGTAGTCATGCATACACCCTTTTGCTGAAAATGGACCTGAACAGGAAAATGTAACTGGATCGGACCAAATCAGTCTATTATATTGACAACTTCCATCAATCATGAAATGCGCAGTTAAGGCCATTCTAATCAGAAAATATAAATCGGTGAATGAATGGACTAAGTTCTGTGCACATTTTGTATAAATAATGGTTTCAATTCTTGAAATCGGTACGGGGTACATGTACAAACAAATGGGTTGATATAGTCGGACTAATAGTATGTCATCTTTGAATGAAGCCACTGACTTTTGTCTTCGAGTAAATGGTTCTGCTTCGGGATGAGATAATTGTTTCTTTTTATTTCATTAATTGGTAGATATACAATGCACATGTACAGATTTTTTTAATTTTCCCACAGCCCAGTCAAAATTGTTTTTATGTTAGATATTACAACTGAGCACTAATAATTTCAACACCTATAACCTAAATGACAATAGACAAACCTCCAGCTAAAAAGAGACAAATTTTAAGGCTGGAGAAAATAATTATTGTATCTGATAGAAAAGAAAAAAAGCAGAAGTCACACAAAAAAATGTTTAAACTTTGGTAAAACAATTTTAGGTTGTTATAATGAAAATGTAATTCAGAAATGATTTCCTAAATTAAAATGTCATCTTCAAATGTAAATGTGATTTCATGTTTAATGACAGAAGTATATCTTTAATGCTATATAATTTTGTTTCTAGATGAATGCATAAAATATTTTAGCAAGAAATATTAATAAAGAATAGAGTATGTACAGTGATTGTGGTTATTTTTCTTGAAATTGTTCTGAAACTGGACCTTAGAAACTGGTCTTTTTGTACAAGCCTGCTATGAGAGACCACCTGTCTTGTGAGACCACTTTTTGTTGGCCGAAGGGAAGGTCTCTCATAACAGGTTTTACTGTAATATCAAAACTTGTTTATTGAATAAAGTGTAAACAACCTGAATTTGCATACAACTGCTGTGGATTAAGTGTTTATTTGTGCTTCAGAAACCCAGCAAATTTTTAATCTCCCAGTTTTGATATCAAAGTTTATTGTTTAATCAGTCTGACCCCCAGTTTTGAGATAAAAGATTTTTACTCTCATACTTGCACCCCTAGGGGATACACTGATTGTTGTCATAGATTATTTCTCCTCTTGAGTAAATTAAAACTTACCTTTTTTTTTAAGATTGTCCAGATATGCTTGACCACATAATCCACAATTTACCTAAAGTCTCAGTAATTGGTAATTCAAATCAGAGTTAGGAAGGCATGTGCTGAGAAATTCCAGGTTCAGTCCCTGTTCATTTCTTGGATAAATCAAGATGTTTGTAATTGTATCTAGCATTAGCATGGTAGCATGGATAAATCAAGATGTGTGTAATTGTACCTAGCATTAGCATGGTAGTATGGATAAATCAAGATGTGTGTAATTGTACCTAGCATTAGAATGGTAGTATGGATAAATCAAGATGTTTGTAATTGTATCTAGCATTAGATTGGTAGGATGGATAAATCAAGATATTTGTAATTGTATCTTGCATTAGATTGGTAGCATGGATAAATGAAGATGTTTGTAATTGTATCTAGCATTAGATTGGTAGCATGGATAAATGAAGATGTTTGTAATTATATCTAGCATTAGATTGGTAGCATGGATAAATGAAGATGTTTGTAATTGTATCTAGCATTAGCATGGTAGCATGGATAAATGAAGATGTTTGTAATTGTATCTAGCATTAGATTGGTAGGATGGATAAATCAAGATATTTGTAATTGTATCTTGCATTAGATTGGTAGCATGGATAAATCAAGATATTTGTAATTGTATCTTGCATTAGATTGGTAGCATGGATAAATGAAGATGTTTGTAATTATATCTAGCATTAGATTGGTAGCATGGATAAATCAAGATGTGTGTAATTGTATCTAGCATTAGCATGGTAGTATGGATAAATCAAGATATTTGTAATTGTATCTAGCATTAGATTGGTAGGATGGATAAATTAAGATGTGTGTAATTGTATCTAGCATTAGCATGGTAGGATGGATAAATCAAGATATTTGTAATTGTATCTAGCATTAGCATTGTAGCATGGATAAATCAAGATGTTTGTAATTGTATCTAGCATTAGATTGGTAGTATGGATAAATCAAGATGTTTGTAATTATATCTAGCATTAGCATTGTAGCATGGATAAATCAAGATGTTTGTAATTGTATCTAGCATTAGATTGGTAGTATGGATAAATCAAGATGTTTGTAATTATATCTAGCATTAGATTGGTAGGATGGATAAATCAATGTTTGTAATTGTACCTAGCATTAGCATGGTAGTATGGATAAATCAAGATATTTGTAATTGTATCTAGCATTAGATTGGTAGGATGGATAAATCAAGATGTTTAAATTTTATCTAGCATTAGCATGGTAAGATGGATAAATCAAGATATTTGTAATTAATCTAGCATTAGATTGGTAGGATGGATAAATCAAGATGTTTGTAATTGTATCTAGCATTAGATTGGTAGGATGGATAAATCAATGTTTGTAATTGTACCTAGCATTAGCATGGTAGTATGGATAAATCAAGATATTTGTAATTGTATCTAGCATTAGCATTGTAGCATGTATAAATGAAGATGTTTGTAATTGTATCTAGCATTAGATTGGTAGGATGGATAAATCAATGTTTGTAATTGTACCTAGCATTAGCATGGTAGTATGGATAAATCAATGTTTGTAATTGTACCTAGCATTAGCATGGTAGTATGGATAAATCAAGATATTTGTAATTGTATCTAGCATTAGAATGGTAGGATGGATAAATCAAGATGTTTGTAATTGTACCTAGCATTAGCATGGTAGTATGGATAAATCAAGATATTTGTAATTGTATCTAGCATTAGAATGGTAGGATGGATAAATCAAGATGTTTATAATTGTATCTAGCATTAGCATGGTAGGATTGATAAGTCAAGATGTTTGTAATTATTGTAGAAAAATGAATCCATAGGATTGGCAACATAGATTTTTCATCCTTCTGACTGAAATAGCTGGCTTTTCCAGTTGGGCAATACAAGATTACAGGATGGTTCTGTTAGAAACTGAACCTGTGATGACTTATAGAACCATAGGCTGTGCTCACACATGCTGGGAAACATGCATCAAAGGGGTTGCCAAGGACTGGTGGTACTCTCTGCCACTGTATTAAAATTAATTGTGGAAATTTTAAACCTGCATGATCATGACAACAGGCCACTGTACAAGCTCTTCTTGTCTTGGACTAATTGAGTGATAAAGAATAAAAAAAATAAATACATACTGGTAAATACTAGTCACCTACCTCATCAATTTCACACTGATCCACCGTCTGCACAAATGGATGCTTCACCACTTCCCTGAGGACACCCCCATCACCACCACCTATGATCAGCACCTACATTTGTAAATAACATACATCTTACACAACCTTTAATTTTATTGCAAATTCTGATTTTAAACTTAAGGCTCCTTTTCCTTAGGTATAGTATGGAACTAGACTTTAGATAGAAAACTATTAAGACAATCTGACTGCATGTTTGACACAACTGCCTCAACATATTGAGGCAGGGGTGTCAAACACAGCCTGCCAAATTGTATCCTGTGGCTCACAAAATGACTAATCACAAGGTGTCAACAAATGTGATGCAGCCCTTTGTCCATCAAAATGTGATGCAGACCTTGGGCCATCAAAAATACCCTCAGAGTGGTTTGAGTTTGAGACCCCTGGAACAGGGTGTATATGGTAACTATGGGGCATAACATAAATCAAAGAAATTAAATCTTATTATATTGGACAAGGTTGTATCTAGTAGCACATTCTCCCATCACTCACCATCCATCAAACCCACAGCAATCCACATATAACAACATTCACCAATCAAGCCCACAGCAATCCACACATCCCAACATTCACCAATCATCAAGCCCACAGCCCACTGCAATTCACATATCCCAACATTCACTAATCAAGCCCACAGCCTACTGCAACCCATATATTCAAAAGTGTATGGAATTATAAGTCTACAAGAGGAAAACTTCTGAAAAAAATTAAAAGACTGACTTACACTGTTTATTACAAATTGGTGAATAAATGGACAAAACATGTTAAAAGTTTTCAAATGAACCAACTGGAAAGTTACTTGTCATATATATATATATATATATATACACACACACATATATACTCTCACCTCTGTCTGCGTATGTTCGAGTCTAGGATTCGGCGAATGTGGATATGTGAGAAAGCTTGCCAGTAGCTTCTCGTAGGTCGGTGGTTCTTTCCGGTGTTTTCCCGGTTTCTTCCTCCACCATTAATACTGGCCGCCATGAATAGCCTTTTGTGTGCTGAAAAATGGCGTTAAGCCCAACAACAACAACAACAACAACACATGTATACATATATATGTATAACAGCCTCTTTAATCAAGGTAGCCCATTTTATGTACATTACAAATACAGATATTTATTCAGTCCCCCCTCTTAATTTTTGATTCTATTTGTTACAGCTTTTAAAATTTTTTTAAGTTTCATCATGAAGTAAAATGACTGCAAGTACACATGACTTTACAAATTGCTGGAAACTTGAATATGATCATACAAGCCTCAAGCAAACTCACCCTGAACTACTATCAAAACTCAAATACTACAATATATCAGAAATTTCTGAAACTGTTGCTGACTTAAGTACGATTTATCTGCCAGTGTTAAGACAATAATGAGTCAATTAGAATAGAATAAATAATTGCATTCAATGATACCAAGGCAGTAAGTAGAACACTATTTTTACTCCTTGAAGAATGGCTTGGGAATATATGTACTACACTGATGAGCACCACTTGGATAGTTTCTATTTAACAGTTTAATATAAAGTGTTGTCATAGTCAGATGGATGGACATACCACACAATAACACCTACCTTGCTGATACAGCATACTTACTGTATATATTGGGACACAATACAATTTATTTTCCTGTCCCAGCACTTATGGTGAAACTTCTTTCCACCAAGACTTAAGAAACAAAATAAAATTGTGTTGAATTTGCCCCCCCCCCACTGCATGAGCAATAACAATTTATTTTCCTGTCCCAGCACTTATGGTGAAACTTCTTTCCACCAAGACTTAAGAAACAAAATAAATTTGTGTTGAATTTGCCCCCCCCACTGCATGAGCAATAACATAGATAAACAAAACACTTATTATCATACATTCCTCTTTCTTCATTCTGAGCAATTTATAATAAAACAAAATATATCCACAATCTCCAAAATGAAGCATATTCAAACAAACTGCGATGTGTATTGATTATGTTAGATAACATGACACATTGTTCATTGACATGAACATAAAGAAATGAATCGTGTTCATGTTTGGTTGTATCGATTGAAAACTGGATTCAACAAAAATCATAAACTAGAGAGAAAGAGGGAAAATTCAACCCTTTACTTAATGCACCTGTCATTCATGCATGACATGGTGTGAGGTGCAAAATAACCAAGACTGGATTATATCCAGGTTAACTATATGACAGTATCTTGCAAACAAAATCATTATTTGAAAAAAAAAACATTCACTGTGAGTGCAAATGACAATCTTTTCAATAGTATGCCTTACACAAAGAATTATTAACACAAGTTATTGTGGTTTCTACTATTTACCCTGCAAACATCAATGCCTGTTTGTACCAAATAATGATTACAGAAGATACTATGGCAAATAGAAACCAGGTAGTGAATAAACACAACTGGCAATGTTTGAACTTACTGACCACATATCACATACAGAATTATTTTATTACAATCAAGACAACCTCATAAGATAATTCTGGAATCTTTTAGCTGCTGATTTTTAAAAAATAAAAATACCAAGTCAGCCATCATTGGTTCCATTTTACCGGTATTCACTGGAATTTGAAAAAAAAACAACGAAACAATGAAATAGTTTTAAATGTGACACATTTCTAGTGCTTTATGCAGAAACATCAAGAATCCATCATTTCCTGGAAAATTAGGATGAAATAAAATAAATTTGAATTTGTGAAGGCCATAAGAAAAAAATGATTTTGTCAACAATGTGATCATTAACATGGACTCCAGTGTCTCATTTCTGGACTAACTGTAAATAAGAGGTTAAAAGCAGAGAATTTGCATGACTAGTGCTCATAAAAAAAAAAATTATGTCCTTACAGTTTCTGCTTCAGGAGTTTTGTTGTCTCCAATGATAATTTTTCATGGCTGAAGAATGATATACATGCACAGAAAGTATGGATTGTACATATGCTGGAGAAGGGTTTAGCTGATGAGAAGATTCTGATGTGGATGAAAGTGTTTTATCCCTTAATATTTAAAATAAAATCTAAGTTTGAGTGCATTTTCTGACCTTAAATTTTGAATGACTTAAAAGGTGTCCTACAAATTACAACTAACACCAACAGCAGGTCCCAGTACACACATTTCACAAAAAAATGACTTTATAAATTAATTTGTGTCCCAACATATAAATTGTCCCAATACAAGGAGCAAATCCTAATGTAAAAGTCTCATTACTGAAGACAGACTCCTATCTAATCTTACATAATACACTAGCAGGGTCTATGTTGTTTAACTGATTACTTCCTATCAAAACATTATGCACTGGCAGATATGGATCCATGAAATCTGCAGTTGGAGCCAACTTGTGAGTAAAGACTATGCAATTATGTATCAAAGTCAAAGATAATTTACAATAACTTGGCCTTGAAACAGATACAAAAACTTAAACACATCTGTTTCATTACTTGGCCTTGTGCTACCAGGCCAAGTGGGAAATTAGGTCACCTACAGAATTTCATTAAATAGATTTTCATAAAGTCCAGAGGACCCCCAAATCTGAATTTTATAGAGTCCTTACAAGATGATAGAGGGTCCCACTTTACAGTTTCTACAGTAAATTGTGCATCTGTGTGTGTGTGTTCTCCTCTCAGAAGCATGTCTAAAATGTCAGGAATAGAGATACACAAAACCTTTTTTTTTTGCTGCTTTTTTATAATTCTTTAATATTCATGTATTAAAATTGATATCCCATCAGTTGATTATGGAATATGCTACAATTGCAAGGTCATTATTTTGACAGTAATACACTGAGCCTCAAAAACAAAAATATTGAGCATCTTAATTACAGAACTGGTTGATCGTGAATTTAATTTATAAGTTTGCAATGAGCATTCGTGTGCTCTGTCCTGAGTGGTGTATTACATTATTCTCATTTTTCTTTTAAAGTTTGTAAGCTGGAGTTGATTTGTCCTGTTTTCTGATCTGACATGTTTTGAAGTTTACAAAGATCCTTCTGCTCTAACATTTTCCGTTGGATAACATCCACAAGTCACAGTGTAAATTTTGCTTTTACAGTAAAATTTGTTATGAGAGACCTCTGATACGAGTGACCACCTGTCATTTCCAACCACAATTATAATGCATGAATTGATTTTATTAACGCTCTAGTGAGTGACCACTTGCTGAATGCAACCCATGACCAAGATGTCTTGGCAAAATATGCATTTTGACACTGCTATGAACAACAGCATTGCAAAAATGGGGATAAATTCCACCGACCTTTACTTAATCCAATGACCGTTTATATGTTCCCCCCAAAAAATAAATCGAAAGAATGAAAAGTAGAAAAGGCTGGCTACCAGTATTTAAAATTTTTAGGTATGCTTATAGTTTTGTATTTCTTGCTGTAAAGTATCCATAGAGTATTCAAGCACTTAGCCTGGTTCATGACCTTATCGTAGCAGGGCCATCGTAACTACTGCCAATATGTAGGCTATCTGTAGGACCGAGTATCCACCTCTACAAAGACCCTATTGGAAGAACAGAGACAGACACCACTGACCATTGTGTATATATTTGTAACAACGGTTACTTGAATAGTAAAGACTGTTTTATCAAAAACATGCACAAAAAAAAAAAATAAAAAAAAAAAGATTCTGGCAACTGATTTGTATATAGTGACAAATGGCACAGGCCCCAAACTAGGCTACTGTACGTTTAGAATTATCTATTGTAGTGCTGAAATTAATGTTGTTGTTGTAGGGTTAAACGCCATTTTCAGCACAAGATAGGCTATACATGGCGGTCAGTATTAATGGCGGAGGAAGAACCCTAGAAAACCCAGGGAAGAACCACCGACCCAGGAGAAGCACATTCACAGACATGTGTTTTTGTAGCTGATTGACCATTAACAATTTCCCGAGAACTGCACAGACATGTGAACCTTTACAAAAAGTAGGATAAGATAAGCATTTAGAAGGACGAGTGGTCTTGACACAAAAATGTTGGGTCCGTTAAGCAAAAAAAGTAGTTTTTAAACTCGTGCTCTGACGCAAGAGCCAATGAAAATCGACGTTTCTAACACAAATAGGCATTAATTTAACTTAAAATGTCTTCCAAGTCGATGTATTATAATGTATTCAGAAATATTTCCTACTTGCATTTCAGGCGAAAACAAAGAAAACCTCCAGGGGTTAATGGGTTAAAATACTGATTTTGTTTAACCAAAACCTGTTCAATTCTAATTATAAAATGGTCTGCTCCTTAACTGTCATTAAGAAACTTCCAGTTTTCTCCTGCTGTGGAATTTTTAAAAAATATGCATACTGGGAAATTGAGGACATAATTCAAATAAAAAAAAAATTCACACATTTCTTATTTTGCTTTCACTTCTACCCGTTCTGTTCAAAAGGAGAAGTCATTCTTCCTAAAATTAAGTCTAGCCTTGACCCTTTCAATGTGCTGATATGGTATAATGCTTCATCAAAATGCATCAGTGTGAATTCTTCTAAAAGATACCTTTTTAGGATCTGGATGAGAATTCAGTGGGATATGTGCCATCATTTCTTGGTAGGAGAATTCATCCTTCTCTGTGCACTGTATAACACCATCTAGAATAAGGACATTACCATGGGTCTTACTGGAATGAAAAGATAGACAAAATACAATAAAGAACAAGTCAACAAAAAGAGCAGTTATCCCTAAGTCTTGTTTCAGATATCACTATACCTCACATCTTTTACACAGATCAGCATGTTTTACTCCCTTCCACAATGCAAGCTGGAAATGGATCCAAATTCCTAAACTACATCTCCAGGCCATCCCATAATCATATTGCAAGGTTTAAATCTCTTTCTTAAAAGATAGTGTAAAAGAAGTTGGGTAAGTTTCTTCCAGTGCATTTTACAATGGTACCACTATTCTTTCTTAATGCCTGGCACTTGTTTTATTGTGCCAGGATGTTCTTTACCTAATGTCAGGCCTTTTTCTTATGAATAATATTGGTTGGTGGAGGGAGTAAACTAAATTTATAAAGTACTTACCTGTTGCTGTTGTATAGCTTTTACTTTTTTTTCATGCCCAAAAATGTATCCTTCCAAAGAGTGGAAATTTGGCAGCAAGATATGATCCACTCATGCCTCTATGCTGAACAGTAATCTTCATAGATGATTATGCCAAGATATCAGTGATTGGAGATTATTCAGCAATAGTGATGGATAGGCATTGTAACTAAAATTATCCCCCCCATATCAACATTTTAATAGCAGTAATATTTTACCTGTTGCTATTGTGTAGCTGATTTTGTCAGGTGGTAGGCTGATGCGGATAAATTGATCATAAATTAAAAAAATGGCCTGAACTCCCATTTCAGGAAGAGATTAACTTTATTTTGTAGATTTAAATTTTTTAACAGCTCCTGGCACAATATCTTAGGGTTATGTGGAAATAATATAAGTTTGAAATAATTTCAAGTACACTGTGAAGACAGGACATTAATTCATTCACTGGATCTGGAGATATAAGCCATTAAATATCACCAAAATGTGACTTATATGGAAACAACGGAACAACTTTTTGTAAACAACCCAATATGCACGTGTGAGCTTGTGACGTCACAAAAGGAACCTCAATTCTTGCTTTATTTCAAATATCTTTATACAAATATGCATATACCATGATTCGCACAAATAAACCAAGGCACAGTCATTTTGAATTACTCTATCCTTTGTCTGGAAAGTTCGTAAGATTTCCATGGCGATTTAGTAGGCAGCATAAAGCTTTATCAACCAAATTTTGGCACATTTGATTATAATTTTTCTTGTATTCAGTAGCAGATTAAATTAAATGTGTAACTTCGTAACTGTCAAAAACGGTCACCACACCAATATAAAATTGAATATCACAGATGTGGTGGAATGTGTTAAACGAAACTCAGACTTCTTTATATAGTACATTCTTTGGGCAATATAGATGATTTTTGCATGTGTTATGTTAGAAGATTTTAGTTTGTAATAAATGTTTAATTCCATTAAACACTGTTTATATTAGCAAGACAGCTCTCAAATAACTTGCCTATCTTTTCTATACAGGTGTCTTTGTGCTCAATGTCAAGTTATGCCCATAGCAGAGGAATCCCAATGGTGTCATGAAATTGCTAAAACATACAACAAAATCACTGGCTTTAGTGAAGCATTGCAGTATATCGCTGACCATCCTGGGTTTCGAACATTTTTTTTTTTTTACGAACAGTTTGTCTGGACTGGTTCGTACTTGAGACAGCATATTACCAGTACAGACAGCAAAATTATCAACACATGTAAGACAGCAACGAGCAAGTACATTTTATTACATAGCTGAAGTCTGTCAATATTTCAGAGTTAAATAACATCTTCATCCTGACAGATACGCTTATCATTAATTTGTAACAATACCAAGACTTAGATTTAAACATAAACAATTGGTAGGAAATATTAACAACTGCAAATATTTCAGTATAAAAATGAGATCCATTGAATAAATATTAAAATTAGTATGTGTACAGCTGTATTTTCTTGATGTCTAAGTTTCTCATGTCATTTTTGTATCAATTTTCAGAAGAAGGCAGTAAGTGGCATATCAGTAGTTTGTTTGACGGTGCCAGCACGACCATCTCCAGCTGCAATACAACCACCCTGCCTCACTTACTCAAAGTAGCTCTCTTGATTTTTCTTCCAAAAATGTGTAATTGTTGGCTGGAGGTAGTACCTTTTGATACATATAGAAAATGTCTGTGTTGGTGTTGGCCATATTCAGGAATTCAAAATTCTCAAAGTTTGTGAGGGAATGGCTCCAGTAAACAAAAAAGTGGATGAAAGCTGCAGGTTTCCAGCTGGAATGAATCTAATGAAGGGCTGGCTATTCCAGGATTTCTTGTTATTACAAACATTACATTTCAGAATAATATTAATAACAGTTCTCTTTCTGTGGTTATTATGTCCTTGTGCATCATTTACACAGTTAACACAAACATTGAATAGACCTAGGATGGCACTCTCTGTTACTAAGAACTTCTTTTCTTGACGAGTTGACTTCTGTCTGTAAGAAAAATAAACATTTTTTGTATGATACAGACTTTATTTAAAGTTGGAAATAAAAATATATACCTAACAATTCATACCACAAAATTAGTCCTAGAACATAAATGCTGAATTATGTATCATTTTCTCTCTAGGATTTTGAAATTAAACCCAGCAAATACTAACTAGAAACTGCAACTTTAAGCTGATTGAAACTACAAATTTCATCACCATAATGTTTAATATTTACTTCCTGGGGCTGTATTAGGTTTAAATGAATAGGAATATATTTAACACTAGAAGATACTGTTTAATTTATTAATCACTTCATTAAATACCATCATTATTTCAAATCATTTTTAACAAAACTCTTGTTCTAACAGTTCCCTCATCAAGAAAACCACATTTGTTGTAAAATTATATTATTCAAAAATGATCTTAACACATTCCATATAAATTACTAGAAACCTCAATATAGAGGCCATTTTTATATTATAGATAGATGTAGCCATTACTAAATATGGGCTGGTGACTGTGCTACACAGGCATCATTGTACTTGCCGCTGATCCTCATTAAAGTTGCTCTGCCTGGATGAATTTCTTATTATTTTAACAAAAATTTATTTAAACCTGACTATTGAATGCTCTGCTTTTGTTTTTAATCTTGATTAATTAAACCTACAATATCTGGGTCAGAACAAAAACAGTTCCATTTTCTACCTCATCTTCTGTTACATTGTAGGACCCTAGTATTACATTGTCAACTGAACTTATACATATTGCCATACCATGCTGTAATGTCTGAAAGATAAATTTAGCTGAGGTTGTACTGCCATGCATTATACTGATGTGAATCTTTGCATGAAGAAACTTTATTAATTACATTTATGTAAAATATTTTCCACTTCAAAATTATATCACCAATGAAACCTGGCCATATTAATGTATAGCAGCTGATTCTCTCTCTCACACACACACATGTACACTAACATGAAAAAAACAATCATTCATAAAGCAATGAAATAAAAGGAAAACAATTTGCAAAAGTTAGAGATACTATATTACCCGTTCTCTATTCCTCTTCTTGTATTCTGGTCTCGAGCACTTGGGTGTTTGGTTTAAACTATTGGTTGTGGTGGGTGGGTGGGTGACTTTCGTCTGCATCAGGGCTCTGAGTACGCTATGCCTCATTGCATAATGATGATACTGCATTTGGGAGAAGAGTAGCTTTTTTCTTTATTCCAAATGTAGCTATCAAACTTTGGGTTCAAAAGAATCGGGTTGTAAATGCTCACTACAGATTGTCTCATGTTTTGAAGGCTCTCTCTAATTCGCTCGTCAGCCACACAAACCGGGACCAAAGTCCTTTATAGTTACTGTCCAAGGCTGGGACGGGCAACATACAGCCCACGGGCCAAACCCGGCCTGCGATGGGATTTTGACTGGCCTGCAGACCGTTTCTGGTCGTACATGATAATGTGGCCCGCGGCCACATTCTGCGGCAATCTCCCACTACTTGGTTACTACGTCGAATAATAGTGACTGTTAGTTATTGATTCTTTGTTTTCAGTTAGATTTATATTTAGAATTTACAAAAAATTTGTTGCCATGGATTTTGCCAAGAAACGTAATGTTGACAGCGCATTTAACAAAGATTGGATGCCTAAGTACTTTTTACAGAAGTCGGCAAGAAAGCAGTATGTTTGCTGTGCAGTGAAAGTGTTGCCGTGTTTAAAGAGTACAACATTAGCCGCCATTATGCGACAAAACATGCCGGCTATGGCAGTACATTATCAGCAGTGGAACGGCAAACAAGAGCAACAGAACTGGACAGAAAACTTGTAAAGCAGCAGAATGTATTCGGAAAAGCCAAAGTAGCCCAGAAAGCTGCTACTCATGCCAGCTTTGTGGTCGCATACAACATTGCTAAGCACAGCAAATCGTTCTGTGATGGTGAATTTGTCAAAAAGTGTATGCTCGATATAGCTGATCAAGTCTGTCCAGAACAAAGAAAGAAGTTTGAAGAAGTCAGTTTATCGAGACGAACTGTGGCTTGCCGCATTGAAGTAATTGGTGAAAACCTGACATCACAACTGAAAGAGCGTGTATCTTCATTTCAGCTGTTTTCCTTGGCATTGGATGAAAGTACTGACATCGATGACACTGCACAGTTGCTCATCTTTGTATGAGGCATTTCAGAAAACTTTAAAATCACAGAAGAATTGCTGTCAATGGAATCAATGAAAGACACTACTACCATAAAAGATATTTTTGAATGTGTGGAAAATGCCATGCATATAATGCAATTACCATGGCAGAAAATGGCCAGTGTTACTACGGATGGTTGTCCATCTTTGACAGGAAAGACAGTTGGTTTACTGAAGAGACTGTGTGACCATGTTGCAGAGATTGATTGCACCAGGGAGCTAATATTTCTACATTGCATAATACACCAGGAACTGCTATGTAAAAGTGTGCTTGATATGAAACATGTTGTGGATCCAGTTGTGGAAATTGTTAATTTCATCAGGGCGAGAGGTCTAAATCACAGACAGTTTATCACACTTCTGGAAGATTGCGGCTCGGATCACAGTGATGTTTTGTATCATACCGCTGTATGCTGGTTGAGTTTGGGGAAAGTTCTGAGACGTGTCTGGGGCCTGAAAACGGAAATCTTACTGTTTTTAGAGATGAAAGGGAAAGATACAGAATATCCTCAACTGAGAAAATCCGAATGGCTGTCAGATCTGGCGTTTGCAGTTGATCTCTTTGAACATATGAATGAATTGAATACCAGACTTCAAGGAAAGAACACTTTTGCTCACGAAATGTACTCAACAGTGAAGGCATTCAGGGTGAAGCTGAAACTGTTTTCTCGCCAGCTCAGTCAGAATATCACAACACACTTTCCAACACTCGAAACTATGCCACCCCAGATGATATCAACTGAGAAGTACACCAATATTATATCTGCATTAGACAATGAATTTGATCGTCGTTTTGCAGACTTCCAGAAACTTGCTGCCGAGTTTGATATCTTGTCATCACCATATACAACTGACTTTGAAAAGGTGCCGGATGCTCTACAGCTAGAATTGATTGATCTGCAGTGTGACTCTACCCTGAAAGAGAAATTCCAATCTGAAAGCATTGACAAATTTTATGCGTCACTGAATGAGTCCAAGTTTGCCAACCTGAGAAAGATGGCCATGAAACTACTTATTCTGTTCGGGTCTACATACATTTGCGAGCAAACATTTTTGACCATGAACATTAACAAGACAAAGCTGCGTCCCAATCTAACTGATGTTCACGTGCAGTCTTTACCGAGGATTTCTACGTCCGACATGCAGCCAGAGTTCAAACAACTTGTTGACAACTTTGATCGACCACAGATGTCTCATTGACTTCAGCAGCTATTGAAGTACATTACGTTAAATTAAATACTGTTTTTGGTCTCTATGCTATAAACTTAATGTAAACTTTAAACTTGTAAACTTTAACTATGATTTATTCCTTGCATAGGTGGATAAATACACGATTAAGGTATCAATTCAGTAATCCAGCCCGCCAAGGACTTCATTTTCCCATATCCGGCCCCGCCAACTGGAGAAGTTGCCCACCCCTGATCCAAGGGAAACAAGTGTAATGAAACATTATCTTTTGGTTTATAGCTACATCCACCAATGATACACCTCTTGCCCATACTGAGTAATACACGCAATCATAATACAATCATAATACAATCCAGAGACACTTCTCACTTGACAACATTATAACAATAGTCATAGCAATGCGGGTTCCTCTTGTGATGTCACACGGTCTGCTGTCACGGAAACTGCCAAGGTTGCACTTGGCTTATGGAGAAAATTAGTGATATGTACATTTTACTAAATATCTCGCCATCCGTTGATCACATAAGGTAGAAATTTTCAGATACTATATGAATCATGATGTTTAATAATTTAGAGTTAAGTGATAAAGGGGTCTCTGTTTATTTCTAAAAAAGATCTTAATCCTTATATGGCACACAAGCAAACGAGACTGAGAACGGAAGTAGTCATTATCTTAACTAATAAGGCAGACATCAAAACAAAAATATCGGATAAGAAAGGTAAATGAGATTTTACAACTATCTGTACAATGATTTGTGGTAATACCGCTATTAAATAAGATGGCTACTGAAATTATTTCATTATATTCAAGAAACATGTTCAAAATTGTTGATATTAGGCTAAAAAAGTGCTGGGTGTGATTCACACCCCGCTGCTCCATTGACACACATTCGTTCATGTTAGTTTCCCATCCATGAGGTAGGAATTTGGGTACAAATATTTGTACTATATTAACTACACATAAATTAGTGGAAAAGTGTCAATATAGGCTGCCAAATGTGTGAGATATTCCTGAAACTTTGGCTACTTGTTCTGATGTCAACAAAGGTAAACATGTGGCTTTTTGTTTAATCCCTATATTATTGGTATGAAGTTTATATGGCTCTTTGAAAATGTTCTTAAAAAATCCATAAATTATGTGCATCAGAGAGGGTTTCATGCGGGAGAGGGTTTTTTTTATGTATCAAATATGGATTGTGTCAAGAACATTTTAGTACTTATCTTTTCATGGGAATAGAGCTGTTTTTATAGCATACCCCAGACTGATCTTTTACTGGAAATGTGACAGTTCTCTCCCTTGAGCAGCTGGTCACCATCACTAATGAGAGAAAATTTTCATGAAAAATGCACAAAAGGTGTAGATCATGGATGGTTTCAAAAGGGAGAGGTTTTATTTATTTCTGAATATAGATTGTGCCCAACGAGGGAGTGGTTTTATTTGTTTCTGGATATAAAATGTGCCCAGAATATTTTTTATTGTTTTGTGGGAAAATAGCCCTGATGAAACATCCACACAGTCTCATCTTTAACAGGAAATGCATGCAAGTTCTCTCCCTTGAGCAGCAGACAGTGGTAACAGCCACAGAAGACTGATGTTTTATGAATAAAGTACAATGAAAATGGTGACAACACAAAATCATCAATATACATATATTAAATATACATATATTAAAAGTACAGTGGAACCCCGCTATAACGCGCCCCACATTAACGCGAATTCGGATATAACGCGATCGTAGCATGGCTCCCGAAATTTCGTATATTCATTCACACATGGAAAAATTTTTTAGAAAGGTAAAAAAAAAAAAAAAAAACCCCACAAGAAATTAACTTCATTTTGGGCATGAGATTAGTAATGACTTTTAAAATAATATTATCGTGGCTTGGTTCCTGAAATTTGAAATTAATTTACGTGTATTTTTATGGGACCGTGAAAATATTTGTTTAACGTACGAGAAATAGTGTGTAAAACGTTTATTATAATTTAGTGGAAGAATTTGCGTATTGCTTTTAATAATAAACGATCGGAACTTAACAATTTATCCAGGTTCTTTAAGTGATTTTGGAGAAGTGATCGTGTATGAATTCTAAAATAATACAATATATATATAACGTACGAGAAATAGTGTACAATGCTTAGCTTCTGAAATTTATCAATTTGAACAGGTTGTGGTGAAGCTCCATATTCCACTTTAGAAGAGAAAACTGGTTTCATTAGGTTTTTGAATTGTTAAGCCAAATTAAACATTATCGGAAGTGTTACTTATTACGGATCCTTGAGTAAAGCCAGTAAATCGTCTTTGTGATTGTCTTCCGTGAATTCTGTAGACAGTCATTGCTCAAACAATAGCCAACATGGGCTTCTTATTTAGCTGCAATTACAGCCAAGCCGCAGACCAAGCGGTGGTTGATACAAGAGTCGCACAATTTAATAAATATCAAAGGACGAAAGCCACCGACATCTATACTGTGCTTGGCGTTGTGGTCAAAAAACAAACAGTTCAAAGTAAATAATATCCACTTTATTATCTGTAAATTAAAAGGGCTTGAAATTGTACCTCCATTCGGCTTAATTTTGTTTTAAATAAAAAGTGATTCATAACCACTGCAGGCCTTCATTACTTAGTTATCGAGCTTTATCTGTGTACGTTGTTTGCTTATATATAAATTTTTTTTTTACTGTTATGGAAAAGCAGGTTCAAAAACGCAAGTCGTTTTCTGCTAAAGAGAAACTGTATGCCCTAGATCAACTAAAGAAGGGCAAACAAAAAACTCAGCTCGAAGACGACATACGTTTAGCAAAAGAAGCACTCCAAAAAATACGAGCACAGACATTATGATATCCTTAACTTGTATTCAGTAGATGACATCTGCCCTATATATGAACACATATCAGAGGACGAAATTTTTACAAATGTCAGGAGGAAGAATGAAGCTGCACAATCAAAACCTGAAACCAGTGACGATAATGATAACGATGACGAGGGCACACCAACTCCCCCCACCAAAAGTGTCTGAAGCAGTAGTATATTTAGAAGCAAGTTTAAGGTGTCTGGAAACACAAGATGTTGACAGCGTCAAAGTCATTCAATCAAGAAACACTCTTGACTTTGCTAGAACCCAACAGTTCGCGGCAAAGAAGCAAACGTCATTGAATATATTTTTCACGAAATGATGAAATTTAAATTTGGGACCACACTGACTTTGCACTTTGGGCAACGATTAATTTAGCAGTTTTCACATGCTTCTTTTGATGTTCACAAAATCTGAAATAAAAGTTATTTGCACGCTGAAATCATGCTTTGATTGTTAATTATTCTTGCAGTTGTCGCATATGATAAAATTTTGGCGGTATGAAATTTGTACAGACACCATATGTAGACCCGGGAAAAGCTGCATGCAATGACCGTACGATATCAGACGGCAAGTAAATAGTTTCAATAGTTTGTTCATCCTATATTTTACATGATTAATTAAGACTATTACAAAATTATTGAATATTTAAATCTGTACAATTTTCAATGAAATTACATCCATTTTGGATGAACTGTATGCCACGACGGCACAGTAGCATACAGTGTTGATACTCTTTTCATGATATAGCGATAGTCTGGCATTTTTGGTCAATCTGTATTATCGTTCAAACAAATAAAAATTAGTAAATGTTTTTAATGCACAGTAATAACCTATAAATATCTTAGCCATTGATTATTTTAAATATATCTTAATGCAATCCAGTTAATATCCATCTGATGATAAGCAGACTTTTGATCATTGTACATGTATACACGTACATGTATATGTTCTCGGGGAAAAAAGTTAAATATTGTAAACCCCGCTTTTAACACGATCCAATTTTATGGACCCCGATCATCGCGTTATAGCGGGGTTCCACTGTACATATAAAGTGATTTTATTGTAAGGTAGTATATTGTGAAACGTCAAACTAATTTGGTGCAACTATATACTCAGATAAAAATTATTTATTAATTGTAGCTGCTACCACTAACCAAGCAGTTTGTTTTTATTATTACTACAGCAAATTTATATCAAGCCTCCTTGATACCTTTTGATATGAAATTAATATAGAAGTAAAAGATTAATATAAATTTGTGTGTCTTCACAGATGAGACATATTTGTTTTCTGTTAGAAGAATAAGATCCCTTTCCCCTTAATTACTCAACCCAGCTTTTAAAGTTTTTAAGGCTACTCACAGCCCAGGATAAATCCATACCCTCTGTATAAACATTGTAATTTTATCATAATTTTATACTGTTTAAGAATAAGTTCATTTGGTTATAACAAAAAATACCTGCACAATCCAACTGAACAAAAAATCAACAACAAAAAGTTTTTAAAAAATAAAAATAAAAAGTATAGACAGTATTGTATTGAACTTATCATAGGAAATATTAGAGAAAATAATTATTTTATGTAAACCCACATTCATATAAACAATATTTTTTTATGAATTGGTCTAAACAAAATTTTCATACAGGTAGACATTTATAAGCAATAAATACCTGAATTGTCTTGTTACATTGTTGTTATATTTTTTAAAAAAAAAGTAAGGTGGTAGATGTTACCGCTCCCTTTTATTTTTCACTTTCAAATGAATAAAAGATGAATAGAGACAAGCTTTTCACATAATTTGGCTTTTGGATCCGACATACACTCATCATTGTAAATTCTGAGTAATTAAAGCTGCAAATTCTGTATTAGATGAGGCACATTTCCCCAAATTTTCATTTTATATACCACATACATTTCTAAATTATACCATAAGAACAGTTTGGTTATATTCTCTAGTGACTATTTCATTAGTTAACCCACAAAAACATTCCATTACTGCATTTGTATTTATTATGTACATTGTACAAAAATGCTAACTTTTTGTAGAAAAAACTTTTGCAGGTAATAAAATGAACAAAAACCTTGAAAAGGATTATATTTCCTTTGCTAATTTGTTAATTCTGATGCTCTTACCATTTTTATTAACTTGATAAGAAATTTTAAATTTGGCCCGTTATCCCTAGTCAGGTACACAGAGAATATCACTCATCTTTATATAAAAACAGGTTATACGCCTATATATTTGTTCTTCGCACAATATACCGTAATTGCATAATAATACTTAACGACATTTCGATCACTTTGCTGTTATTTTCAAATGTCTGTTTACAGTTATAATACCCCAACCCCGCTTCAACATGGCTATTTTTGGAGATGATGATATCAGACCTTCTAAAGACCATTACATCCTGATATTTGGATTTTTCATGGAGAAGGACTTCTTCTACTTGTAATGACATTGCTTGTCCCGGCCATAATTCGCTTAATTCGCTGAACCAGCCTTTCTTAAAAGCATCCATATCACCAACTCGTGCGTTCGCAACAGCTGCAGCTGTCACCTAACCACGTTATAAAATACGCATCTGTAACAAGAACCGGAAGTCAATATCCACTTGGGACCTTAGCGCGAGTTATTTCCCCTAAATAGATCCCTTAATATTTCATGGTGGCGCTCTACAGTTTCGTATTTATCATAGGGTTAAAATTTTAAAGAAAAAGATTTTCCCCGGATTTCCTCACTAGTTATACTGTTTTTTTTAAAAGAGATTTTGTATATCTTAGGTATTGTTAAAAGAACCTTTAATTCCCTTTATTTTGATGTATGATTGATGGGTGTAATATGGGTTAGAGAGTATACAGCTTGGCCTTACTGCAGATGTGCATCTTTCAAAAAAGTGCTAGCTCTACTTGCTTATTTTCACTTCTCGAACTTCTTAGGTAAATTGTAAAAAAAAAAAAAAAAGAGCCGATAACTATTTTTACATTTTATGTATTTGGTAATTCAGTCATTGCACTTTTAGAAGCTGGTATTATCTAGTTTGGCAAAATTCATTTTCCATATTTTAATAGCTGCCAAGAATAGTGTACTTTAGACAAATTTTGGTTGATTTTTGGAGCATAAGGGAGCAGTCATTTTAGTTTGCAGTGTCCTAAGATCATTTAAAATTTCCAAAAGTACAATATCCAAAGAAATTTCATCCACATTACATGAAAGTAGTATATAGGTATGCCAACATTCTCTCCACTGTGCATGTTTAAAATGCAAACAACTTCACCTTACATACATCACTCTCTCAAAAGTACATAATAACTGGTGAGAGCCACCTAACCTAGTTATAAAATCCGCATCTGTAACAAGAACCGGAAGTCAATATCCACTGGGGACTTTTGAGCGAGTTATTTCCCCTAAATAGATCCCTTAATATTTCATGTGACATGCGTACATGTTGATCAACATATTAACACCTTTTATTTCTTTTGTTTTACGATTATTTGTCTGATGTATTTGTCTTCAATAATTTACACAAATTTATTAATAATTACAGTTTTATTCTAAAATTTATTGACGTTTTCAAAAGTTCTGTTTACAATGTCAGGTTTAACATCTGAAATGAACGTTATTATTTCTGTAAATTTACATTCACGACATTTGCTATTAAAGCGGTTTTTCTCCATACTGAAACATTTTGTTTCTTGTGCTGCAAGTATTTTCTTCCAAAGTTACAATCTCTCTCTCTCTCTCTCTCTCTCTCTCTCTCTCTCTCTCTCTCTCTCTCTCTCTCTCTCTCTCTCTCTCTCTCTCTCTCTCTCTCTCTCTCTCTCTCTCTCAAATTGTTACTTGTACCTTATTTCTCCTTAATTTATTTCTTTCACTTAATATTGCCATTCTGTTTACTTATTATCCAAGATAATGGAGTTCCCCCTCCTTCTCTTTGTAATATAATAATATGTGGTTGCCTGACGATATCTTAACCAATGAAACCCGTTGCAGTCGCAAAGCCTTTCAAACTTAGTCTAGCAATCAAGTTTTTAACAGTCTTAACCAATTAAATCCGTTGTAGTTGAAAAGCCCTTCAAAAATATTGCTTCCAGAAAGCAATATATTTGAACGCATTTTGTTTTACGAAAGAATACTGAACTATTGCCATTGTTTTCATCTTTGGTGTGGAGGGGTGTTGGTGGTGGTGGTAAAAATTGTTTCAGTATTCGCTCAGCAGAGAATTTTGTATTGCTGTAATTGTTTCCATCGTTGTTGAATTTACAGATCTTAAGAGTCATGTTGTAGATTAATGCGCAGGGATTTTGTTTCTATGTTTCTGCTTCTCTCACGTTCGTTGTTGACATTGCGAATATCACGTTTCTTCGTTTGCTTCTTTGTACTTATTTACTACAGAAAGAAAACATAAGAGCAAAAAGATAAACATTATCATCGACCATTTTGAATAGTAGAGTTATCATACTTTTAATTATTTTGATGGGCTAAGATTTTCAATCAAATTTTGCTATAAAATCAATACAATCTTTATTTTTCACTGAAGCTCCAAGATGTGCGAGATAGATTTTAATTGCACCTTCAGTAAAAAGAAATTTATGAAACTATATTTATCATTTGTTTCCTACAGAATTCTATCAAAGACCAAAATTTTCATAAACATTTATCATTCACATTGAACTGTTTTCTTGTTTGTTATTTTTTTTGGTTTGCCTCCAACATTTATTCTACCAGTCTAACTTTCGACAGTTGTCTCATATTGAACCTTTGAACCTCGCTTTATTTATTTTTTTAATTTATAACAATATCGGAGTTCCTTATATGCCTGACATACAGTTTTTAGCATATTCACATAATGGTTTCCATTTATCTATCTAATTGTATTAGTGGGTGACCAGACGTGTATTTTGCCACATGATACCGGACTCGGATAGTTTGGGCAATATTTGCCGGAACCGAATCCAGATGTCACAGCTTACACTCAACCATCACTGCTTACACGCAACCATCACTGCATAAAAGCCTCAGTCTACCGTATTTTAGTGCAAGGCCAGCAAGGGCCCAGGGGATGTAATTTCCATTTAATACTTAACTTTTATTAATTTAATATTTACTTTTAATTACCTGGCGACTTATACAACCCTGCAACGACATCGCTCAATCACTATCTGTCGAAAAATATTTGCACCACGCCGCCACCTATCGATTAAAAAATAATGCGCCAATTTGTTGGCTAAATTTTAAATTAGTTATGTTTTGCATTCCTAAGTGCTGGACTGCTGATAAGTTTCAACTTTGTCAGTTTGTATTGTTCACAAGGCCATAGTACACAATTAATTTTGCTATATTTTCTCTACATTTGTTTCTCAGTACTGAACTTTCCACTGTGTGACAATCAATACAAATCATATGTTAATATAAAATACCTTCGAAGATGACTTTACGGTTTAGTTCTTGTCAAGGGTTGACCTGCATTTTTTTGAGAGGCTGAATTGTAAACAAAACACCAGGCAACGGAACACAGATTTCACTTCCGGATCATCACCATGACCTTATTACTCAATGTGCACTGTCGCCGATATACACACACAGACAACGACACCATGAGCTCACATTTTAAAGAATAAACAATTGCCTTTAAATCCTTACAAAGAATGCCAAAATCTGACTCTAGTATCACCACCAAACTTTGACAGGAAAAAGTGATCTAAAAATAGACTGGGACTACATTCGTCAGTACTGAACCGGATATTATTAATTGTGTACTGATTCCACAAATTACGAGCCAGGTCCCAGATTCATTTGGAATCAGTACACAATTAATAAAATCCGGTTCAGTACCGACGAATGTAGTCCCAGTCTATTTTTAGATCACTTTTTCCGGTCTAAATTTAGTGGTGATACTAGAGTCAGATTTTGGCATTCTTGGTAAGGATTTAAAGGCAATTGTTTATTCTTTAAAATGTGAGCTTATGGTGTGGTTGTCTGTGTGTATTTCGGCGACAGTGCACATTGAGTAATAAGGTCATGGTGATGATCCGGAAGTGAATTCTGTGTTCCGTTGCCTGGTGTTTTGTTTACAATTCAGCCTCTCAAAACAATGCAGGTCAACCCTTGACAAGAACTAAACTGTAAAGTCATCTTTGAAGGTATTTTAGATTAACATATGATTTGTATTGATTGTCACACAGTGGAAAGTTCAGTACTGAGAAACAAATGTAGAGAATATATAGTGAAATTAATTGTGTACTATGTCCTGTCAGTAAAAACTTGAAACTGATATAAAATTTTTATTATTAATGACATACACATGAAATTTTAATAGGTTATGTATATTGACTTTAAAAATATAAAAATGAAATTAAAAATAAAAAATAATTTTAATTTTAAAAATTTAAATGAAATTTAAAAAATCAATTAAAAAATAAAAATTTTCCACCAAGTATACACATATATAATATATATTTGGAATGATATGAAAATATATCAGCATATATATACTCCTACACCATATACAAGCTCAAATCATGGATATTTGTCAAATTTGATCAGAGAAAATATCTTTATTAGTCAAAATGAGACCCACATTTAAAATACATGAAGACAAAATTCTACTTTGCTTTGTACCTTTAGGTCATTGAAACTATTTATTTGGGGTACAAACAGTTAATTTATGTGTTTATGATGGGGTGACTTCCTGAGTAACACATATCTGCTTGTATAGCTATCAGTAATTGTTTATTCACATAGTTATAGGGTATTTAGTGAGAGGACAGAGGTGAAGACTTTATACTAGAACCTGTTTAAGTTCTCCACAAAATCATATTAAGCTGTCAGAAAATGAAATACAGGTGAGAGGGGGTAAAATATACTTTACCCAGGTATATTTACCATTGCATGTAAGAAAACAGCAAAATGATGTAAGTTGAACACAGAATGCATTCCATTTTATTGTTCAGTTTCTTTAAGATGTAGATTGATGTAGTGTGGAATTGTGGCCCAGATAATATTGTGAGAATTCTCATGATCCATTTTGCTTTATGCATTATTAATGACTAATAATATTTGTTATCTGACACTTTAAAGATTACATAAGTAATATTCAAACAGATTATTTGAATTTAACTTTCTACAACTGATCCTAATATGGTTACATAGCTGACATGAACAAATATGCATATATTTTGTAATGTTTGGAATCAAAAGTTGACATTGTTAGGCTGACATAGTACCTATAGTGAATCTGTAAGGCTCAATTTTGACTGTGTGCACTTAAAATATCCCAAGATGTTATTTTCATCATGAATATGCCTCTGTATGGTAACACATTTCAATTTAGTACTTTGACAGAGGGCGGTATTGCAGCATCAGCTGATATCTGATTCCATTGAATCATTGAATCATTGAACTTAATAACTTGGTAGCCAAGACTCTTAAAAATAGACTAAAAATGTTCAAACAGATTATTTGAATCATGTTTGCACATGTGATGTTACCAAGTACATTGCATATGTCCCACACATGCAAATATCCATCCTTGTTTACAAGTTTTCAGGATGAAAATTTCACATTTAGTTGATGATATAGGATCTATTGGTACCTATAGTTGATCTGTGTGGTCACATTTTGCTATATTCACTTGCAATATCTAAAATTATTTTTCCTTCATGAATAGGATTGCATATAGTAATAAATTTTAATTTGGTACATTGTCATTTGACTTTCCACTATACTTTGCACCAATGATAAAACCTCACCGTTCCAACATTGCCTTAAACTTTATGATACATACTCTACCTGATTAGTTATTTAACCTGTAAATGGCTAAATATGCTTGTAGAAACTTCATCTATTTTTAGGATGCATTTGTCACTTTAATACATGCCCATTGCTTCACATCTTTGAGTGTTACTCTATCAAGTTTACCTTTTTTAACCCTATTTGCAACCTTAATGTTATTTTGAAATCACCATTTCTAACACATTTTAACTTCATTTGCCTACATCTTTCTGTTTTTTTTAGAATTAAGTGAAACATGTTATATCTTTTCAGGTCTAGCCTGGTATCTGGAACAAAGTATTAGAGTTGTATCATTTTGGAAGCTCTCCAGTAGTTCAATGGTGATAGCAAGGTCTCATAAGAACATGTGCAGTCTGCTGCTATAAGTGACCAAGATGAGTTCATATTAGTACACTGATATACAGCATCTCAAAGACATGGCTTAGATCTTCATGACAGAGATTCACATCATTTTTCTGTAAGGTGGAACTACCCTGAAACTGTATTTTCATATTGCATTGTTGACTTTTGTAGTTATCGGCATTAAAATGGAATGCATATTTGCTATAAAACATGGTAGTGGTCCCATCAAAACTTTAAATTTGAGTGGGTTATTAGTTATACAAACAACTGCCCAAGTACCTAAAACAATAAATGTGGAACATAGCACCTGTCATTGTTTCTTTAGTATGTACACCTATATGCATCTGGATAGGCATGTTGCAATTTGCTGTCAAAATCATTGTGAGCTATCATGCTTCAGTACCCCTGGGATTAATATTATCAGTTGTACAGACCTAAACTACCATTTGTTTTAAACACCATTCATTAATCAACTTTTCTGCCTTAAATTTGTGAAACTGAATGTCATAACTTGTATGAAAATTTAATTTTTGTAAAATAAATAGTTTTTAAAATTTATATATTTATTTAAATTTTTATTAAAATTTAATATATCAATATTTTTTAATTTCAAGAATATTTTTAGACAGGCCTTATCAAGTATGACAATTAGGTTTTTACCTCATTGAAAAATTCCTATAATTAAGGAAGATATAGCAAACTTAGTTTTGGTTTCTTAAGAACAATTGGATCCCTATAGAACACAAGCACTACACACTTTCTGATAGCTGTCACGTGTTTTGCTTCCAAGGAAATTTCAAAAGACTTTATGTATGAAGTTGAAATAGTAGTGGCATGCCAAAAAAAAAGTTTGACAAAAACATTGACCCTTTCAGGAATCAGTACACAATTAATAAAATCCGGTTCAGTACCGACGAATGTAGTCCCAGTCTATTTTTAGATCACTTTTTCCGGTCTAAATTTAGTGGTGATACTAGAGTCAGATTTTGGCATTCTTGGTAAGGATTTAAAGGCAATTGTTTATTCTTTAAAATGTGAGCTTATGGTGTGGTTGTCTGTGTGTATTTCGGCGACAGTGCACATTGAGTAATAAGGTCATGGTGATGATCCGGAAGTGAATTCTGTGTTCCGTTGCCTGGTGTTTTGTTTACAATTCAGCCTCTCAAAAAAATGCAGGTCAACCCTTGACAAGAACTAAACCGTAAAGTCATCTTTGAAGGTATTTTAGATTAACATATGATTTGTATTGATTGTCACACAGTGGAAAGTTCAGTACTGAGAAACAAATGTAGAGAATATATAGTGAAATTAATTGTGTACTATGTCCATTTAGCAGAAATCCAGATCCGGATTTTTACGGCTATAGAAAACCGGCAAATCCAGATGTTGCCGGATACTTCTCTATTCGGCCGGGGCGAATGTCCGGAGCGGTTTCCGGTCAACCCTTTATATAAATATAAATATATATATGTATATATATATATATATATATATATATATATATATATAAATATAAATATATATATATATATATATATATATTTGTGTGTGCGTGTATATGTGTGTGAATGTGTGTGCTTACACTTAATATTATTTATTATTAATCCGTTGTAAGGGGTACTTTTTAATAAATCATCTATTATTTTTTGTAGTGAGTGTAAGTTGTATTTAAAGTTCAAACAAATTCACACTGGTATTGCAGTTTGTATATCCGGTGGAAAATAACGCAGGAAAACCACAAGAAGAACCACCTACCAATCTCAGGCTTTTTGCAAGTTTTCTCACTTAACCACAACTGGTTGAGCCAGAGATTCGATCGCAAGCGGATAAGGGTCAAATAGAAAAGAAATGAATAATAACTGCTAAAATATTAGACCAACCGGCCATCATTGGTTCCATGTTAAATAGAAATTAGTAGAATTAAACAATGCACAGTAAAATCAAGCACCTCGAAAAGTTGGAAGAATATAATGACTTTATAGCTGCAAAGAATACCCCTCCAAACAAAAACAGCAAAAATATTACACGTCTTGTTGACAGACTACAAAGATGAAGTACTTGAGAAATAACGATCATAAATTCAACAGTACTTAATGCACACCGTGTTGGAAGTCAGTTTGGGTTAAATTTTGATATTTTAAATCGTTCTGAAAAAAAAAAGCAAAAGTATAAGCTGAGGCTGAAAACGACATCGTTTTACAAAGTAAAGATGCATTCGTCAAGTGTGAAGTATGTTACCTTTTAGACTAACCCCTCCTGAACCAATACTATAAATAAGTGTTTACAATTATATCAAAATCATAATTACAACTGACGACTCTGCCAGTCTCCTTACTCTTGTGCTATTCATTCTAAAGCCATCTATGTTTGTATAAACTTTTCTGCAAATACAAATTTTCATGATTTACTATTTTTCGACTAAAATGTCTTGTCAGAAGCTTATCTAGGATTTTGAGAGGTTTGATTTTCGAAAGAGCCAATTTCTAATGGTCAACTATGTGTTTTCATTAAAGCAGGAATAGGAGGGGGGTAAAAAAGGAAATGGCAGACGGGGGTGGGAATAACGCAAAAACAATACACAATAGTAAAAGACAAATATTTCGCTCAAAATGACGAATTGATAGTTTTACTCACAATAGCAAAACCAATGACATTTCATTCAAAATAACGAATTGATAGTTTTACTCATAATAGCAAAACAAATGAGAGATCGCTCAAAATAACGAATTGATAGTTTTACTCAATAGTAAAACACTGAGTATTACAAAACCCTTACATTAATCCACGGCCAAAATATTATATATCTGGAGCAATGTCTATACTCCCTTTACTCTTTGCTACCAGTTCCACTGGTCAAACAAGCAAAGATTATTTGTAGTCAACCGACCACCATTGATTCCTGGGTTAGACAATCAGCGCCCACCACTTTGGTCTGCAATGCTTGATAACCCCCAACCCGACTATCATCATTGGAATATTCGATGCACTCGAAAACGTATACGCACAGCACGGTTCAGCACTGCACGTAGCATGCGCAGCTCTACACAGCACACGCAGCTCTACACAGCTGTACACACAGCACAGCTCAGCACCGCAAACACATCATAAACACAGCTTACAGCAGAGCTGTACAGCACAGCTCTGCAACACCAACACAGCACTGCAAACGCAAAATAAATACAGTTCTAAAGCAGAGCTCTACAGCACAACACAGCACAAAACCAACACAGGTCTACAGCTGGAGATATGTAGGTCTCAATGTAAACCTTCTATTGACAAAACGGTTCGTAATGTCAGGATTTGATTTTAACGTGATGCATACACAAGAAATGTAGCTCAACATAGTCCGTATAATTCATGTATTCGGTTTTTCCCGTCTAAAACACTCCGCACGTGCGATGCAAGATAAACCGAACTCACTATTTCGAAATATTGTAGAATGTACATTGATCACTCTCGAGCATCGTTGTACACGAAAAACGAAACCAGAGTACATTTACTTAAAAATAATAAAACAATTCCGTGACAGTGATACACATCATGTTTTTAATATGTCAAAAATGTGAATATATTTATTTCAATATTTAGTCACAATATGAACAACATGGCGGGGTGGTGGTAATCAACCAAACGGGGAGAGGGCCAAGTGAGAATGGCGCAAAAAGAAATACACAAGGTCGCTAGTATTGACAAAAGATCTTGCAGAACTGCTTATACGCTAGGTACTTTTTTGTACAGAAACTGTATTAATATCAAAACATCGAATTAAACTCTTTATTTACCGGTATCCAGATAGATTGATTTCAGTGCTATTGGTATGTTTGTGAGTTTTCCAGCTTTTCCACGTTTACTATTTTGACTTAAGGAGATTGCTGACAGATTTTCAAGGTTGTTATCTTTTCTATTTGAGTTAATGTGATCAATCACGAAACCTTCATTGATTACACCACTTGAACACTCATAAATAATTCTTTATTTCTTTACTTCCAGAAATTCCTATACCGATCATTATGTAACCGAGGTTACATTGATATGTCCTCCATTTCTTTTCAGACGACAATGTCGTACAACGTCCGCTCCGCTCGCTTTGTGATTAGTAAATACTGGGATCTTCACGAATTAATCAATGTTTTTGACTTCAATCTTTGCTTGTTTTATTATACAATAGTTTTGTCTCTATTATTTTCCTTACTTTTGACATGCTGAGCAATATAATCTTGAGTGTCTTTTATTTTTACGTCGTCATACGCATTTTTCTATCTCAATGAATATTTTCAACGCACGATATTTTCTTTTGCCAAAAGCTACACATAAATGTGTTTTAATTTTAACTTTAACGCCAGAAGTTGGACAAAGTTTTAGTCTTGTATTTCCTTTTCTGACTCTTTGTAGATGGATACTGCAATAGTCAATGCGGCAATATTTCCCGCAATGTACAGCAGATCCCATCTTCAACCATTTACAACAGTTATATGTTTGGTTAATCATTATATTATTTTGTGAAAGTCTGACTAGAGAAATATTATTATGTTAAAGAAAAGTAATTATTTAGTATTTGCCAGTGCGACGAAGCTAGAATACTGCAGCAACATTATCAGGATCTCACTGGGAATCAAATCGTACCACAAACAAGAGACGATCGAAATCTCATCAAAAACACATCGGGTTCTTAAAAACAATTCAAGATGTGTTTGCGATTGACATGTCAACATCAAAAACTTGAACGATGATAGAAAACAAATATTACTTGAACTACAATGACATGAAAAAAAAAAGAAACAGGAAAGAATGAGTTTCTCAACGATAGTACTGTTCATATTTGGTCGGCGTTTAAAATAGAAGGTGACGGAACATTTATTGATTCAACAGTGTATAAATTTTTTTTCTCATAATATGATACAGAATCTACAGGACAGCAAGAAATATTTTGTAGGATACAATTTATAGCTGAGCAACACACACCAGATGGATCATAGTGGATCATACGTGATAAACTGGATCCGGTAGAACAATCAATGTCAGCATGAATAACTATCTTGGACAAAAGTACCAAACCAGGATCATTTATCGGGATAGAAAACATTTGCTAGAAGAACGCTTTTTGTTTATGCAATTTATCATTTGAATGAACTAGACATAGCTGCTCTTGCTCCGATGAAAACAGCTCGCTAAATTGTGTTACTCAACCTATCAATGAGCATTTTGTAAACTCTAAACGTGGAAACAAATTAACAGAATCAAGAACAAAAAATAAATAATTGGGAAACATGTTAATGCAACTGGAGCTCACATAGATGACATATCTGAATTACAAATATTGATTTTCCGATACTTGTAAAAACAATAAAGAATGCAGTTTTACTTAACTCGAACAAATATAGAACACGTGGTGCCAATTACATTAATTGATCATAACTTACTTGATTGGACTGAGTCTGTAACAAAATTTCAGAGAGAGAGAGAGAGAGAGAGAGAGAGAGAGAGAGAGAGAGAGAGAGAGAGAGAGAGAGAGAGAGAATAATATGATGTTACAATGGTGACATTTACGAAAAATATCTACCACACAAGTAAGCATGAACCTGTATCAAACTTGTTATTACACAGAGATGACTCTGAGTTGATGAGTCAACATTTGATCAGTTTATGTTACCATCTATTATCGGAATGAATCACTTAAAGAAAGCATGAAACATTTTGGTATAATATAACATAGATGACGATGAATTACTCAAAAACTGTTATACGGTGCCGTATGCTGCTGTTCACATAATCCAACAAAAAAAAAGATAACGTCGATCAGCTTTTAAAAAAATTATCGATGAAGTATCATAATTGTGTTTCGTATTTGGTCATGGCTGTCTTTGGAACACAAAATATAATTTCTCCAACATGCATTCTGTTTCCGATGTTGCTTCTTATCCGTCAGCTTTTCCTGGACTTGGCGAGTGTCATCGTCATTTTGAAAGATTTGGGAACAAACACAAGAAATGGCATGAGTTGCAATGAACGGGCCACTACCAAATGTCGATCTTACTGGATCTGCGAGACTGAATAATTCGAGTTTTCAGAGAGTATTCATCCAATTATACCAATTTGATTGGGTAGACACTTTAGTAAACCAGATATAAATGTCATTATCAACGACTGCTGCGCAAAATATCAGCGTGGTATTAATCCAACAGTGTTATTAAGATATATGTTAGACAAAGATTTTAACTTCGTTAACGATAAACTTTGCGATAATTTCGTACAAGGAACGAAAACAAGTTTGGTTACCACAAGATTATAAAAAAATGTGAATAAAATCTATTCATAATTTACTCAGTGTTGTTCGTCTCGTCGTTGTACAAAATAAATTTGTGTCAAGCAGAATTAGATTTTGTCATCAAGGTACAGCGGCACAAGGTATATTAGTGTCACGGAGAATTTAAACAACTCGAGATGGAATAATTATTGTCAGGATCTCTAGCTACTGCGACGGCAATTCTTCTCAAGTTACTCCTCATCAATATTTGCCTACTCTTCAAAACACCTATTAACGATGATCAGTAGATTTCTCAATGATACCGTTAGAGTCGTTCTTTTTAAATTAGTCATTGTAAAATGGACATTCTTGAGCCATTTATCGAAGAAGACACCAGATGTGTCAACTGGGGTTCATGTTGAATAGAACGTGGAAAAAAATTCGCAATATTCATAGTCGGCTGACGTTCAAACACCATATTTTTATTACTTTAACGTCAATTTATTCGAACCATCATCATTACCGTCAGTAAACGATTCAATCACGAGACATAACACGGTCTGTCTAAATGGTCCAGGTAGTTCTGGTAAAACAACACGTGGGTCAGAAGTATTTAGAAACTTTGATATGATTGTGTTGACGCCAACTCACGAGATTGTCACAGAAATGAGACAACGTGGTGTCAGTGCATGCACATATCATAGCTTTTGATGGCGAAGTGATGCATAAACTCCCAAAACGAGTGGGTGAGAAATATATCACGAAAATAATTATCTTGGATAAGATTAATACAGCATCCAAAGAAGTTTAAGAAATGTTTTCTGATTGATTATCGACAAAATCTACTGGAATTATCATGTTTGGCGGGTATGGACAGCCTTCGCCGTTTACAGGTGAATCACCACATGAATGGTTTGATCAACTGTTAGCAACTAAAAAGAAGTTTTGTACTATCATCAATTAAAGGATGAACAACTATGACAACGTAAATCGTTAATTAGATTACAATCTCACAAAGTTCAGTATGAAATACTGCGTACTGTAATTTCAGATTTCTGGAATTTATGGCGCCCTAATGATTCAATAGTTATATCCAGGAAAAAGACGTCCGTGATTCACTTCAGCGCAAATTATTTGAGCTTCACAAGGAAATATTTCCTGATCAACTACTTCCATTATGTTACCGACCAACAGATACACGCCTACATTGTAATCTTGTTGATATTCCAGGAGCGGAGGAAAAAGACCCTCGTTCTTAATGATATTATCGAGGTAGGTCAGTTGGTAGAGCGTTATCGGCTACTTCAGTTTGTCCTTGGGACTTAGTTCCCATTTCCTTGGTATAATAGCAAATGTGTTAAAACGCATTTGAAAAAGGCTTCTAAGCTGGAATTATAATATTAAAAAAAATAATCTTGGTTACGTATTTCCTTTGTTTCTTTATTGTCTTTGCTCACATTGCCACATCGGTTTGATATTTTACACTGTATATTACTGGGAAAGCAATTAAGCTTTTCAGACCTTTTATCTTGTAGATTGACGTAAAAGAAAGTAAATATGATTCCAAAAATTCCTAGAATTTTAAACCGTTCAGAATGTTATTTGTCCACTCTTTGGAGTTGTGCATTAAATCAAGAAGTTTCGATGCCTGGTCTTTTAAAGTAACCGTGTTTGTAAATATTTCTAGTAACTTTTAAGGTATTCTAGCAAACTGAAAGATGAAGCTTTTGATTAAGAACTCTCATCAGTATTAGAAGCTACAATTAATGCAAAATGATTAAGTCGTGAGGATAGAATAGATAAAAATAAAAAGTGTGCATAACTGTATTGGAAACAAACTTGTACTGCGAACGAATGCTTGTACCCGTCTTACGCCAGCTTGAGACAAAACTGCAAAACTGCCTGAACGAAGTTTTTTTTTAGGTAAACAACACTGTAAAATATAAAAGCAACCCTTCAGGTTTCTGAGGTCTGCAAGACTGCAGATAATCTGGAGTTATTTCCCTTCGAACAAAGTGTTTTAACAGACAGACTGCTAAAATAGAAGAGATAATGTTAGCCGCGATTGGACAAACGGACCGAACTGTACTAATTCATGTCAAAACCGTTTTTAAAATGACCCCCGTTTTTCCATATTATTCCTGTGAGTCTCGAAATGAAGAACTGCTGTTAGCTCTTTCCAAGTATGCAAATGCGTGTAAACAAAATTGTCCCATTGCCGTTGAGGTAGAATGAAGTGACAGTTGGAAAGAATATTTGTGATGCATGCACCAAATTATATTCGAATTTTTTTGGAGGTGCATATTTGTACTAACATGTGGCCTGTGATTATGAATATAGGGCCTGTTATGTAAATATGGGGCGTTTGGGTGTGATTAATGGGCCTGTTTGTGTAAATAAATGGCTTGTGGATGTAAATATGGGGCATGTGTGTGTGAATATAGAGCCTGTGAAGCTGAATATGGGGCGTGTGGATGTGTATACGGGCGTGTGTGCGAATATGGGGCGTATAAGTGTGAATATGGGGAGTATGGGTGTGAATATGGGACCTGTGGGTGTGAATATGTGGGTGTGGGCGTGAATATGGGGCGTATATGTCCGAATATGTGGAGTATGGTTGTGAATATGGGGCGTATATGTGTGGATATGGGGAGTGTGGGTGCGAATATGGGGCGTATATGTGTGAATATGGAGAGTGTGAGTGTAAATATGGGGCGTATATGTGTGAATATGCGGAGTGTGGGTGCGAATATGGGGCTTATATGTGTGAATATCGGGAGTATGGGTGCGAATATGGGGCCTGTATATGTGAATATGGGGCCTGTGGGTGCGAATATGGGCGTTTGGTGGAAAAGGTATAAAAGTTTCCACTTTTAAATTATTAGTAAGCCGTTGAAATTACTCTATTTGTTTCAAATCTTTCCTTTTTGAACTTTATAGTTGCTTATCCTGCGATTTTATGTTTCTCAAACCAACTGTCAAACGTTTTAAAGATAAAAAGTATAGCAGATTGATATCATGCCTTTCCCCACCCAGGGGCATACGTTGTGGAGGGCGGAGGGGAGAAAAAGTTGTCCCTTGTTTGCCATGTTCCAGAGGCACCAAAATGAGGAAAATATATTGTATTTGTTATCTCAGATGCACTCGAAGGGAGCGCCAAGTTTATGTTTTGGTCCCGAGCTCTAAGTACTCACACTACGCCACTGACCCCACACCTCAAATCCTAAAAGTCATTATAGTCTCTTTTTCTTTTATTCGTTTTTCGGCATTATTTCCCCTACAGTTTGCAACAGTTGCTCATAAGAAATGCAGTATATGAACAGATGTTATTGGCAAATAGACGTATATCACAATTAAGCATTTTTCATGAACGCTCCAACTTGATTCATCATTGTAAAAGTAACCCAATGCATATTATTAGACAAAAGAAGATATTCGGAGTATATACTTAATGCAAACCCCTAATTTATATGGGGTATTTACTAAAAACATATCCCCAATTTATACTGTGTATATACCAAATACATATCCCCAATGTAAATGAAAGTATATGGGGCATATACTAAATACATATCCCCTAATTTATATGAAAGTATAAGGGGTATGTAATAAAAACATATCCCCCACTTTAAACGAATATATTCTAGGTATATATTAAATGCATATCCCCAATTTAAATGAAAGTATACGGGGTATATATTAAATGCATATCCCCAATTTAAATGAAAGTATACGGGGTATATATTAAATGAATATCCCCAATTTAAATAAAACAAATACGGGGCATATACTAAATACATATCCCCATTTAAATGAAAGGGCTAGGAGTATAGATTTGCTATATACAGAAATTTGTAGAAAACATAGCAAGATCAGTCATTTGTGTTGTTTATTCACTGTTAATATTAGGTCTGAAACTCTAACGTTATTGACTGTAGTTTTATATTTAAATCATAATTCATTGTATTGTCATCTAGGTTTAGACCAAATATCAACAGTATTCAGTCATATATATATATATATATATATATATATATATATATATATATATATATATATATATATATATATATATATATATATATATATAACTATTCTAGCATGTAGCTCACTAGATATCCAGGATGACGAAATAACAAAACAAAAATGCATTTATGTCTCATGACCAAAGATTACGAAAAAAAAATGTAAAAGATTAATGCTATTGTTCATGGTTGGTGCTAAGTTTAGAAGCTGTTCAAGATATGAAACTAAAATATTTTGTATGGTGTGTCTTGTACCACTATCAATATTCTATCTGCCAAAGATAAATTCACAGTCGTCTTAAGATTACCATTTTGATCTTTTGCTTGCATCTTTAAGCCATTAAAAGCCATGATTAAAGCCATTAAACTGAAAGCCATTAAAAGCCATGATTAAAGCCATTAAACTTAAAGCCATTAAAAGCCATGATTAAAGCCATTTAACTTAAAGTCATTAAAAGCAATGATTAAAGCCATTAAATTTAAAGCCATTAAAAACCATGAACAAAGCCATTGAACTTAAATCCATTAAAAGCCATGATTAAAGCCATTAAACTTAAAGCCATTAAAAGCCATGATTAAAGACATTAAACTTAAAGCAATTTAACTTAAAGCCATTAATAGCCATGATAAAAGCCATTGAACTTAAAGCCATTAAAAAACATGATTAAAGACATTGAACATTAAGCCATTAAAAGCCATGATTAAAGCCATTAAACTTAAAGCCATTAAAACCATGATAAAAGCCATTCAACTTAAATCCATTAAAAGCCATGAAAAAAGCCATTAAACATAAAGCCATTAAAAGATATGATAAAAGCCATTGAAATTAAGCAATTAAAAGCAATGATTGAAGCCATTAAAATTAATGCCATTAAAAAACATGATTAAAGCCATTAAAAAACATGATTAAAGCCAATAAATTTAAAGCCATTAAAAGTCATGATTAAAGCCATTAAACTGAAAGGCATTAAAAGCCATGATTAAAGCCAACAACCTTAAAGCCATTAAAAGCCATGATTAAAGCCACTAAACTTAAAGCCATTTAAAGACCTGATTAAAGCCATTGAACTTAAATCCATTAGAAGCCATGATTAAAGCCATTAAACTTAAAGCCATTAAAAGCTATAATAAAAGCCATTGAATTTAAAGCCATTAAAATCAATGATTGAAGTCAATAAAAACCATGATTAACGCCATTGAACTTAAAGCTATTAAAAGTCATGATTAAAGCCATTGAAGTTGAAGCCATTAAAATCCATGATTAAAGTCATTGAACTTAAAGCCATTAAAAGCCATGTTTAAAGCCATTGAACTTAAAGCCATTAAAAGCCATGATTAAAACCATTGAAGTTAAAGCCATAAAAAGCCATGATTAAAGCCATTGAAATTAGAGCCATTAAAAACCATGAATAAAGCCATTAAACTTAAAGCCATTAAAAGCCATGATTGAAGCCATTAAAAACCATGATTAAACCCATTGAATTTAAAGCCATTTAAAGTCATGAATAAAGCCATTAAACTGTAGTCATTAAAAGCCTTGATTAAAGCCAATGAACTTAAAGCCATTAAAAGCCATGATTTAAGCCATTAAACTTAAAGCCATCAAAAGCTTGATTACAGCCATTGAACTTAAAGCCATTAAAAGCCATGATTAAAGCCATTAAACTTAAAGCCATCAAAACCATGATTACAGCTATTAAACTAAAAGCCAATAAAGCCACGATTAAAGCCATTGACATTAAAGCCACTAAATGCCATGATTAAAGCCATTAAAGTCCATGATTAATGCCATAACAAGCCATGATTAATGCCATTAAAACCATGAATATAGCCATTGAATTTAAAGCCATTTAAAGCCATGATTAAAAACCATTGAACTTAACGCCATTAAAAGCCAAGATTGAAGCCATTAAAAACCATAATTAAAGACACTGAACTTAAAGCCATTAAAAGCCATGATTAAGCCATTAAACGTAAAGCCATTAAAAGCCATGATTAAAGCCATTAAACTTAAAGCTATTCAAAGCCATAATAAAAGCCATTGAACTTAAAGCCATTAAAAAGCATTATTGAAGCCTTTAAAATTAAAGCCATTAAAAGCCATGATTGAAGCCATTAAAAACCATGATTAAACCCACTGAACTTAAAGCCATTTAAAGTCATGAATAAAGCCATTAAACTGAAAGTCATGAAAAGCCATGATTAAAGCCAATAAACGTAAAGCCATTAAAAGCCATGATTAAAATCATTAAACTTAAAGCCATCAAAAGCTTGATTAAAGCCATTGAACTTAAAGCCATCAAAACCATGATTACA
Organism: Potamilus streckersoni; assembly: GCA_016746295.1. Classification (NCBI taxonomy): domain Eukaryota; kingdom Metazoa; phylum Mollusca; class Bivalvia; order Unionida; family Unionidae; genus Potamilus; species Potamilus streckersoni. Next base: position 2,671,120 of record JAEAOA010002091.1, read on the forward strand.
GCCATTAAACGTGAAGCCAATAAAGCCACCATTAAAGCCATGGAACTTAAATCCACTAAATACCTTGATTAAAGCCATTAAAATCCATGAATAATGCCATTACAAGCCATGATTAATGCCATTAAAACCATGAATAAAGCTATTGAAATTAAAGCCATTAAAATCATAGATTAAATCTATTAAAATTAAAAGCCATCAAAACCGCGATTAAAGCCATTAAACTTAAAACCAATAAAGCCACCATTAAAGCCATGGAACATAAATCCACTAAATACGATGATTAAAGCCATTAAAATCCATGAATAATGCCATTACAAGCAGAGATTAATGCCATTAAAAGACATGGCTAAAGCCATTGAACTGAAAGCCATTTAAACCATAAAAAACCATTTAAAACATAAAGCCATTACAATCCATGATTAAAGCCACTGATCTTAACGCCATTAAAACCATGATTAAAGCCATTAAACTTAAAGGCATTGAAAGTTTTTATTAAAGCCATTGAACTTAAAAGCCATTGAACTTAAAGCCATTAAAAGCAATGATTAATGCCATTAAAAGACATGATTAATTCCATTAAAAGCCATGATTAAAGCCATTGAACTTAAAGCCATTTAAATCATGATTAAAGCCATTGAACTTAAAGCCTTTAAAAGCCATGACTAAAGCAATTGAACTTAAAGCCAAAAAAGCGATGATTAAAGCCATGATTAAAGCCAATAAAAAACATTATTAAAGCCATTGAAGGTAAAGCCATTAAAAGCCATGATTAGAGCTTTTAAAGATAAAGCCATTAAAAGCCATGATTAAAGCCAATACACTTAAAGGCATTAAAAGCCATGATTAAAACCATTGAACTTAAAGCCAGTAAAAGCCATGATTGCAGCCATTAAACAGAAAGCCATTAAAAACCATGATTAAAGCCATTAAACTCAAATCCATTAAAAGCCATGATTAAAGCCATTGAACTTAGAGCCATTAAAAGCCATGATTAATGTCATTGATTTTAAAGCCATTAAAAGCCACGATTAAAGCCACTTAAATTAGATCCATTAAAAGCCATGATTGAAGCCATTGAACTTATAGCCAATAATAGCCATGATTAAAGCCATTGAACTTAAAGCCATTAAAACCATGATTAAAGACATTAAACTTATAGCCATTAAAAGCCATGATTTAAGCCATTGAACTTAGAGCCATTAAAAGCCATGATTAAAGCCATTGAAATTAAAGCCATTAAAAGTCATGATTAGAGCCATTGAACATAAAGCCATTACAATCCATGATTAAAGCAACTGATCTTAACGCCATTAAAACCATGATTAAAGCCATTAAACTTAAAGGCCTTGAAAGTTTTAATTAAAGCCATTGAACTTAAAGCCATTAAAAGCAATGATTAATGCCATTAAAAGACATGAATAATGCCATTAAAAGCCATGATTAAAACAATTGCACTTAAAGCCATTAAAACCATGATTAAAGCCATTGAACATAAAGCCATTAAAAGCAATAATTAAAGCCATTAAACATAAAGTCATTAAAAACCATGATTAAAGCCATTTAACTTAAAGCCATTAAAAGCCATGATTGAAACCATTGAACTTAAAGCCATTAAAAGCAATGATTAATGCCATTGAACTTAGAGCCATTAAAAGCCATGATTAAAGCCATTAAACTTAGAGCCATTAAGAGCCATTATTAAAGCCATGGAAATTAAAGCCATTAAACGCCATGATTAAGGCCATGATTAAAGACAATAAAAACCATTATTTAAGCCATTGAACATAAAGCCATTAAAAGCCATAATTAAAGCCATTAAACATAAAGCCATTCAAAACCATGATAAAAGCCATTAAACTTAAAGCCATTAAAAGCCATGATTAAAGCCATTAAACATAAAGCCATTAAAACCGTGATTAAAGCCTTTAAACTTAAAGCCATTAAAAGCCATGATTAAAGCCATTGAACTTAAAGCTATTAAAAGCCATGAATAAAGCCATTGAACTTAGAGCCATTAAGAACCATGATTAAAGCCATTGAACTTAAAGCCATTAAAAGCCATGATTAAAGCCATTGAACTTAAAGCCTTTAAAACCACGATTTAAGACATTAAACTTAAAGCCATTAAACTTAAAGCCATTAAAAGAATGATTTTCATGCAACTGATATCTAAACGTATTAGTGATTCATGTATTCATAGTCTTATTCTCTGCCCAACTGGTTATGATTAAAAACAAGGGATTTCAGTCTCAAGCTTCCTTGTCTTAGCTGTTACTTTTTTCTACTTCATATATTTTGATGGTATTTTATTCAGTTCCACACTTAAAGTAAGATGCAGATAGAAGGTTAATAACTCTAAGATCAAAGTCATTTCGAGGAAAGGAAGGAGATAGGTATCTAATGTATCGTGTGGTACTCGTGTTACTTGGAGCATCGGATTTGCGTCACATCTCATTGTTTAGGTGCCCTTTTGCAGATCAAAGATGCAGACTTTAAGAGTATTTCCAACATACATTTGTCATCAAATCGTGTCAAATAGTTAGTGCTTTGAGCACGTGCAACTTGGCCATCTGTGTCATGGAATTTGCATCAATTTTCTGTGCATGCAGCTCTAGCGCTATAAGGTTCATAATGCATAAAAGGATAATCATGCGGACAATGTAGCTATTCTGAATAATTCTTTCTTAAAACTATTTTCGATTAATTTCAACTGGTTATAATGTTCTTTTTCACAAATTAGAGAGAGATTTTTTTAAAGTTGTGTGAGGGCTGGAAATTTTGTAGTCTTCGAATAAAAATATTCTATCACAAGCCTAGCCCCACCCCACTTCCGAAAATTTTAATGGTTAGTCCTTGAGCTATATGAAACTATGAGAAAAAAATCGAGACTTTATCTGCAGATACTAATATTTTATAGTGGCATTTCAATACTTGTCTTTTGACAATTTGTATCGTTTTCTACTAAATATTTTCTTTCATGTTTTGGAGTTACCACTATATGATGTTTAATGACATTTACACTCAGGAGAAATAATGGCTCTAATTGGATGTTTGATAGAATGGAACGTCTCAAAAAGAACAACACTCATATGAACGGACCTAATTAGGCATTTGATAGAATGGGAAACGTCTCAACAAGAACAACACTTGAATGAACGGCCCAAATCGGATGTTTGATAGAATGGAACATCTCAAGAACAAAAGCACTCGTATGAACGACCCTAATTGGTTGTTTGTTAGAATAAAACGTTTCAAGAAGAACAACTCTCGTCTAAACGGTTCTAATTGGATGTTTGATAGAATGGAACGACTCAGAAAGAACAACACTCGTATGAACGGTCCTAATTGGATGTATGATAGAATGGAATGTCTCAAGAAGAACAATACTCGTATGATTGACCCTATTTGGTTGTCTGATAGAATAAAACGTTTCAAGAAGAACAACTCTCGTATAAACGGTTCTAATTGGATGTTTGATAAAATGGAACGTCTCAAGAAGAAGAATACTTGAACGAACGGCCCTAATTAGACGTTTGATAGAATGGAACGTCTCAAGAAACAATACTTGAATGAACGGCCCTAATTAGACGTTTGATAGAATGGAACGTATCAAAAAGAACAATGCTGGAATGAACGGCCCTAATTGGATGTTTCATAGAATTTAACGTCTCAAGAAGAACAACACTTGTTTAACGGTTTTAATTGGATGTTTGATAGAATGGAACGTCTCAAGGAGAATAACACTCCTTTGAACGGCCCTAATTCGATGTTTGAGTTTTGGAACGTCTCAAAAAGAACAACACTCGTATGAACGGCCTTAATTAGACGTTTGATAGAATGGACCGTCTCAAAAAGAACAACACTCGTATGAACGGCCCTAAGTAGACGTTTGATAGAATGGAACATCTCAAAATGAACAACACTCGCATGAACGGCCCTAATTGGTTGTTTGATAGAACGGAACGTCTCAAGAAGAACAACATTCGTATGAACGGCTCTTATTGGACGTTTGATAGAACGGAACACTCAAGAACAACAAACGTATGAACGGTTCTAATTGGATGTTTGATAGAATGGAACGTCCCAAGAAGAACAACACTCGCATGAACGGTTCTAATCGGATGTTTGATAGAATGGAACGTTTCAAGAACAAAAACACTCGTATGAGCGACCCTAATTGGTTGTTTGATAGAATGGAACGTCGCAAGAAGAACATCACTCGTATGAATGACCATATTTAAACGCTTGATAGAATGGAACGTCTCAAAAAGAACAACACTTGTGTAACGGTTCTAATTGGATGCTTCATATAATTTAACGTCTCAAGGAAAACAACACTCGTATGAACGGCCCTAACTGGATGCTTGATAGAAAAAACGTCTCAAGAAGAACAGCACTCTTATGAACGGTCCTAATTGGATGTTTGAGATTTGGAACGTCTCAAAAAGAACAACATTCATATGAACGGCCTTAATTAGTCGTTTGATAGAAAGAAACGTCTCAAAAAGAACAACACTCGTATGAACGGCCCTAAGTAGACGTTTGATAGAATGGAACGTCTTACAATGAACACCACTCGTATGAATGGCCCCAATTGGATGTTTGATAGAACGAAAAGTCTCAAGAAGAAAAACACTCTTATGAACTGCTCTTGTTGGATGTTTGATAGAACGGAACATCTCAAGAACAACAAACGTATGAACGGCTCTAATCGGATGTTTGATAGAATGGAACGTTTCAAGAAGAAAAACACTCGTACGAGCGACCCTAATTGGTTGTTTGATAGTATGGAACGTTTCAAGAACAAAAACACTCGTACGAGCGACCCTAATTGGTTGTTTGATAGAATGGAACGTCCCAAGAAGAACAACACTCGCATGAATGGTTCTAATCGGAAGTTTGATAGAATGGAACGTTTCAAGAACAAAAACACTCGTACGAGCGACCCTAATTGGTTGTTTGATAGAATGGAACGTCGCAAGAAGAACATCACTCGTATGAACGGCCCTAATTAGACGTTTGATAGTATGGAACGTCTCAAAAAGAACAACACTCGTTTGAACGGCTCTAATTAGACGTTTGATAGAATGGAACGTCTCAAAAAGAACAACACTCGTATGAATGGCCCTAATTAGACGTTTGATAGAATGGAACGTCTTACAATGAACACCACTCGTATGAATGGCCCCAATTGGATGTTTGATAGAACGGAACGTCTCAAGAAGAACAACACTTGTATGAACGGCCCTAATTAGACGTTTGATAGAATGGAACGTCTCAAGAAAAACAACACTCTATGAATGACCCTAAATGGATGTTTGATGGAATGGAACGTCTCAAGAAGAACAACACTCGTATAACGGTTCTAATTAGATGTTTGATAGAATGGAACGTCTCAAGGAGAACAACACTCGTATGAACGGACCTAATTGGATGTTTGATAGAATGGAACATCTCAAGAACAAAACACTCTTATGAACAACCCTAATTTGTTGCTTGATAGAATGGAACGTTTCAAAAAGAACAACACTCGTAAGAACGGTTCTAATTTCAATGTTTGAAAGAATGGAAGGTCTCAAGAAGAAAAACACTTGTATGAACGACCCTAATTAGATGTTTGATCTAACGGAACGTCTTAAGAAGAACAACACTCGTATGAACGGTTCAGCTCATATACTGTTGTGTATACGATCACACAATTTTTCATGGTGAAAAGTATCAATATTTAAGTTATTTATACTTTTGAATCATTGTTTAAGTATTCGTAGTAGACGATCATCAAAGGGTTGCATACAGTATCGTCAATACTGAATAGATTCACGTCGTGTAGAAACAGAGAAAATTGATATATTCGAAGACATATTTGTTATATCTGTTAATGAGGAATATACATATATTAAGAAATTGAGGGAAAATAAAGCAGAAGGAGAACATGCTGCGAATTTTTTTCAGACAGTGTTACAACATTAGTTACAACCTGTGTAACTTAAAGAACGGTAAGCAAAACGTGGAGTAAAATCAACAAGCAACTTGTTTCTCTAAAATCAGAAAAAAAATTATCCCCCTAAGCGAACATTCAAGAAAAACTTACGATATTGTGACTTAAATCCAAAATGATCACAAATGTCCTATCACAAGTCGAAAGGTGTGGATTGTTCCGTTCCGAATAAATTCAGATAGACTTGAATGCCCTGATAAGTTATTTTGGCTGTCATGGCAAACCGACGGTACAACTTATGCAACCACGAATATATTTGAAAGATTCGCACAAATGCAAGTTAATGTATTTATTCAAAGTGAATGATTTTAAATAAAATGTTTCTCTCGAATTATATATGGTCACAAATAAAAACTTTAATTAAAAAATGGATTGGAGAGGTTGATATTATGATATTAAGAAATTATTTGTGACCTAGAATGTTATAGAAAATTAATTTATTTCTATGGAAACTTCCACTAACTCACAAAAAAGGTTCAGCCTTGAATGTTTTGTAAACATCTTGGTTACTATTTACAGTAATTTCAAATGTCAGGTATGCAAAAATGCCGTCCATAAACCTAAATGACACAAAAATGTAAACACAATATAGATATACATAAGAACAGTTATTTTTCACCTTTGGTGCGTCTCTTGTTTTCCTTTTTCTTCTTGTTCACTAAGTGCATCGTTGAACTAGACTAGTTCTGAAAAGATGCAAAGAGTCTGCTTTTGAAGTACGCCCTTTAGTAAAATGATTTCCATCGTGCATAACAACATTGACAATCACAACATGGAACGTGCAAACAATATTCAGTGGAGACATTGAAAAATCATTTACTTATATTTTTGAAATATATGATTTGCATAAAATGGAAATAAGCAAATTTTGCTTATCATTAGATCTTAACTCTACATTAATTAATAGTTTATCTCACAGAATGCATGTATGTTTCATACAATGTATGCATAAAAAACTGCAGCAGTTGTTAAATCCCAGTTTTGACGTTTTACCACGCACACCTTCCTCATAGTAGTACCTATTTCTAACTTTGTGAAAAACAAGCAGTAAAGGCATAACAGTCTCCGTGACGCAGATGTGAAGTTGACACACATTTCCGCCTCGATTTTCTTTTACAATAAATATCCAAAGCAGATAATGTGAATTTCTGTCGTCGGTACCTTAAAAAGATAGGAAGCTCGTAATATGCAGATTACAGACTCAAAAATGATGCAAAAATATAGTTGTGCTGGTCGTATTTATAGATTTTATTTAAGAAGTAACACACATTTAATATCTTTTCATTGTTATCTCAATCTTTTATAATTAGAATAATCTCCATAAAGTTATCATTTCAGTTAACTCTTGTACTCTTATATTATGAAACCAGAAATCAATATAATGACTGGTAATATTATCAGTTTAATCAAGGTAGCTGACTGTCGAGCGTTATTAATTATAAATCTTGGTTATGCAGCTAGCTAAAAACGATGTTTATAGTAAAATTGTTTCTCAGGCTAATTTATGATGCAGAAGGTATGGTTTAGAACATAATTTCACGTAATCACTCCGTCATAGTAATCGACCACAATGTTCACTTCTGCATCTCTAGGAAACCCATCACTTTTTAGTTTGTCTTCCATTATATCTTCCTTTATTGCTGTGATTCACAAAGAAACATACTTTAATACATGTGATATAATATATACGTATCTGTCTGTATTAAACTTTGTATTACGTATCCTGTAAACACGTAACCCTTTATTTGCGAAACAAATCGTCCTAAGGTTTAACGGAATCTATTTTATTTCAAGGGCATTGGAAGGTAACCGTTGATTTGTTCAGACATTTGTGGCAATTTTTGGAAGAAGATAATTCTTATGTTGCCGGAATGGATCAATATCATTCTTGTGCTAAAATGTTGTACACATCATGCAGAGAAGGAATCGTCTCCTGAAATCGTTCCAAATGAAAACATGTAATTTTTGGTGCAGATCTTGTTATTGCAGTCTACTGTATAATGCAGATTAAAACAAAAATTACGAATTACGTATAGATGATAATGTCTTTTTTATCTTTGCTACTTCAGTCCTATGTATTGATTGGATGAAAAAACAGAAATTGAAAACCGTAGAATCATTAATTTAATTAACTCTGTGCCACAGGCAAAAAAAATATCAGTGAAAGTCTTTCCTGTCTCAATTGTTCTAAAATCCCTTAAGGCTAACAATGACGAGGACAGATTTGTCTATTTCTGGTCTCAACATTCCTCTTTGGCTACAAATGACATATGGGCAATACCATGAAACTCTTCGTGTGCTATACGATGAGTTCATAGGGTTGGAATGTGTCAGTCAGCGGAACGTATACTAATTTAATTATCATTTGTGTTATCATTCTATTATCATAATCAGCTCTGAGAAATAATTCACGACAGTAATGACGCATGCTAGATTATACATATCTCTGAATTACATAATAACACCGAATTAGCTAAATGAAGCTGGGACGCAAAGCATGGCGGGAATGTAATGTAAGGGGATTAATTGTAGACGTGGAATTACTGTGTCTGATTTTCTCTTTATTTATTTGTCATTTGTCTTTCTATTAATCTGTTCAACGAATCATCCATCTTTCATTCTCATTCATCCATTTATCTATAAAACCATTTACATATGTAATGATCTATTATTCTCGAGATACGGCTGAAAAAGAAAGTGCTGCGAAGACCCATTAGTGATCTTTATTGACAAAGAAGCAAACAAAAATAATTTTTTAAATTTTACAACATTGAATATTTGGGTTTAAATTTTTTCGACAAAAGGAATAACTACTAAATTTTACAATACGAGGGACTATATACAATACGAGGGACAATATACAATAGGATCTTTTTACAACACGAGGGACTATATACAATATGATCTTTTTACAATACGAGGGACTATATACAATATGATGGACTATATACAATACGAGGGACTATATAAAATAGGATCTTTTTACAATACGAGGGAATATATACAATGGAATCTTTTGACAATACGAGGGACTATATACAATAGGATCTTTTTACAATACGAGGGACTATATACAATAGGATTTTTTACAATACGAGGGACTATATACAATAGGATCTTTTTATAATACTTGGGACTATATACAATAGGATCTTTTTACAATACTTGGGATTATATACAATAGGATCTGTTTACAATACGAGGGACTATATACAATAGGATCTTTTACAATACGAGGGACTATATACAATAGGATCTTTTTACAATTCGAGGGACTATATACAATATGATCTTTTTACAATACGAATGACTATATACAATAGGATCTATTACAATACGAGGGACTATATACAATAGATCTTTTTACAATACGAGGGACTATATACAATAGGATCGTTTTACAACACGAGGGACTATATACAATAGGATCTTTTTACAATACGAGGGACTATATACAATATGATCTTTTTACAATACGAGGGACTATATACAATAGGATCTTTTACAATACGAGGGACTATATACAATAGGATCTTTTACAATACGAGGGACTATATACAATAGGATCTTTTTACAATACGAGAGACTAAAATAAATAGGATCTTTTTAAAATACGAGGGTATATATACGATAGGATCTTTTTACAATACAAGGGACAATATACAATAGGATCTTTTTACAATACGAGTGGCTGTATACAATAGGATCATTTTACAATACGAGGGACTATATACAATAGGATCTTTTTACAATACGAGGGACTATATACAATAGGATCGTTTTACAATACGAGGGACTATATACAATAGGATCTTTTTACAATACGAGGGACTATATACAATAGGATCTTTTTGCAATACGAGGGACTATATACAATATGAACTTTTACAATACGTGAGACTATATACAATAGATCTTTTTACAAAACGAGGGACTATATACAATAGGATCTTTTTACAATACGAGGGACTAAATACAATATGATCTTTTTACAACACGAGGGACTATATACAATAGGAACGTTTTACAATACGAGGGACTATATACAATAGGATCTTTTACAATACGAGGGACTATATACAATAGGATATTTTTAAAATACGAGGGAATAAATACAATTGGATCATTTTACAATACGAGGGACTATATACAATATGATCTTTTTACAAAAAGAGGGATTTTATACAATAGGATCTTTTTACAATACGAGGGTTTCTGTACAATAGGATCTTTCTACAATACGAGGGACTATATACAATAGAATTTTTACAATACGTGGGACTATATACAATAGGATCTTTTTACAATAGTTTGGACAATATAAAATAGGATCTTTTTACAATACTTGGGACTATATACAATAGGATCTTTTTACAATACGAGGGACTAAATATAATAGGATCTTTTTACAATACGAGGGACTATATACAATAAGATCTTTTACAATACGAGGGAATATATACAATAGGATCTTTTTACAATAGGAGGGACAATATACAATAGGATCTTTTTACAATAGGAGAGACTATATACAATAGGATCATTTTACAATACGAGGGACTTTATACAATATGATCTTTTTACAATATGAGGGACTATATACAATAGGATTTTTTACAATACGAGGGACTATATACAATAGGATCTTTTACAATACGAGGTACTATATACAATAGGATCTTTTTACAAAACGAGGGACTATATACAATAGGATATTTTTACAATACGAGGGACTATATACAATAGGATCTTTTTAAAATACTAGGGACTATATACAATAGGAACTTTTTACAATACGAGGGACTATATGCAATATGATCTTCTACAATACGAGGGACTATATAAAATAGATATTATTACAATACGAGGGATTTTATACAATAGGATCCTTTTACAACACGAGGGACTATATACCATAGGATCCTTTTACAATACGATTGACTATATACAATAGGATCTTTTTACAATACGAGGGACTATATACAATAGCATCTTTTACAATACGAGGTTCTATATACAATAGGATCTTTTTACAATACGAGGGACTATATACAATAGAATCTTTTTACAATACGAGGGACTATATACAATATGATCTTTTTACAATACGATGGACAATATACAATAAGATCTTTTTACAATACGAGGGACAATACACAATAGGATCTTTTTACAATAGTTTGGACTGTATACAATACGATCATTTTACAATACGAGGGAATATATACAATAAGATATTTTTCCAATACGAGGGACTTTATACAATATACATATTTTATGTAAGAAAAAATGCGTTTTGTAACAGAAAGAAAACAAACAGAAACGAGATAGTAATTACTTCTATTGCTGTTTTCGCTGGTTGACTAAAGTTTCAACAATTCTGATCAAGGTGGGTAAAACTAATTTCTTATCGGAATACAAACAACATTCAACACCGAAGGCTCCTAAGAAAACATTGTAAGACTGTTAGGTTATTCTACACAACTAAATGCAAATCAAATTTGTTCATAGGGTTAGGAAATTTAGTTACATACTTCTGATTATAATAAAAGTGTCATGAGCATTTTAATATTGGTTATAACGATCCTCTGGATTGTTGACTGCCATAACATGATCGGACGTCTATTCCTATTATCGGTAATACACATTCATCTTTTTGGGAGCACTGGCTCTCTTTGGGCACTAAGACGTCAATCTTCAAGGTGACGTATTTTGTTTTTAGACGCAGGAATTTTGCTTGTATCTTCTGATATAACTAAAGATATGTCCTATTCATTAAGTTTCCATAACATAAATTTATAAGGAAAGTTTGGAAAGAATTTGATAAATTCCAGAACAACTGTCTGCAATTTTTGTAGTCCTATATCTCTAAGTGAACTGTCATCTGCCATTGAAATGAGGGTTTGAAAAATATCAAGCCTCCATTTGAGGAAAAAGTGTCCCAATAATTATAGAAATACTTAAAGATTTCTTTCAGAAAATATAATTGTATTTTAGGCACATTTCTGCAAAGCATTTATACACTGAAATATTCAGTTAAGATGCCAATACAATGCTTGAAAACTACCTTTTAAAATAAGAAACCATTAAGAGTTAATGGCTAGATTTCGTGTCGAATCCCATTTTCATAGCATGCTCACGGTTCTTCATAAGTATATTTTTTATTTGATGCTATATAGTCGGAAAAAGATCCATTTATCGGATGTACGATTCATTTATGGCTAATGGGTCCTAAGTGACTTTTGGCGTGTTTATTAAAGTAGACAGCTTCTCATCTGAAATAATTGTGGCAAAGTGAAATTGCAAGCTTTATTCTGATGACTAAAATAGCTGTCTGAATACATTTAAAATCCTTCGCTTTTAGGTGGTAATTTTTTCTTGAAATGTTTAACACTGGTCTCAGAGAAGTAAAATTCATCATTGATGAAAAGAAAACAACGGCATCTGTTGTGTTCACTTAAATTTTGTAATTGATGCGACTCCAACGTGTTTAGGTTTGACATATCAAAAAGCGAAAGTCAGGCTTTCTTTTTCAGTTTTATCAAAACTTCCATCGAGTTTCTAATTGCAATTTTTCTCACTAATATTGGCGACTCATTTTATTATATTTCCCTGTAAACTCGAAAACCTCAGTCGCAATCTTCTGTACAGCATAATAACATAAAAGTTTTCTTCTTTCTTTCCTTTAAGTTCTATAGCGTTCAACATGTCTTCAGCAGTAGTTTATATCACTACTCGTCTATTATCAAATCAATATCTAAATTTGCCCTTCATATAAATTACTTTGACAAGAAGCCTGATTGGAAGCTCAATATAAAATGTACGGAATAACAAAGGTATAAAAAACAGAAAATAATCAAGTAGAGTCATATGTAGGAACAAATAGTCCGCATCACGACTTTCAATATCGTGCCAAACAAAGCACACACACACACACACACACACATCAGGGCTTTGCAAATCCACTTGACCAACTTTTAAGATAATGCTGCAAATTGGCTTAGACAAGCTCAAGTGTGCAAGGTACTTGTGCATGGGCAAATCCACAAATTGGGAAAGAATTATTCAGTTAGTAATTCTCAATGTTCTGTTAGTTTTATTCACTTCAATTTCACCACAGTGCAAAGATCAGTACATTTATTTTGCATCTGTATGTTATGTGAGGTGATCATCATTTTCCTGCTGTTTTCCAAATGTGCTGAAATCAGTACTGTGGACTATAGCTGAATCTGGTACGCAGTTTTTATAAAGTGAGCCAGATTATACAAAATAAATAGCACAATAGAGACGATTTATTAAAACATTGGAAAGAGAGCTAAACAAGAAATATTTACATCAGTGGTTACCACTTGCCGTGGTTTCTTGATAACGATAATGAAATAATATGGGTTGAAAAAGGAACACCAGTATTTCTGTAAAGAGACGTTTCACATAAAGAGGTATACTTTTAAGTGTAGAACACGTTGTTCATTGCAGGTCAGCCCGTGCATAGGATATTGTTCTCAGATGTTAGGTAATTTTCGATCATAATACAACCTCTTGCAAAATCAATGGTTGATTGTAATGGGCTAGTAGTAGAAAAGATTCTCACACCGTTGTATAAAATAATGTGAATCATATTGCATAATTTTGCTCTCATCAAGTTTTCAAGAGTGTGTTTTAATCGAGGAAATTCTTTACGAATTATTTACGAATCAAATTTGAGGAAACGTAATTAATTAGTCAATTTCTAAATCGTAAGTTAGTTTTTCAGGCCCATTATTCTCTTCTATTTAATTTTACCTCATCTTTTACAAATATTTTATATTAAGCAAAATTTTTAATTTTCATCCAAAGAGTTGTATTATAAACGTATTCACTATTTTACCTTTGAAAGCACGTAAATATTGCTGTCTGATTGATGTATTTTTGCACTAAGATAGGAGACAACTCTATGGGTTGTAGAAGCTGAATTTAAAACAATATTTAAATAGCAAATGAATCTTCTTCAATTGACCCATTATCAATTAGTTGATAATAGGCAATTATGTATTTTTAATACATAATTAATTTACTTTGGGAATTAATTCTCGATTTGTTAAGGAGAATGGCATTCAGCTGATATTTTCAACGATAATAGATTATGCCAGAGAAAGCTATTCAATGTAATATTTAGACTATTTACACTAGGATTCATAAACATCTTGTCCCAACGGTATATTTAATTTCAATCAAGATATCTTTGAAAGTTAATAATTTGCAGAATTAAACTGGACAACACAAACAATAGAAAAAGGTCGTCTTAAAAAATCGCAACCTCAAAGAATATGACATGCTCAATACAAAATTTGAAATAGGATAAACTATGATGCCTGGGTTTTTTTACCATTTAGTCGATATAATAAACATTATATAAATATTGCCAAATAATTATAGTTTGCTGTTAAAGCCAGCATGTGCACTGGTAAAATATTATAGACAGACATTTCAATTGAAACAGAAACACTTTGGTGACCTCAGTGCAACTGATTTTGACTTCGAAATGAGTTTTTTTTTTATTATCAACGTGTAATGAAGATTTTGAACATCAGGAGATCACCTATGTACTTTTGCTTTAATCGATGTCATTTTTATTCAGTAGTAATTTTGTGATGGGTTGTAAAATATACAAACCTGACTCTACAGATCTTTGTTCTGTTTATAAACTGCACCTACAGATACAATCATGATCTTATCTATATATTACACACGTATACAATAAAGACATTTCATTACGAAATATTTTTGACAAATTGTCATGCTATGAGATGTGTTATTTTGAACAAATTACAAATATGATGCCCTCAATTTTGTACTACGTATGCTATGTTTTCTTTGTATGGTAAGAAGAAAGTTAGACCGCATACTTTTCGAAGCAAAAACAAAGCTATTTAACTCCACGTGCTTGACACGTATTCCAGATTATGTCAGAGACGCCTTGAACGGTTTGCGAGCTATGTTCCTGAAACGAGACTAGTTACAGACAAACGGACTAACGGACATGTTGATAGCTGTATTACCCATTATCCGTATCCCATCTATACTTATACACATGGGGATAATAAGGCTATTTGTTTACTAGGTGTTAAAGTTGTTCTTGTTGTTGGCACTAATAAAGATATTTCACTTAATTGTTGAAAGTTGGACAATGAGGTAAGATAATCGGTACATATCAATACACTGAAGTTTGAATGATTGGTTGGTTGATTGATTGATTGATTTTATATTATTATAATTATTTATAGATAAGATTTGTCTGATTTGACTGCAGCACGTGGTTACGCAAATCTCTTTGCTAAATGTGCCTATATATAATCATAAGAAATAGAATGTCTTTCATTTTATCTCTAATTTCCTTCACGTCAATTTGATGTTAGTTGTACATAAGGTTCTTTCTATTTACAATTAACTGATTTGCCACATTCATCTAGAGACATATTGTGTATTTAGCCATTAAAAATAGCACAAAAATTAGTTCTGACTGGCAGATATTATTCTGTATCCAATAAATATAATGAGTGTTACTCGGCCTTAATTAGTCACAAATGAACTTCATTAACCGTATGCGAACTGTTATTGATGTTACAGATTCATGGTCACGAACTACTAAAAATGAAAGGGAACATAATCATTGCAATATTTTGGAATTAGGATAATGGAAAACCTCTGTCTGCGTGGGTTCGATGGAAAACTGCAATACAATAGAAGGTTATACATTGAACTTGAGCTTAAAGACTTGACAAGGTTGGTATAATATATAATTATGAAACACTAACACGTTACTTTCATTTTTCGTAATACAGTAATTGATCCACCTTAGATGCTAGTGGTTTTAAAATTTATTCTTTCAAAACAAAATAGACTCGATCTAATATATTACACAACATCAAGGAATGGTTTATATTTTGCTAACAAATATTACAAAATTTTCTTAAACATTTGAATATACTATAACTAAGCAATCATTCTGCACATTTATTGCTCAGCTTCAATTTTATGGACAGAAACACGCATATTACAGCTAACATTCAGTGCACGATAAACTGTGCTTAATATACATAAATTAGATAAAGGTATTGAAGCACATAATCCAAAATAAAGTGCTCCCATTAAGTGTCAAACTGGTTAAAGAGATTACAGGGTTAAAAGAAAACTATATATAACTAAGAGTGCATGCGAAACGACTTATATCAAAATCAAATCGAGGTCACCACAACACGAAATTTAAGGCAACGCGACATTATTATTGCAATCGGATATTTAAACTACCAAAATGTGATGTTTTATGAACTTTTATTACCAGAGTAGTCTGCATTCATAGCTTTTTCAATGCTCATGTGGCCACAATATATGAAAATGAATGTAGTCACAAATATTGGATATATAATACAAACACAATCTTTGAACATGAATGTAGCTTTTAGTACAGTTGTGCCCGCAGACCTATCAACACGTATCAATATATACATAGAGACTAATGGTTAATCTTTGCACTATATGCCAGAATAGCAGGTTGACTCTTGTATAAGGATGCATTAAATGATGTTTTGCCTGCCTTCCAATTCTCAAGGGGAAACTTGACTTAATCAAGAAATTGACATTTATGGCATGCCAACTATTATCTCAATGCGAAATTATACATTTCGTGTTCTAATACAAGAGTCATCTAAATCGGTACTCACCAAGATGAAAGCTGATCGAATTTGTATCTGATTGAAATTAGTTATTTAATAAGCCTAAAAGTCATTATTCCAAAACTATGAATGCTTCTCGTTAAACGAGACAATGTATGGATATCTTTATAATAGGACATGGAATAGTAATTCAGAATGACGTAGGTTTTACACTGACCGAATATATAGAAGGACGGCGAGCACACTTTTGTCGCCCTATTAACTTCAAGTATTAGTACTTGCTAATTGTGTTATGTGGCCTAGTCAGTTACGGTGTTCTACTGCTGATCAGGATTTTGTCGTTTCTAATGACGCTGCTAGAATTAGTTGAACATGAACATGAAAGCCAATTTAATGATGTAGGGTCCATGTCAGTTAAAAATACGAGGCACGCATAATTCTTTGAGAGGTACATTTGTGCCTTCTAGTCTATGGATTGACACGCTAGGGGATCCTCTAGGATGACAGTAAATCGTAGTACATGATACTTTTTATACACATAAATTTATCGTAACAACTTCATGTATAAGATGTTATATATGGCAGAATGCCTATAACGATTGGTTGTGGCCAGGGTCATTTCTTAACATGGGTGATTACATCGTGAACTACTATTGTTAGATGATAAAATAGCGACGTGTTCTTAGGTCTCAGTAAAATAGTCAGTCGTATAATATACCTTGAAGAAGAATGGTATAACTCTCTTAAATGACGTAGAGGACGTAGAGTGTTGTTCATATACCTTGAGAAGAACGTATTATTTTCCTTGTGCTGGAAAGGTTTATTTTATTTACATCTGTAGAGCTCGAGATGTGTCTTGTCAAAGACGACATCTAAGTAGTAATGTGGGATTCCGTAGCCTCACGTAGACAGTAATGTTAATTTTAGGGGGTTATGCTAAAGCCGTACTGGACACTTGCAATAATGTGGCAAGCGGTTGACCTTAATAATAGCAACTACTCTATGTTGAAAAATACAGTAGAGACAAAGACGTATACAATGCATAGATAACACATGTATGTCAAAGTGAGAAGAAATATCTTTTCTAGGCACAGGAAGTGTCCTTGAAAAGCGAATTTGGGTTCTTCTTCTTGTTCTTCTTGTTCTTTTTCTTGTTGTTGATTTTTCGTTGTTGTTGTTGTTGTTGTTCTTCTTCTTCTTCTTCATCATCATCATCATCATCATCATCATCATCATCTTCATCTTCTTCTTCTTCTTCTTCTTCTTCTTCTTCTTCTTCTTCTTCTTCTTCTTCTTCTTCTTTTTCTTCTTCTTCTTCTTCTTCTTCTTCTTCTTCTTCTTCTTCTTCTTCTTCTTCTTCTATGTGCTCCAGTTCTTCAACCAGCACCAATTATTCTTTTCTTCTTTTCATTCACTGGCATCCAGACATGCCGTTTCATAGATCTACAATTTTCTTGCACTTTTTTTTCCAGTTCTTATTTAGTCATTATCCTTGTTACGTTTTCTCTCCTTCATCTCTTTTGCTTAGGCCTATATCATTTTTATACCTCTTTCTCCAACACCTTTTTAATAATGTCTTCTCCTTTCTTTAACTGCCCGAAGCCTTTGTAAACAAAAGGCCACTGTGTTAAATGGAATATGCCTTCCAAAAACATTCTTACTTCTAAGACAATATTTACAACCTCCTTCAAGGTTCCCACTCTGACATATTTAGGAATGTTGAAGCCTCTCAACTATTCTGCTTCCTCTAGTATTAGCCCTTGAAAATTATAACTGACTACTTTCAGTCTTGTCACAAAGTCTAGGCTGCCTGGGAACCTCTATACGAACGCGAACTCGAAACACACTCTACTATCCACACAAAACGGATGAAAGGAAAAATCACACCATATCGACACAAACGAACGCCAATACATAAAACATACCATATCTTATATCCACACAAATGGATGAGAAGGAACAACACACCATATCTACTAACCACAAAACGACCGTGAATGCAAAACACACACACATTAGTAAAGGATATGTTCTGACTTCCTTGCTGGTTGTTGTTGTGGTGGTGGTTTGGCTGTGGTTGAGGTAGTGGTACTGCTTGTGGAAGTCGCTGTGGTGGCGTTGGTGTCTTCACTTGAGGTTTGATCTCTTCCTTCTCTTTCTTTTTTCCTCTTCTCTTCCTCTTCTCTCCTGGGTTCTGCGATAGTCTCCATGGTCAGCTCGTCTGAATGCGTTTAGCATACTCCAAGTGCATTTGCAGCTCCAACAATTTGGCAATCCTACTACTTATTTTCAATGATGATACGGCAACATGGGTAAGCAGACTGGCGTTTTATATTGTTGGAGCACGGACGTCAAGGAAAACATTCCCTGACACCAAAAACTAACTATTATCCAAAAACAAACAAGGAAAACGCAGACATCAAAGAAACACGTTTACTTTTTTTACTCACAATCACTGACATACTGTCAGTCAGTTAAGAGATAGAAATGAAGTGCTCATAGACACACTTCAATTTTTAAACATATAAACACACATTGTTTGGCAAATGAATTAGCATGTCTTTTCTTGAATGTTGGGGTAGCCCTCAAAAGGGCTGGTTTTGTTGACATGGAGTGATGACAATCTTTTAACTGTCCAAGATTGCGACCCAGTCTGGCAGTAGGCTTTCCTATACGATGAGGCTTGCGTCTGTGGAAAGAGAAGGAAAACTCCTTGGTGTCCGCAAGAAGGTAAAAAAGACTGACTGATTCCTGATGTTGTTGCTTCTGCAGCTCTGGTCTCTACTTCTGATGTATGTACTTCTCTGTCCATTCTTCTTGTTAATTTTTGGTTTCCTCTCTGAAGACCTCTTATACCAGGTCCTGAGCTTTTGATAGCATTCTGACATTCTCTATTGCATCAGGCTTTGTTATCAGTTGTTAGGTTTTGTCTGACATGATGTAAATTAATATAAATTTGGTACAGCTTACCTAGTCTGGAAGGCATGTTCATAGGTAGACGAGTCAACCAACTATAGCCAGACTGGAGACCAACCCGCTTTATATGTTACAAATAGGGACGCAATAGAAAACATCCCTACTGAGCTTTGGTTGGGTCGGAACGTTATAATATCTCATGTTATGAAGAGGGATAGAGAGAAGGATATATTCACAGTGGTTTAAAAGAAGCGACAAACACATTTTGTATTCAACAAATAACTAGAAAGTAACAATTACATCAAACAGACTATTTTTGACATGGATGACAACGTTATGAAATCAGGCGAGAGTTCCACTGATGGAAGTAATGAGGCCATTGATGTACACAACGTTTTCTAGCTAAACACAAAATATATCCAAGACGATCACAAAACCATCGATCTACTTTCTCATCGTTTCTAGAAGTGCTATGATAAAAATAAGTTGCTAAATATTCTAAAGAATATCAAATAATGCTTTGATGAAAACATGCCCACAATATTGTCCATACAATGGAATCTGTACCTTGCAATTTCATATTATTAAATCGTGTCTTCTGGGCATTTCTTCTCATTAAATCGATGATATCGTCTTCCTATTTTGGTTAATCCTTACGAATCAAATTACTCTACTCAATCATCTTTGGGGAAGAAGACGGCTACCCAGTGGAACCCTGGGAGATGACTGTCGTCCATGTAGATGACATAAACTTGATGGTCTTTAGGTTTGCGATGAGGTGGGTTGTCTTAAGTACACACGACAATAATACAAGAAGCAGTTTACGAACTGATGTTCAAAAGCTAACAAAGTTAAAGGTATCCATTTTTTGTTTACTTGACTATTTCACAGATAATGATAAGTCATCAATTAAGTTTTTTTTTACTTAAAAATATCTGTCAAGTGGACGTTTCTTTGTTTCGTATCTGCACCATGGGATAAGAGATTTTCAATGCGACGGACATCTTGAGTAGTCCGTAGAGTGCAGGAATGATCACGCAAGCCTTTAATACCACTCTTGCAACACTGCTTCGTTCGAGATGATACTCCAAGATATTCGTCCAATTTATTTTCCATTGCTCTTCATCAGACATCGTGTTGAATTTGATTGGGATGATCGTTTTAGCATCGATAGCAATTTTACTTGACCAATTCCGTAACTTTATTCGACAGGTGTTTGGCAAAAAGCACGACACTAAATGTTGTTCTTGTTCTGGACACCCGGACTTGACCGCTATGTTCTCTTCGTCTTTGTCTTTGGGTTCTGCTTTCACGGTATCCTAACCATTCCATTTCAAAAGATTCTTCACCATTCAAAAGGGGTAAGAATTTCCATAGTTACTAATAGTCTAGAATGACTTCTCTCAAACTGCTGATTTATATGGTATTATCGAATTCAGCATACGGGATGACATTCACCGTCTCCGCCAGATCATTGACAAACTGTAATTCCATAAGCAGTTGACCGGATTTTGCAATGTGGAAATGTCCTTCATAGCTGCCTTGTTCTGGAGTGAAATTCAGGCATTCTCGGTAAGAGGAAGTATAAATGCTGCTGCTGACCAGTTTGGTACTCAAGTACAAATTCACTTCGCTGAACTAAAGAATGCGTGAATTTGTTGACGGGAGCTACTCTAACATTGGCTACTGAATTGATATTGTCCTTTTTGATTACTCACAATTTCAGAAACAAATAACTGCTATTCAGATCGATGTAATCTTCGATATTTTCCTTTGATTTCAAATTTAATGGGACAAGAATCCATCAGGTAAGAGACGGGATGAAATTCGACCCATTGGAATTCTTGCATCTTCATCATGATGGGTAGCATGACAAACAGATTCAGTTCCGACTTGGAACAGGCAGAAGTCTCTCGGTGCATCATTTTCTCTCTGTAATATTTTAATAATCAAAAACGTCTATGTCTCGTCCAGTTCTTGTTTACTTAGTCTTTCTAACTGAGTGTGTGAAGTCTTCTGAACGTGTTTCGTCGTCGTTCTTTTCTGCCTTGTATTTGCTGGGGTATTAAGGACACAGGCATGTCTGACTCAGTGGTGCCCACGGCATTTATATCAATTTTGCGTCGGCTCAAAATGTCTCTGCCTGTTTGAAGGTAAACATTTTTGCCTGCTCTCAAGAAAACTTCTTTGGGGTTTTGTTTGTCAATTATTACATTGTGGAGAAACTCTTTACCGTGCGTCAACGTGGCATCTCTTATAGAGCAAGATTTCCGTGTCACCAGTTTTTCAAAACAGGATCAACCAAACGAATAGCTGATTTGAGCATTTCTCCTAAACGATATCCTCGTTGTCAAGCGACTCCTTTGGTAGGATACATGACTGAAATGAGGTTAGAGAACTGGTTTTCGAAAACGGAGTTTCTCTATGACTTTCCCTTTGGTGAATTGAATATTTTGTCCCAGATCTCCTTTCATAGTAATTTAGACAGTGTCGAAATACAACTTACTGTTAGGAAAATAGTGAGGATTTACAAATTCGCGGAGAACGTTATATAATATATTTTTCCGTCTTCCTCGTCAGCGGCTGTTACTGAATCCACTTTGAAAGGAATGACATGCAGTTTCGGTTCGGAGGTTCGGTGGTGAGTCCCACCAGGTTGTACTCCAAAACGTCGGAATACATAAACATCAGATTCAGTTCTTGGTTCGTTTCTATAGGGAATCTAAAATATATCGCAAAATAAAAGTTACTAATCACGGCTGTTATTTCATTTTGAATCCTAACCATATTGAGGTCTCCACCCAAACTGTTATACAGTTCAGAACAAATGTAATGGCCAATGCTTTGTCCTTTGACAAATTAATCAAATGGCGACAACCTATTTTGTGGTACTTGATTGATACACTTCTTCTGGATTTCTCCAAATCTTTACCAAACACGAAATTTAAACTGTCAGCAATCACGTTCACCAAATGTTGACCACTAAAATAATAGCCCGCAGAAATTTTCAATAGATAGGTGAAGCGATTAATTTAAGGGTCTTGTCTTTTCATATTGTCAAATGTAATGGCGCATTCATAGAAGGCTTGTTGCACTTCTATTTTAAAAGTGTTTTAATTTTCAATGATGTTTTTGATTTGTTTAGGGTGAATCATTTCCACCAAAGACACCCCCTAATGAGCCTCACGATATAAATAGATGCCCTGAGAAAACCTGGCCGTGAAACAGCACAAAGTGTTATTGGGAAACATCCGCATTGGACCATCACTGGGTATCATTAAGTAAAATTAATTATAATTCCAGAGTTTTAGTATCTGAGCAGTCACTGGAGGTCAAAGAAATGTCTAAAAGAGGATAGTTGTGATGGTTAGGGTAACTGTTAGAAGAGTGACTGACGTTAGACGCAATGCTCCCGTTGTTGTTCCCGTTAGAAAAGTATTTCAGGGACGGATTGCGAAGAAGGTAACCGATGCATCTGCTGAATAAAATGCTCGACATTCGTTTGTCGCCTTGATGCAAACTCGAGTTGGCAACGGCAGTACCGATGACACAGTGCACCACACACATTTGGCAGAAAAAGACGATTTGCGTATTAGGAACATGTTCTCTTACACCACACCCACAAGGTCATTAGTAGATCTTGCACAGAAGAACCGAGGAGTAGTTTCTGCTGTAGTGGTAGCAATTAAGGCTGTGTTCAAAGGCATGATGGTCTCTTCATTTTATAGTCGATGATTTGCGAAGCGTCGATTGAAGAGTCAAAACTTGGCGGATATCCTTTCCAATGTACGTAGACTTCTTTGACACGTCCTTTTCTCACTGTTCGTGTTCTTCGGCCAAGAATGCTTTCTATCTAGTACACTTCTTCTTTTGGTCACACTTTGTAATTTGGGCAAGTAAAACTTTACTTTTAACACTTCCCCATTTATGTCTTTCAATTTATAGACGGGAGGATAACGACCATACACCCATTCAGTGACACAAAACAATTTGGTGGTCAAATTGGGTAAGTAATCTTTGTAGAAAGTGCGTTTGGTTTTGCTAATGCTCACCCAATCTCCTGCTGTCAACACCTTTATTAAGGATAGCCACCGCCTGGGACATACCAAACAGGCGCTCGAAGACGGCCACTTCGTTTACGGGATTCACGTCTTGACTGCGACGTCTAATTATCCGATGGTAAGATTAGATGTACGATTGGACGAGGTCTGGCAAGACGTCCATGTACTTGAGGGTGTATTGATGCGTAAAATATTTCCACATGCGTTCTTACCAGGTGCGTTGAAAACGTTCCACGATGCTGGCTTTGGTTTCTGGATTCTCAATTATGAAAAAATGAATGTCACGATTTTTTAAACATTCTTTTGTAAGCTTGGTTCAGAAAGTCGGTGCCTTTATTGGTTTGCCATCGAAGTGGTTGACGACAACTTTGTTTCAACAAAAGTTTGAGGGCTCGCACTAACTCACTGCTCGATTTGAAAGTCAATGACACGACCCAGGAAAAGATGTCGATGACACAAAACAAATAGTTGTAGCCACGATTGTAGGAACCAAATGAGAGATATGGGTTAAATCAGCTTGCCATTTATGATCGATGCCTTCCACCTGTATGCAACTTCAGGAAATTTTTCCCCGAATTGGTTTGTTTGAGGTTTATGTGGCTTATTTTTTAACCATCGATGCACTTGAGGTGCATATAAATTTTTCAGGCGAGTTTTGGCATCACGATACCATTTCTGAACTACTAAGTAACCGGCAGCATGCGATGGAACGTGGTAAATGCTGACTAACACCTTCTCCATTTTTAAATAAGTGATACATACTTCGCTGATGCTATCTGGATGAGAGAGTGGTTTAGAAACGATTTTATATGTCCTATGTACCACGGGAGTCGAAGTGGAAGGTAGTTTTGGTAGTGGTGGTCGTGGTGGCGGTAAAGGGATGACTTTGGGTTTTTTTTTCTTTTCTAAATTCTGGTTAACCTTCTATCTTTTTAACTTTTGTCGATAGAGGAGTGGTCATCAATTTTTAACCCAAGCTTTAAGTTCTTTTCGTTGGGTACAGGGGAAGGGGCCAGCAAGAACGCTGCAATCTGACTAGCGATGGTTCTTTGCGTGGGTTCGAGTCTGAGATTCGGCGAATGTGGATATGTGAGAAAGCTTGCCAGTAGCTTCTCGTGGGTCGGTCGTTCTTTTCGCGGATTTCCCGGTTTCTTCCTCCACCATTAATACTGGCCGCCATCTATAGCCTATCAAGTGCTGAAAAATGGCGTTAAGCCCAAAAAACAACAAAACAACAACAAAACTAGCGATGGAAGCAGATGAAGGTGTTTGAAAAGCTTCTCGTGACTTTTCTTCCTCAGGCATCAGTGGGGCTGCCTCTGTCTTGACCGCTGCGGGTGGTAGTGCTGGCGGTAGTGCTGAAGGACTTTTCATCATGTCTTAAATTCTTTCAGAGTGAACTAAGCTGTTTTGTATAAATCTTTCTGGTGAAAGAGTTTCAGTCGTTGCAATAATTGATCGAACCGTTGCGGTTTTCCGTTTCGGATAATTCGCTGTGATCCATCAACGATTACTGTTCGTATTGTAACTGGAACATCTCAGTCAAAGAATGGGAAGTAAATTTAGAGTCCGTTGTTCTTGCCATCGATGGTATTCCATTCATCGTTTTTAAGATACTAAAGTCACTTTTCGTCGTCTAAGATCTTTTGATTCCGAACAACCATCCTCCCAGGAGTAATCCCAGCGTTCCAAATACTCATTTTAGCAAGGATCGTCCTATTGTTCCCATCAATGGTTATGACAAGGATAACATTTCTCGTTGTTGCACCAACATCTTTCTCTTTTGACTATAGAGGCTTTCTTTTAGACCATTTGGAGATGAACGTGTCGTTGTTTGGCTGAGCATTCTTCCTGATGTTGAGACGATGGTATCGTGCCTTTCAAGTCATTCAGACAACATTCCATCACGGAATCGTATCGGTGCCGTCTTTGGAGACATATTTAATGAGTTTTTTTTCTCTCTCATGGGTGGGGAACCATTGAATAGCAAGGACAACATGTCCACATGTTTGGCTAAACGATTAGGCAGTCTTTTTCTTTTTTCTTTTCCTTTTTGGACAGAAGATGATGGAGGTGAGCACTTCTTGGAGCGGACATCTTTGTGCGGTTAGGAACACAAATGTACTGATCCCTATTGTTTGCCTCAGGTCTTTGTTATCACCGAATGAGTCTTTACTTCGTATCCACTTGATAACAGGCAGCACACGTGGAAGAGTTCGCTAAGGAGAGTTCTTGCTTGGATAAATTCTTCAAACATTGTAACATGCCCGATCTGTCTTGGACTTTGATTTTTGGGGCAGGTACTTTTTGAGTAGCTGACACTGCTGCTAAAAAGGATGAATGTGTCATTGTTGGAGGAGAATTTTTTGAGACGCTCTTTTGCGGGTAAAAGCTGTTATCTGGGGACTTTGCTTTTTTTTCTGAGGTTAGGACCTGGTCTTGACTCCGATGCTATTTTTCGTTTTCTTCTTCTGGGTACGTCTGGGAGTGGCTTTTGTCTTGGGGAGGACTTTGGGAGCGTCTGGATCCCATTTTAAGAAGGATCGAATGATAACACTTCTAGAAACTAGAGAACTGCTACCTTCAGATTTCAAAATGATTTGCCTTTTGGTTTGAGAGTCAATATCAGGATCGGCCAGTTGCGTCACGGCTACTTTGTTTCTCTAAAAATGTTTGTTTTGATGTGGAATCTGAATGCAGTAATTGACGTACTGTCACCGTAAACCATCGTAATCCTTCTTTGAGAATGGCTTCTAAAACACGAACAGATTTGATGAAGATTTTTTTGTAACTGATACCGTAAAAGGCACGATTCAATTTGACTGGTAGATGGGACTGACGAGACGTCATGTTGACCCTGTGTGAGACAGATCCAAAGTCACTGAGGTTTTATAGATGTTTTTGGTGGTTGTTAAGTCGATGACGTGGACCTTTATACGACAGGCCCTCCATCTTAGCACCTGTGGTGAAACAGATGGGAATAAAATCGCTAATAATCAGTGGTAGTGGGCTTTAAATCCACGAGTAAATAGTCATGTGTAGTTTGGGTGGTATCATCGTACGCATAAGTCATCTAAGGCGTTCTTAACTGTTTGGCTAAGACTTGCACTTGCGATTTATCTAGGACTTTTAAAGAAGACAACGTAATGAGCATTGAGACTGAAGATGCGATGGGCTTTACAACTTTGAAACAAATTGTGGATAACGTAAATGACACTGGCATTGAGATGATGCCCTTTACGCGTAAACCATAGTTTAATTTCATCTTCTTCTACTCTTATCATGTCGTCAAAGATGACCAAATAGTTTTTTTGCTGGGGTTAGACACAATCACGTCGTCTTCCCCAGGGCTGCCTTCCACAAACACGATGCAATCACCTTCACCTTTTTGCAGACGGCTATACACCTACTATCACTCTTTGTAAGAAGACACAGTCCGTTGAGGTGGACTATCAATCAAATAATTTTTATGTTCGATCAAAGGTTTGATAAATTCGGTTTTGCTTGAATCTCTTGGTCCGGTAATGTTCATTTGAAAAGGATGCTGAAGATATAAAGCCTCCCACCTGTTCGTCGATGCCATTAAAAGTGAAGGGAGAGAGAGAGAGAGAGAGAGAGAGAGAGAGAGAGAGAGAGAGAGAGAGAGAGAGAGAGAGAGAGAGAGAGAGAGAGAGAGAGAGAGCAGAGACAGTAGAGGTAGCCACAGTAGTGTCGGAAATGTCACTTTCATTTTTGACACGAATATAGACAAGACAAGGGTTTTTATACTTTTTTCAGGACATGTTTATTGTCATCTCTATACAATATTTTTTTGTGATCAAGATATGGTGTGCTAGGGACAGTATGTAATGTTCTTAGAGTCTCTATCATCCTTGCCACAGTCACACAATTATCCTCCTGGAATGGTCTTTTGGGGATGTCGATGATGGTTCTGTCCTGAAGAGAGTGGGTTTCCTCGACGACGGGCTCTTCATCTTCTGGTACTGTCACTAACACAGGGTTATAAGTTACTTTTTTCATGAAGATTTAAAGACACGATTACAAATCTTGGGCATAGTGTGCCACTTCTTTAGTCCAAGCATCAAATACCCATTTTTCCCGTCACGAACATTGTTTCAGAGAGGGTATAAGTCATACGTTTACAATCGGTAAAATAAGCACCCGTCAAACTCGTACACGATCTTTGGATTTTTTAAGTCCCAGTCATACACTGAATGGCCAATGGCCTTTTCACTTCCTCCGTTGCGAGCGTGTTGGATCCATTTGGTATTCTTGTCGCATAAGTAATGTAACCAGCGTAAAAATTTGACAGAGTATTGACGTTTGCCAAAATTTTGGTCGTTTGACGACTGATAACGGCCACGGTATTCTCGGGTATGAATCGTAACGGGACCCTAAGGAATACGCTTTGTGCAAACGTCTTTCAAAGGATCGATCTCCTTCTTTCCCTATGAACAGTTCTCGAAGTTTTTTTTATTCACAGCAACGCCGTGAAATGTAAACGTTGGAACGATAATTTTTTTAACACTTTTTCCTGAAAGTCTAAGGGGCCCGAGGTTCGAGTCTGAGTAGTAGTGCGCCTTAGGCAAATGATGTAGAACAGTGTGTTGATTGGCTTTGGCATCAAAAAGGTGCGGGAAGTAGCCGTTGGCCATTTCTGTCATTCCAAACGTTTTAGACATTCAGCTCAAAGGCATGAAAAAAGTAACTCAGTAAATAATAAAACTTCACTTGTCTCACTTGCATGGAAATAATTTTGACTTCCTTCAAAGTCACATTAGGACGTTCGGTACTTTGTTCCGAATAGTATTTGAGAAGAAATTGTCTATCGTATCAACATAAATTATGAGCCATCACCGTGACATAGTGATCACAATCTCCGTAATTGTTCGATATCTTCTTGGCTCCAGATCTCATCGAAAGGAATAAGATCCTTTGGGCGAAATCTGTCAGTGTGTTTCGTCTACGAAATATGTTGTTTTTTTTACATCCACCAGGAATCTTGCTATAGTGAGGGCAATGAGTAAAGATAGCATTCGTGTTCCATGTTCAAATGTGACTTCTATTATTTCCTGGACATACATGAGCCTTGATATTATTTGAATGTATGCCTTGTACACAAGTAGGGAACAATCTCAGGAGTTGACAAGCACTTTCCTGCTGTAAATTGCGTCTTCAAATGTTGTTGTTAACAAGCTTAACTGACAATAGTAAATTGACAAGCTGGGCAATGCACTTGTTCTAGTCCAGACAGGGTTTAAAGGCCAAACATTCCTCACATTTCGATCCACAATGCTTGTGCTGCTCTTGAGTGTTAAAGCCATATTCACATTTTTCACAGCAATAACCGTATCTCAGGAATCCGGTGATGCTGTCAGTGGTATCCATGTTCGTCCCACAATGATGGCACGGGCTAAACACACCTGGTTTTTAAGATCAACAATTTGAACAATGCGATGTTTTTTCACCAATAACAACTTTTTGCGTCCCGTATCATGGGAAAGAGATACGTGGGTCATGAACAGTGCCAAAAGAGACAAAGATCAAGATGCCTGTTATCATTGTGAAGAGAGAGGAAATTGGTCTTCAAACTGACCTAAGAACCAATAGGAGAAGAAAAAATAGAGTTGTCCTCTGCAAAGGAAGAACCACGAACGTTCTGCAAGAGGAGAAACATAAGGCGAGTTAAACGTGAGGTAGAATAGGAGGAAAAACCTGTGAAAGTGAAGATAATCAGAAAAAAGAGAGTGAAGCAAAAAAAAACACATAAGACGTATATGAAATCTTTAAAGTGTTATATTGTTTGTGAATTGGAGTGTAAAATTTGCACCAGAATAGACGGTACAGAAAAAAGTAAGTGTCTCATGTTTTGATGTTTAGAATAAGGGTCTATACCTATGCACTCCAATCAAGTACATAATACGGTTAAAAAGAAATGAATTTTGAGTTTTCATTGATTGAGGCAAAACAAATACCATCTCTTTTCGAAAGAAATAGGTGGCCCTGAAAAAGACCGTTGGGTGTTTGTTTTCGTTAAAGAAACAAACTCAGGTACAAGAAGCAATCAGCTTTAACTACCTTTAGCCTTTGCCTCGGCCAAGGCCAACTTCTGGAACTGCTACCGTCGATGATTGGTAGAAATGGCTGGGGCTGGTATCTCAGGTGTAGTAACAGGGTTAGGTTATTCGGGTAGGTCTTTTTCTCTTGGGTTGTAATAAAGAAGTTAGAACTGTTAATTGATCGGACTTATATATTTTCACAATTCTAGGATAAATGTTTGAATTTTCTTCGCAAGCCGTAAGTCCTATTTCATATTTTTACCTTTTTCAACATGTATTTTTAGGGAAATAAATTATTTGTGTTAAAACTTTGAAAGCTTTTTGTCTTCACTCTTTTCCTTTGTTGCTTATGAACGACTCGATACGTAACAGTTACACCAAAGTCACTACGGCCTTATTGCATTGAAACACTTAAATCAACACGGTTTGGGTCAGTAAAAACTAAATCGTCTGTATGATTAAAAGGTTCATCTATATCAACAGACCTCTGTAACATATTAACACCCCAAAGTATTAATCATGTGAAGTCAGGTAGTTTTTTTCCAACTTTTTAAATACTGTAATAACGAGCTTGAAGAAGACTTCGAGGTATGGGCAAGTGAGCCAGAACTCGATCACTCAGCTGAGAGTTCCATTCCCTTGTATTAAAATATTTGGGTTACACATCAACAGAAAGAAAAGGCTATATCAGCTACAAATCCATGGAACACAAACAAGCATGCAGACCCTGAAAATATTTTAGGCTGCCAATTTACCATCTGACAACTTAATTAAAGCAAGAGACAAAATCTTTCTTTTAAAAAAAATCTATATGAAAGTAACCAATTAATGTTAACATATATTCTCAGTTCATTAATTATACGTTAGATTGATACATGAAACCTGTCCTAAACCTGTGCAGTTCTTTCTAATAATATACCTAATCTAAGACATTAGCATTTAAAAAGATCTGAAACATTGTTATCATTCTAGCAATTCTCCGATGAAATAAAACATTACAACTTATGTCACGATCACAATGAGCATGGAGGAAAGCTTCATTTTTATATGAAAAGAAAACAAAAAGTTATCATCGCATAAGTGCAACTTATGTGAACAATGATTAGCCCCGTGTTGCCCTAAATGTTGTTTGAGTGAATATTGTAACCATTAACATTGCGACACTTGTACCTGA
Source organism: Potamilus streckersoni (assembly GCA_016746295.1). NCBI lineage: Eukaryota > Metazoa > Mollusca > Bivalvia > Unionida > Unionidae > Potamilus > Potamilus streckersoni. The sequence continues at coordinate 2,701,980 of JAEAOA010002091.1, forward strand.
CTAGGACAGTGACCTCGGATTCTAACTGTAATACCAATGACAATTAAATAGCAAGTTCCAATACGCATGAATATTGTTTCTCGACAAACGCTAGCAGTTAAAAAGAAATGAAAAGTTTACAGCTATCCAGTGTTACCTAACATATAGAGTTTAACGTCACATAATCATACAAAAAGTAAACGTTTATATACTTAAAAATTGTTTTGTAATTCGAAATTCTGATTTTTCATCTTTATAAATTGGGTCTACAAAAGTATGTTGTTTGCCAGGTAACCAAGAAAATTCATTCAGTTGTGTCTAGTATCATTTTGGTAAATATATACATACAATTCCACATATTGCCAAGAAGGCTGATGGTAATGTGTCAATTTAGAGGAAACCATTTCTCTTGGTTAATCTTAATAATCAAGGATATTTTTTGCTCGTGTTTGTTGCCTGTTATTTCAACTATTTAGTTATCTACTCTATCAAGACTGTTTCCAGATGGCATAATGCAAATTAAGTCATTTTGTTAATATTTTATATAATTTGTGTTAACTGCATCTTTATTGCAACATCATTTTTGGAAAAATAACTTTTTTAAAATTAAGTTTGCTTCGACCTCCAAAATAATTTATAAAATAGCATATTTTTTTTTCTACATACAAAGCTGGATGCAACGAAAGAGTGCCGCCCAGTATTTCTATAGTGTCATCTATTGGGAAGATGACTCATCATGATCTCTTGTTATATATCAGCTGAAGTTGTATTATACATGTCGTTGTCTGGGGCTCTTATCAGTTGTAAACAGTTCATTGTATATGTTGGATAATTTATCATTCAGTCCATCGGCTCATTTCGGTGCCGTGCACACAAATTAAATTTGTGTGATGGTGGTGACGATGAGTGGGTTGATAATGGTGGTGGGTGGGGAAGAATACTGTGAGCTTATTACTGCATATAACATGGCACTCTAACGAATATGGTTTCACTTTACCAACATTTTATATAATTTTTGTTTGCCTTTTTTTCATTTAAGTCATGTATTTGGTCGTATAGGTGCAGCGCTTCACATATCTTCCGATGATGTTGCATACTGTGTTCCTATTACTATGGTATGGGGACACCTTACCATGGAGAAATGACTAGAGAGAATTTGTTTGCTTGGGTTATAATATCGGGGTAAATGGGTAGTATGGAACTGGGGTCAAACGAGAGTGAAATCCCATTTTCAGCTAGATCATCATCCATATTTGACGCGTTCAGATACGATAAATAATGATTTTAGGAACGAATATCCGTGAAAAAAAGGTGTTCCAGGTTTTGTACGTCTATGGATTTCCGCCTGTCCGTTGTATCAGTACATTTGACTTCAACGTGTACGTGGCAAGAGGTCGAAAGAAGGACTATATGTCTCATTGTTCTGTGCAACATTCATAAGGGACTAGTCCACTCACGAACTAAATAAAATGCCATTATTTTTGATAGGATTAAAACATATTGTTGATTATAATGAAAATTAAACGTACAGGTCATTCTTGTCGAAATTAGGTAGATTAAATTATGGTGATTGGCTCGCTTCCCGTAGTGTACGGAGAGGGTCGTAATCACAAATACCATTTTACCACGTGGGTAATGAATCATACTGCATTCTTTTCATTTCTTTCTAAAAAGTTTGCTTTGCTGTCTTTGGGATTTTTAAATAATAATACTAAAATTCTCAGACAATATTTTTGATCTTTCTATCACTTATTTATTTCTGTTTTCAAAACAAGCGTTCTTATTCTGAACTTTGATCCGTTTTTAAAAAGAGGTTTTATATCATGATAGAAAAAATTAAATTACCGTGACAAATTAACAAGCTTGAAAACCAAAAATTACTATATTTATTTTAATAAATGCAAAAGAGAATTGCTGTTTGTTTTAATAAAAACTATCACTGGTGACTTTACAAACATCTAATTAAAAACGTAAAGGGACACGGGGTCATATATTGAATTGGCCTATCAGTGAGGTCATCTAAATATGAAAATTATATTTGAAAAACGAAGACAATCAAGAATCGCTAGCCTTTGCTTGTAATATAATTGAGGTTCCCTCTACACATTGAGCTACAAGGTTTATGGGAAAGTGAAAAAATTCGTGGGGAGATTATGACAAACTTGCAATTATCACTTATCGAACATAGGACTAAAAAATCTACATACGTCCGGTAACCAGGCTATTTTGGCTAAGCTGAACTGGTATAAATAGAATATAATCCAGGATAAAGAAAAACGGTAAATATGCTAAAATTTAAATTAACCTTTGTTTGTAATGAGATATTTGTAAAGACATGAGAATTTTATTTTATATCATTCAATGCCTGAATTATTTGGATTTTAAAAATGAGACAGTGCATATAAAGTATCCCGTTTATTGATAGGAAAGAAGTTATATAAGACTGTAATAAAACTCGTAAAGTCGACATGATATGAAGATTCGGCAAATAGTTTACATAGTTTTAGTTCAACAACAACAACAAAATAAAAACAGCACACGCACACACATAAATACACAAATGTATGTCTAGCCCATAATTCAGATTGTCCATATATATTATATAAGTATATAACCGCAAATTAAAAAAATACAATAAATATCTTCATAAAAGAAGATTGAAAACGATGGGATCAGTAGATGAGCTGTTATTATGTCAGTAGAACTTAATAACAGCTCATCTTTTAATCCCATCGTCGTCAATCTTCTTTTATGAAGATATTTCTTGTATTTCTTTAATTTGCGGTTATATCATTTTATACGGAATATGAGGGGGCGATATGCAGAGCACTATAATCCAAATAGGTGTCAGCTGTTTGAAATATGTTGCGAGATGGTTCCATGAGATGAAATTAATATAACGGTGGGAAAAAAAAGCATTGACGTCAGTGACATTTCTTGAACAATTGTTAATTAATTCGACGCTAATCTGGGTCAGTTTAATATGATACATAACTGCAACACACACCCACGCACCCCTATACATATATATATATATATATATATATATATATATATATATATATATATATATATATATATATATATATATAAAGATACAAACAGACAGACAACTGACTAATTATTCCTGACTTAGAAACAGCAATTATTATGTTGAACATACTGCAATATTTTGTATTTCAAATTCAACACCTTCCTTATTGCTCGTTATTCTGAACTCTTGGTTGCATATTACACTGGAATTATGGATAAAACAAGCGCATATTTTACAGCTCAGTCTGCACTGCAGTCATCCATATATTTCAGAAAGGAAAATAGAAAATCACATTCTTACTTCCAATTGCACATAAATCGGCATGGGTGGAATACAACATCCATGAACAAACTTCTTAATAACAATCCTCTAGTTGAAGCTATGCATCCATCAGTCAGAAGAAATTGAAGAAATTAAAATGTAACATTTTTCCAGGTAATCTTTATCTTGTCGTTCAAAATGTTTACTTTAATCTTAGCGAGCTTATCTTCCTAAGTTTCCACAAGTTTTGTGCGCAGTTCTTTATATTAGATTACATAACTTTACATTTTACAAGCATCAAAAGCCAGTATTGTGCTAACGTGCCAGTAAACACGGGAACAAACTATATTAATAAGGATAGTAAACTAAAAGCCATTAAGATATGATATGACATGCCCTTGAGAATGGAAACTATAAGCCATTTGCGTCTGAAAAAAAACCCCTATAAAATGATTGTGGACAGTAATAACGATTAGTACAAATACTTAAATAGAGAGCGTCTGTCTGTCTGTTGTTGTCGTTGTGGGGCTTAACGCCATTTTTCAGCACACGATATGTATGTATGTATGTATGTATGTATGTATGTATGTATGTATGTATGTATGTATGTATGTATGTATGTATGTATGTATGTATGTATGTATGTATGTATGTATGTATGTATATGTCTGTCTGTCTTACTGTATGTATGTATGTATGTATGTATGTATGTATGTATGTATGTATGTATGTATGTATGTATGTATGTATGTATGTATGTATGTATGTATGTATGTATGTATGTATGTCTGTCTGTCTGTCTGTCTGTCTGTCTGTCTGTCAGTATGTATGTATGTATGTATGTATGTATGTATGTATGTATGTATGTATGTATGTATGTATGTATGTATGTATGTATGTATGTATGTATGTATGTATGTATGTATGTATGTATGTATGCATGATGTATGTATGCATGCATGTCTGTCTGTCTGTCTGTCTTTCTGCCTATCTGTCTGTCTGTCTTTCTTTCTTTCTTTCTTTCTGTCTGTCTGTCTGTCTGTCTGTCTGTCTGTCTGTCTGTCTGTATGTATGTATGTATGTATGTATGTATGTATGTATGTATGTATGTATGTATGTATGTATGTATGTATGTATGTAAGCATTTGCGTCTGAAAAAACTACAGAATGATTGTAGACAGTAATAACGATTAGTACAAATACTTAAATAGAGAGCGTCTGTCTGTCTGTTGTTGTTGTTGTGGTCTTAAAGCCATTTTTCAGCACAAGATAGGTTGTATGTATGTATGTATGTATGTATGTATGTATGTATGTATGTATGTATGTATGTATGTATGTATGTATGTATGTATGTATGTATGTATGTATGTATGTATGTATGTATGTATGTATGTATGCATGCATGTCTGTCTGTCTGTCTGTCTGTCTGTCTGTCTGTCTGTCTGTCTGTCTGTCTGTCTGTCTGTCTGTATGTATGTATGTATGTATGTATGTATGTATGTATGTATGTATGTATGTATATGTGTGTGTGTGTGTGCGTGCGTGCGTGCGTACGTACGTACGTACGTACGTACGTACGTACGTATGTATGTATGTATGTATGTATGTATGTATGTATGTATGTATGTATGTATGTATGTATGTATGTATGTATGTATGTATGTATGTTTGTAAGCATTTGCGTCTGAAAAAAAAACCTATAAAATGATTGTGGACAGTAATAAGTATTAGTACAAATACTTAAATAGAGAGCTTCTGTCTGTCTGTCTGTCTGTTGTTGTTGTTGTTTTTGTGGGGCTTAACGCCATTTTTCAGCAAAGATAGGCTGTATGTATGTATGTATGTATGTATGTATGTATGTATGTATGTATGTATGTATGTATGTATGTATGTATGTATGTATGTATGTATGTATGTATGTATGTATGTATGTCTTTCTCTCTGTCTATCTGTCTGTCTGTCTGTCTGTATGAGCAGCAGGAGGAGCTGAGCGGACCAAATTATTTCGGTCAACAAACCCCTCTATCCAAAAGAGTCAGCCTAAAAGCTGCCGTTCATCATTCTGAGATTAAAAAAAACTATCTGATGTATATAGACACCCCCAAAAAATGCAAAAAATCAGGGGTACGGGGGTGTTACCCATGTCGGTGACCCATGAGAGGGGCTGAGCTTGTGGTCAAAAAAGTCAGCTGAAAATTTACAATTAATAAATCGGCGGTTTTATAATATGGATGTAAAATCATCAGCAATTTCAGAAGCGCCATCTACTAGATTCGCCAGAGAAAAACTTAAAACAATCAATAAATTTTTACCTGTTCATGAACGTCTGAAAGAAAAACTACAAGAACGTCAGCAGGCAATGACTGATCTTTAAGAAGGAAATCAACAAACGTTCGCGCCGATTACTGCAGGTGTAAAAACTACATTATATGGCGATCCGGATGATGCATTTCGCACTGATGAAAAACCGATTGTCGATTTACTCAAGGAGATATCCAAGAATGTCAAATCAGCATCAAAACAAACAACAGTAGCAGGACAACAGACTGATAATTCATCGGAGGATAAAATGAAAATCCATCGTACAAGGTTTACTGATGATTTATTGAGGGAAGTCGAGAGCACTGATTTGCTAGATTTGCATCATCTCGCCGTGGATAAATTTACTAACAGGCAGAAATTTCTTACAGAAAAAAACAAGAATTACGCAAAAAAAGACAAAGATTTTTTCGATGCAATATTTAAACTAAAAACTAACAAATTCAATATTGATAGAAACAGTGTTGATTATGCAGTGTACATAGGCGAAATCGACAAGCTGTACGCAGGAAATACAAAAACTTTTACTAAAGGAAAAGGAAGAGGAAGAAAGGGAAAATTACCGCCAGAACCTTCGAGAGAAACGCAACTGCAACAACAGTCGATGTATTCAGTTGCAGAACAACAACCACAGTAGGATACTTTGGATTATTTATTAGCTCTAGATCAACAACCAGTAGTTTTAGGTCCAAAAACTAACGGGAGCGGAATAGCGCCGATTACCAGATCGACTTACCATGACTCGCAGATATGCCCCGACAGCCTCGTCAGAGATGTCTCTCGGCTAGAAGTTCTTATAGGAGGTAGAAAAGCGGGAAATAATTCCATTGAAATAATTAATGAATCGGCTGATATAGCTCAGCGGCTATTTCAGAATAGAATAATTGATCTCCATACGTACAGAGAATTTATCGACGATTTAATGGAAGATAGTCATTACCGCGGATATTACAGCGACTGAAACGCAAGTGATTCTATAATTAGAATTCCAGCGATTTTACAATAAAGAATGATCATACACTACAATCATGACAAACCAGTTCAAGTGTTTGTAGTAAACTCGCGTCTTCCAGTATAGAAAACGTTTTACGGCGAAGGACTTGGAGATACTATACTAGGTTTCTTTACAAGAATGGCTCCAAAAGTAGCACCTTTCGCTAAGCAAGTAGGAATGAAAGCTATTGGGCTAATTGGCGATAAAACACTCGGTGCTGTAGGAGATGTAGCCGGTAAGGCATTTTCCTTCGTGAAAGATAAAGCGTCGTTGCTGATGAAGTCTATATTTGGAAAAAAACAAAAAATTCAACTACCTTCTACGGAAAATATGCCACCAAAAGTGAGCAAGGCTATAAACTCAGCACTACAAGAAAAAGCAGCTTCGTTGATAATGAACTCTCCAGAATTAAATCTATCAAACGCTGTATCTGGAAGCGGACTTCGAAGAGTGCGACGGCGATAAAAATATTAACGCGAGAATTATTTGTAATTCCATAATTGAAAATAAAAACGATTAGTATAAAAAATGTCATTTAAGAAGATTATCGACATTGCATTTGACATGGAAGCACCAGTGCCTAAAGATGATTCTGTCGGAAATTATCAATACTTCGCCTACAGAGCAATTGAGCCAAACTCCAGAGGAAGAATTGACTTACAAGTTCAGGATAAAAGTAAATATTTCTTGCCGTGCGAGGCATATATCGAAGTTGAAGGAGAAATTCTGCTGAGAAATGGAAATCCTTATCCAGCAGAAACTAGAGTTGGATTTGTAAATAACGGAATTATGGCGTTGTTCGAAGGTGCAAAATATACCATCGATGGAAATGATGTAGAATCGATAAACAACAATGTTGATATTGCTACGACAATTATTGGGTTAGCCAGATATTCTGACGATTATACAAGATCCGCTGGACCATCCATGATGTTTGTTAAAGACAATTCCGACAACGCTGATGTAACTCAATATACACTTCGACGGTTAAAAAATGCTGCAAATGATGCAGATGTCAGTCCAAACGAGGCTGTCGTGGGTGTTAATCCTAATTACAATCTAGGACAAGCAATCCGAAATGGAATGCTAAAAGGACAACGAAGAAGATTTTCATGCGCTATTCCACTTCATCATATATTCGGATTTTGCAGAAATGTCAGAAAAGTTATCTACGGCGCTAAACACACTGTTGTGCTAAATAGAAGAACTGACGATAATAACGCCATCTGGAGAATTCTCGCTAACGCTGCGGCAGCAGCAGACGATGACGGTATGGTTGTAATATCTAAACTAATCTTATGGATGTCAGTGCTAACTCCATCCCTCGCAGTTAATCAGCGACTATTGTCATGGATGGAAACTGGAGCAAGTAGTTTGATAAGTTGGTTAAACACCACCACGGATACTTTTGAAACTAATCAGACTGAATTTACTTGGAATCTTCCAGGAAAAAGAGGAATTTCAGCGCCGAGACATATCTTCGTGGCATTGCAAATCAGAGAAAGAATGAGCTGCTGTACAACAAACTTGCTCGCATATGATCTTTGATCGGTTAGATGTAACTGAAGTTTCACTCAGAATAAACGGCCAACAAGAACCAGCTGAACCTATAAAATTGAGATCTAACAACGGTGACAACAACGTTGCTCGAATATACCATCAGCTGTTATCCTGCATGGGTCGTGATCAAAATGTAGACACTGGACTACAAATATCTCAATACGACTTTCAGACATTGTATCCCATCTATTATTTCTCACTGGAACATCTCGACTTGACAAAAGAATCCGTCGTCGACATAACATTCAATGCGTTAGTGAGAGAACCAGGTGGTGGTTACAGAGCAATCGCGGTTATTCTTAACGACAAGTCAATGCACATCGAAGGAATTGGTGGTCAAATGAGACTCGTTGATGCGCCGGTAGAAAATCTCTGACGTGAGAATCACCAGTGTTTTTAATTGAAAATACAACATATCTACAATAAAAATGACATATAGCACTATCACTGTTCAATTGACCGACGGTCAGATTAAAAAACTTAAATCAGCGTCTACAAAACAATGCGGAGTTTCAATAACGTTGAAACCAGTTCAAATGGCCGGTGGATCTCATAAACTATCGCTGACAAACACTCAGATGAAACAATATAATGCTTCATTAGTAGATGGTAGAGGAGTTCGACTTGATTTTTCAAAAGCTGCCGTCGCAGATATGGTACAAAACGGAAGAATATTTCCAATACTAGCAGCACTTGTTCCAGCCGCAGTAGCTGCCGCTAAAGCTGCAGCATTAGGTGCTGTTGGCACAGCCTCCGGAATAGGTTTGAAAAAAGCTCTAGGACAAGGATATATGCGACGAGGTAAAAAAAAACAAGGTGGAGCAATTCTTCCATCGTTGATGCTTCCGGGGCTCATTGCAGCTCTTCCAACATTAGCTAAAGCAGTAGTGCCAGGAGCTTTCAAAAAAGCCACAGGGCAAGGATATAAAAAAGGGAAGAGGGTTTTACCTACCAGGAACTCCTCACTCGTTTTACAAAGGGAAATAACGCCGATGTCCAATTTTGATCTCATCGAGGCGGTGAAAAAACTAAAAATAAAAGATTTTAGAGGAGTTTTCATGCGTGATCAACTACCAGCATCACCGATGAAAAACGCTGGTGTTGGAAACACTGGTGTTTATAAAGAAACCGGAATTATTAATCTAGATAATAATAAAGGAAACGGCACTCACTGGGTTGCTTACGCTATTGATCCCCGTAGTATTGTTTATTTCGATTCATACGGATTAGCACCACCGAAAGAATTCTTAAAATATATCTCCAGAATTCCAGCACGGCTTTATTACTCTACGCTACCGACTCAGAAATTAACCGATCCGCCGATATGTGGCCAAGAAGTATTAAACGTCCTCGGGAAAATATCTAAAAATCCTAATAAACCACCTCACATTGTCGTTCATGAATACACTTCTGGGAAAACTCACCCAATTTAGAAATCTGTAAGATTGTACAATAATGGTTGATATTTGGGGAAGACCGCATAAAGCAATCAAAGGAAAAACCAGTATTGATGCCAAAGAAATAACTAAATTAGTCAAAGATGAAATTGCCAAAACGTTAAACGTGGCAAATGTTGATCCTGGTGAAATAGCTGTATTTGAGAACAATCATGGTAAATTGAAAACTAGCAACGTTTTTCTAAACGATCTGATAATGAAAAATACTACTGCGACAGATAATTCCATAGCGGTATTCAAACAAGGAAAATTAGAGCCGAGTTCTATAATCATGTCAGACCTTACTGAAAAATTCTACAGTCTTGATCGATTTTTGAACGATTTTTTAGGATTTCCACGTCAGCATCTTCGTGACGTGCATATCATAAGAATTAAAGCCACAATCGATAATCACGAATTGCTAAGAACTGAGTTTGATGCTCACATGACAAAATTTAACGAACAAAAAGTGTTCAAAAATCTAAATGAATTAAGAACGGAATATACAGAACATATAGCTAAATATACCGAGCACGTAAATCAATTTGCTTCATTACAAAGAAATCTTAACAGAATCGACAACGTCGTTGAAAAGTTTTTTGATAAAAAAAATGTCAAACCTGTGGATGTTAAAATTATTCTTCCCGACATCGTTGAAAAAACGGATAAAATAAAAGTTTCTCATTCAACCGACCAGATTAAGCAAATCGTATACGTTGTTAAAACTGGTGAATTAAGTTGGATCGTCAACGGAATAAATGAATTAATTGATCCTTTTAACGTCATCGCTGGTGGTTATCCACTCGGTTATTATCGACTAACTATCGTGACTGACAAACAGATTAACATTAGAGGAGCCGCACGTGATGGCTCTGTATTATGCAGAGGTGTTAACACAATCATGTACTACTCAAATAACAACCTTGACGTGGATGTTGTCAAATTCATATTCAACCTGGATAACATAGCGAACACATTTAAATATCGATATGTAATAGAATATCTAAGTAGTTGATTTAAAAACGCTAAGTATTTTAGAGAACGCTAGCGTTTTAGAAATACTAGTATTTCTTATAATGAATAAATCTACTGAAAGTATTTACAATGCTAACAATTTCAGATACGACACCGTCAAAGAATATTCAGCGAAACTTAAAACACTCGCTGATGAATATCAAACAAAAATAAAAAAATACCAACGCAGAATTACAGCCATCGACGTTACAGTTTATTCAGTTTCTGGATTCCTTGCAGGAGCTGGAATAATATTATCTTCAGTTACTATGATAGCACCGATCGCTATCCCTATCACAATATCTGCGATGACAACAATCGCTGGAATTTCTACAGCGATCACTAAGAAATTATCATCGTGCGCACAAACTAAACTCGCCGATTATACGGCTAAATACACCACCGTGGAAAGCGCTTACTCAAGGATATCATCGTTAATTTCAGCGTCTCTCGACGAATCAGTTATCACCGCTGATGAATTTCACGCGATAACGGAGTTGTATAATTCCACGATGGTGAAAATTCAAATTGAAAATCCAAAATAACTACAATAAATGTCAGAAATTCAATTTCTCAAGCAGATATCCGACAATACATCGCCGAGACAAACTTCCATGATCTCAATATCGTCAAAGAAATCAGAATTTACCATTATATTTCCATCTCCGATTCCAGTCTACGAGATCGGGCTGGCTAAATTACGAGTATACAACAGCTGGCCTAATATCAGAGAAACACAATTTGGTAATCAACAACCTAACAATTCCTTGGTATTTGCTTATAAAAATAAACCAGATGGTACTCCAGATTGGAATACCGTCAGAATACCAGAAGGTTCTTATCAAATTGAAGCAATGTCCGAAGAATTCGCTCGCAGAATAAAATCGACTGTAGAACTGCAAGCAGTTCCCACGCAAGCAGTTCCCACGCAAGCGACTCCTGAAAGTTCTAGTACTTCTGACGAAAAAAACCCCGCCAATATCGATAGTCCCGCATGAACCAACGTTGTCGTCGACGATTGAAATCGCAGAAGGTTATTCCGTTGATATATACAACAGCTCAATAAGGACAGTATTAGGTTGGCCTGAAACTCCACCTGAAAGAGTTGACCCCATGCCAGAACCGGTAAAATCTGATTACACCACCGACACAATTGGACCTGAAAATCCATCGCGTAGTTACAAAAAATTTGAGAATTTAAATTTCTCAAAAATTTATCAGATAACAAGTGGGGATTTGCTTCCTTCCTTCGATGATTATATTCCTCCTCCGGGTAGTAGATTAATGAAGTGGGAAACGGCGAGTGTCATGCATGTCGAATTTAATCTAAATAATCTCTTTTTCAAGAATATGAATAATGATTTTAAACTGTTACTTCCGTCGTTGAGATCTGGTCTTCTCACAAAAGATGAGTTTATCAACGTAGTCGCTGCAGATAATAGAATTATCCACGACATGGAAACAGTTACCTCGAGGGTAATTAATGTCTACACTGATGAAAATTCCCCCATCTCAAGTACATTTTCCGCCGGAAAGTATCGAGAAAACATAAAAAACGACCCGAATTATAAATTTCCAGGATATAATCCAGATGAACTAAAACAAAAACTCGCCCTGGCCATCGACGAAGGATTTAATAACATTCATCAACGTTGGAAAAAAGTCAACCAAAACCAATCTACCTGACACACAATAATTCTCCAAACGGCGACGGCAAACATACATCCCCGGGCAACGTTAACATATCTAACGTAATATCGATCAATCTAACATGTAGTATCGTCCGAGGAAGTTATCAGATCAACGTGGAACAATCGAACAAAGCACATGCCGCTGACTTACTCTATTCCGCTGCGATAACATCTCCTCCGAGATTTTTGATATCTGACGATCCTACTAATCCAGTATACATGCGATGTCATAACGACCTTATCAACGAGATGAAATTTCGATTCACCGACCAAAATGGTGATTTAATTAACCTACGTGGAGAAGAAATAGTAATCAGTCTGTTTGTGAGGACATGATGACCTTCATCGTAAACGATCTTCATCCTAGAAATGCTAGCATTTCTTGCGATTCCACCAATTCAAAAAAAAAATAATGACCAAACATTATGATGAGTAACCATGACAAGAAATTTCATTAAATAATTTTATCAAATAACAATAAACGAGATTTATGGAGTTTTATCACAAAAATCTGACATAATTCCCGTGTGTAAAAAAACCCCAGCAATTGTGGTATAAATCCCGCTCGTTATTACCAAACATTATGTTTGGCTGATATTATCCAATAAAATTATTTATCATGATTACTCATCATGGTACCTTATCATTATTTTTATATATATATATATATTTGCAAATATATACAATGCCGAACCGAGCGCAATATTTATCACCGGAACAACAAGAGCAGATTATCGAATCACGGGGAAAATATAAAGTATCGGAAATAGCTCGCACGTACAAGATCGGACTGACCAGGCTGTATAAAATATGGGCCGACGCATTTGATAACGAGAAATTTCCAGCAGGACTCGCAGGCACTCAAGCTGGTCAAAATTTAACCAAAAAAATAAACGCCGTCAACGACGAGATCGCACAAGCACGTGAGAAATGTAAAGCATTACGAGAAGTACATCGTAAGATAACCGAGCGAGCAAAAAACCTCAAGGATCAATTACAAGAAAGACAGGAATCACTCAACAAGATGAATGGTGAGTTGCAGAGAAGGATCATTCTTGAAGATCGGTATAAACAAACGATCGATGGAATGCCGGACTACGATGCTATCATCGACGGACTAAAAAAAGTCGTGATGATAATGAAACCATCATCGACGATCTGACGTCGGAAATTGATGACCAATATGCTACCATCGACGATTTAAAATCTATGATAGCAGACAACGATGCAATAATTCTAGAATTGCAAAGCAATTCTCACGCTAGAAATGCTAGCATTTCTTGTGATTCTCATGAACTAAAAAAAATTGCAATGACGAAAACGCTAGCGTTTCTACAAGTGATTCTGACGAAGAGGAAATCGTTGGTGGTGGAATTGGAATCGCAAGAGATTCTCACGCTAGAAATGCTAGCATTTCTTGTGTTTCTGGAATCATGAATGATTCACGCTATGAAAAATATAATAAGACTGATCCATTGGATGAAGAGTTCACGCTATAAGCTTTTCAATCTCGTCAAGAGCATGTTTATTAGATTTTTCCTCATCGAATATCTCCTTGATGGAGTCCTCGATGGATTTAATGGTTTTACATACCGGGACGAATAATTCTATTTTGTCGCGATTTGCTATTACTGCTGCAGATCTAGCGTCAATGAGCAACTTGATTATACGCCATTCATTTCGGTGAGTTGGTCGTCCACGAGATCGTGTGTCAACGACGGATTTATACTCGCTGGTGATCCATGATGTGTTAAGGATGCTACCATCAGGGATATACTGTGCAATTTTATCAACTTGGTCACACAACTGAGCAATATTTTCGTCGTTCATTTATATTATATACCAAAAAATTTTTATGTTTAAATGTGAACTGCTAGCAGTTCCTACTTTGTATTTTTTACAATCCGTATTCAAGCAGTTCACTGAACGCGTGAAGATGATATCTTCCAATGAATTCTTTATGAGCTTCACAGAAATTATCGTACAACGCTTTCTTTCTGGCTGTTTTGTATTTAGATACATAATTTTGTCCTTGCTGAGTGTTGAAAAAATCTTTGTTAGACGCTATGTAATGATCAAGAAGATATTTTTCTTTTTCAATAAATATGTCAGGGTGATCTATCACGTCTATGTCGTACGATGGCATGTACCCGGGAGAAGTGTATAATTGTATAAGATTTTCAGCATTTTTTTGTGAATTTCCTCGATATTTTTTCGCAGTTGTGATAAATATTTGGTCATTATATAATAGTAAAAAATATTATATCTCTAATTGTTATATTTTCTCAAACATAAAAAAATAAATAATTGATGGTGATGAAATTCTTCGAATTTCTGGCGCTAGCGTGAGAATCACTTGTAGAAACGCTAGCGTGAGAATCACTTGCGATTCCAATTCCACTACTGGTACACGAAAGAAACCCAACATTTGAGTTTTTTTGAATACATCGAGTGACAAATATCGTCCGCGACGTATTTTATAGCTCCGCGGTAAATACCATAATGTTTTTCAGCGGAACACATCGATGGGAAGTACTTCTCTGATTCTTCTAGAGTTTTTCCGTCTGAAACTCCTATGATAGGTCGGCGATATGATAATTTAATCTTTGGTGCACTGTTGAGACAATTTTCTTGTTGAGTAATAACACGAAGATTTTCCAATCGATTATCGAGTTTATTTCTGTTTTTGTGATCTACAACTAAACCTAGTGGAATCGGTCCGTTAAAACACTCTTAAATAAACCTAGATAAATAGTAAGTTTTTTTCTTTCCATCAATGCATACGCTGATTTTTTTGTATCCTGTGTTATTGATGGAACCGAGATTTTTTTTATTTACTCGATGTCGGACAATACCATCTCGTGAAGCTTCGTAATTTGAGTAGATCGGATGAGAAATGAATGTTTCGATTCATTATATAATTACAGCCATAATTACGTGTTCAATTGTTTTTTTGTAATCTCCGGTGATAAAATCATTTTCGTTGAATGTTATTCCATACCGGTCATTGTAGTACTTGGCAAACGTTCTGAAGCGCTTCCCTCCACAATCTGCACATAATCTCGTCTTTCCTCTGATATCAACGTTACATATGATGCATTTTATCCAATCCGGAGGACTTTTTTAGCGTGTTGATTATGTGCTGCACAGTATTTGCCGACACAAGGCCGATTACATACTTCATCTCGTCGTTTCTGTAACCACGAACATCGGTTTGACATTTTATATAAACGGTAAATTAAATTTCCAATTGAAGATATATATATATATATATATATATATATATATATATATATATATATATATATATATATATATATATATATATATATATATATATATATATATAATGGAATATAATAATGCGATTCAACCGAATTATTCAAGATTTGATCTGGACGGAACGAGATATATACGGCAAGTATACGGTAGAACTGTGAGAGCAAAAGAAATACATGATTAAGGTGGTGCTTGTTACGTATTTTCTGTATTGTCGACCCCATATGATCACAGGATGACGGTGAAGCGAGCCGGACAGATACTATCGCAGATAGATTTTGGAACTCCGCAAAATCCAAAAAGATACATGATGGAAGTTTCACACTCGAGGAAAGAAGAAACTTCAAATTGTTATGAAATATATTTTTCATATATAGTTAGTGATAGTCGTGGAAGATCATTTATATTAGATAGAAATACATTACCGAGAGAGCTATTCGACGTTGAAAGTAACAAATATTACGCAGATTACTCAGATTACGCAGATTACGTAGATTATCAACGTGATACTGCGGTGTATGGTTTATATTCATTGCCGACGTTGAATGAAAATGAAGTTGAAATCGGCAGAATTCGCTAATGTGTGAATCACTCGTGATTAAAATTCGGTTTTTTTTCGTCCGATGTTGAGAATTGTTAATAATTCTACAATTGAAGATATATATATATATATATATATATATATATATATATATATATATATATATATATATATATATATATATATATATATATATATATATATATATATATTATGGAACATAATTATGATGTAACTCAGTCGAGGGGATTAAGAAATTTTGAAAATTTAACGATGGATTATCTTACTGAATATATGTCTAAAAAATTATCACGCATAGATGTTATAGAACCTACGAGGATTAGACGGCGATTTGATCTAGATGGTCCGATAAAACCATTAAAACATAAATCTCAGATAATTAATGGAATCAGGGAAGCAAAAAGATTTTATCGTGAAGATGGCGCCAGCTACGTGTTCTCGACGTATCTGACGAGTCGCGATGATTGTAGATTGACCATGGAACGCGCTCGGGAAATATTAAATAGGATGGTTTTTGACGCTGGACCACCATCACCACGGAATTCTATAAAATATACAATAGATTCATCATATTTAACATTTTATAAAGTTCCAACTGAACGTCAGCGAATAAATCGGCGAGTCGATGATATGTTAAGATTACTACTTGGAGGTGAACAAGTATAAACTGATGAACCTGATAAATCCTGGCGAATATACCATCATCAACGCAGGGTAACAGACGGTCGTAGAGGATTGTTTGTGTTAGATAGAAATACAAAACCAGGAGCGCTGGTTGGTATAGATAGCGGATATTATAATGTGGCGTATCCGTACAACGTTGTAATATACGGTATTTATTTAGTGCCGAATCCAGTTGAAAGAAAAGTTGGTGCAATGCGATTATCAACTACGTTAAATTGCGTTGCTGAGCAAGTTATTAAATATTTTGAAAATTCCAAACGAGGTAATGGATTGACTGAACGAAGGAAGAATATTATCGCCGCGTCGAATAATCGTGTTGGGGACTCTGGTGCTACCAAAAAAGATATCATCGAGTTGGAGAAAAAACTAAAAGTACCGATTATCGTTATGATACTGCCAGATAGGGTGTTTTATGATTCCGGTCTCTATCGATCTAACGGAAGAAAATCTATAGTAATTATAGACCATAATTTTCACGCCTGGGGAATCAATGACGGTGATTTTCCTTCGAATAAAACCGTTAGATACTACACCGGCAACATGTTTGATTGGATTAAATCAAATATGCGAGATGTTCCAGTCAACGTTTGGTTATTTAAAGATGGTAATGATGAATACAATCAATTCGTTACATCAAAAGGAGAAATTTACAGGGATAGACATCTTCAGGAAAGAATGGAAGAATTAGCTAGTCGATATATCAGCGATAATCTCGCTATTGAAAAATTAACTCAAATAAGCTTTTCTACTGAATCTATTGCTTATCAAATAACTAAAGAAAGAAATTCTTGGGCGCCGACTAAGAAAAAATTTATCAATGATGTCCGAGATAGTTGTATTGAGTATTCGCATGGCGGTTTGTGGAACACCGATTATAACCTTTTTAGAGATGACAAATACGTGATCAGATCCGTCGACATGATTGCATGTTATCCAGGAAGTTTTCTTGGCGGCGGAGAATGCAGTAAGTATTTTAATCGATTCGGAATTCCCGGTAATAATATGATTAGGAGATCGGTCAATGGAGCATTACCTGATTATGATTTAACGGGATTTGCTAAAGTAACACAGTTTAAACTCGCAACGGGGCTGCACCAAGTAAGTTACTTATGGCTTGGAAAACATATAGCTGAAAAGAAATGGGTACCGACTGTAGTATTAAGATGGGCCGTCGATACTGGAATTAGGACCGATTTAATAGTATCTGAGGTGATATTTAGTGAAGCGCAGACTAATATTTGGCTGCCGACTCCTAACAAAGATAAGTTTTGGAATTATGAATTTCTTCGTGATGTGATCGTCGGTGAAAGCAAGAGAATTAACAGGATTATAATCGGAAAATTTACCCAGGGAGAGTACGGTTATGATGGTGTTCAAAGAAGAAAAACCACCAAATTGGTGTTAGACCCAGGAGAATTAAAATTTGTCATCGATGATGCTGTATCTAAAGGTGTATTATACCATCAACAAACTGCAAAATTATCATCTGGAGAAAATTTTGGAACTATTGTTGAGTATCTCGGCGGAGAAATGCCGCAATATGCTCATTTACGATCATATATGCTAGCGTATGTAACGATTAATTTGCTAAGTATGGTTAATAGATTTCCAGAAGTTGCAGTTCGAGTAGCAACTGACTCATTTTATTACTACGAGGAGCATCAAAAAACCGTCGATGAGTATCTCGGAGATGGTGAAACTTGGGGAACATGGCGGATTAAACATGAAGAATTACATAATTATAACGAATCAGCTA
This sequence comes from Potamilus streckersoni, assembly GCA_016746295.1. NCBI lineage: Eukaryota > Metazoa > Mollusca > Bivalvia > Unionida > Unionidae > Potamilus > Potamilus streckersoni. The sequence continues at coordinate 2,720,549 of JAEAOA010002091.1, forward strand.
ATTACTCGGGTAAACCAGAATATCATGGTGGAATAGTAAGTACGTACGAGTATTCAACAGCTCCAAGTATAGATGATGCTATAGGCCGCCATAGGATCATGTATTAAAACGGACCAGGAGGCTGCGGTAAAACAACCAGGGTCATGGAACATTTTCGCTGTGTCAAAAATGACTTTATTGTATTAGCGCCAACTCATCGCTTAGTCAGGGATTTCAAAGAAAAAGGATTTAACGCAGACACTTATCATAATTATTTCAGATACAGCGGCGGTGAATGGTCAGTGGAACGTATGGGAACTAAAAAAATTCATTCCACGATAATGTTCGATGAAGTTTGTATCATGCCGATATCTGTCATAAAGATGTTTTTAGAATATCTGAGAACAAAAAATATCGTTGTTGTGTTTTGCGGCGATCATGGCCAACCTCCTCCATATGGCCATATGGCCTGTTTAGATAGCCATGTTGCTGCTATGTCACGTGGAACTTTAGCCGCGATAGCTAATTTATCTACCGCTGATACTCCTTTGTAATATCCCCGCGGAGAATAATAAATTTTTTTCATTCTTCGAAATGCTTGCATTTCTGCTGCCATTATTTAAACACTCGCACCAACTAACAATTTACCTTTCATCGCAGACTTAATAATCCATGAAGCAACTTTTTCTTTAAGGTTTTTATTTTTTATTGAATTTAGCGCATGAATCAAGTTGACATCAGCGAGGTGTCTTTGCTGTAGATCGTTGCTTTTGTATGCAATGTCATGTATTCTACATGCTTCATCAATGGCGTTGACGGGAAATTCTCCACGGCGTGGTTGATTATTTTCGTCAAGTCTGTTATCTAGACGGGTACCGGGTCCGCAGTAGTTATATCCAGGGAGATGTTTTTCTCCGGGATATTTAGCCCAAGGAGTACCTGGGAGTTTAGCGAGTCTTGCGGCGATATCTCCTCCACTTTTTTAAAAAAATAAATTTAAACTTCTTTGTACCGCATGTAACACATGTTCCAGACGCAGCAGTTCTATTATTTTTAGTTACAACCGTCGTTAGGTCATTTGTACCAGTACGTGTCTTGCACTTAACACAATATAAATCCATAATATTTATTACTGTATAATCAAATGGAAGTTCTTGATTTTTCAGCGAAGAAGGGTAAACAAAAGATCAAGCATCATGAAATGCTACCGAATTCAATTAGAGGTGTTATTGTGGGACGGTCAGGGTCGGGCAAAACGCAGCTGCTGCTTAGTCTTGTCACGAGGCATACCAAGTGGGATAAATTGTATGTGATAGCGCCAAGTGCAGACGATCAAGATTGTTATACATTGTTGAAGGAATTTGGTGAAAGGATGTCAGAGAGATTGGGATACGATCCAGTAGAATTTATATACGATGTAACGGAATGTCCTCATGTTGATGATCTAGATGTATCTTTAAACAATGTGATAGTGTTCGATGATGTCATGTTGGATAATCAGAAAGGACCAGCATTGCTGTTTTCCCGAGGTCGTCATAAACACGCCGACATGTTTTATTTGACGCAGCGTTATACTCAAATTCCTAAAGTTATTCGCGATAATTGTAATTTTCTGTGCGTGTTCAATGCGGTTGATAATCATACGTTGAGAAATATCTGGCAGATATGGTGTTCAGATATGGACTTTAATACATTTAAACATTTCTTCAGTCATGCTCAGCGAACTCCTCACGGGATTATTACAATAAATTTGCACGACCCTCGGACGCGATATCGTGTCGGGTTGGATAAAATTTTCAGATGACTTTATTGACCACAAGCTCAGCCCCTCTCATGGGTCACCGACATGGGTAACACCCCCCCGTACCCCTGATTTTTTGCAATTTTTGGGGTGTCTATATACATCAGATAGTTTTTTTAATCTCAGAATGATGAATGGCAGCTTTTAGGCTGACTCTTTTGGATAGAGGGGT